>VWZI01019112.1:376261-412957 GCA_013396835.1 Psilopogon haemacephalus | reverse complement strand
CCACAGCTGCTCTTGCTGCAGCCCAGCACACAGTTGCTGTCTGGGCTGCACTCACACTGCAGCCTCATCTTCAGCTTTGCACCAGCCCAGACCCCCAGGTCCTGTTCCTCAGGGCTGCTCTCAGCCATTCCCCACCCAGCCTGGAGTTGTGCTTGGGATTGCACCCACCCAGGTGCAGGACCTTACACTTGGCCTTGTTGAATGCAATGAGGTTGGCCTGGGCACAGCTGTCCAGGTCCCTGTGGATGGATCCCTGACTGTGTGCCACACAGCTTGGTGCCAGCTGCAGCCTTGCTGAGGGTGCGCTGATTCCTCTCTCACTGAAAAAGATGTTCAACAGCACTGGGCCCAGCACTGACCCCTGAGGGATGCCACTGGTCTCCAGGTGGACATTGTGCCCTTGATCACCACTCTGTGCCTGCCACCATCCAACCAACTCCTCATCCAGCAGTGCTCCACCCATCAAGTCCACCTTTTTCCAGTTTGGTGACCAGGACGTCATGTGGAATGAGGAGTCCAAGCTGGGAACAAGTTGCTGTGACTTCAGTCTGGTCCTGTCAACCAGTTAATTGGCAAGAAGAAGACAAATTGGAGCTAATCTGAGTTAGAGACCCAGCACAAGTTTCTGGTAAGTGGGGCAGAGCCTGTGGCTTGTGCAGGGTTCATTTAATCTCTTCCTGTAAGAGCAGGCTCAAGTGTCAGAGCAAAGAGCTCTGTCACAGGTGTGTTCCTCTGGCTGCAGAGTTGTTTGGGTGCTGTTGTGTCAAGGATGGATGAGATGTTTGGAGCATGTACAGCCTGCTGAGCCACACTGGCCACCAAAGCAGGCTGCCAGTGAGAATGCAGCTGGAAAAGAGCCTGGACTCAGAGGAGAGGGGGGAAAAGAAAAAAAGGGGGGTGGGGGGGGAATTTTCAGAACTGTGATAATATTTCTGCTTCATTTGAAGCAATTTCTCTTTCCAAAGCTGCTCACCTTACACAGACATTATACTGTCCCTAACGTGCACAGGCCTGCCAAGGCTGTGAGCCAAAGTTGCAGATGGATCAAGATGAGCCTTCTGTAGGCTGAGCAAACATTCACACCTGAGCAGTCTGTGCTGTGCTCCTTTAGCCAAGGACAACAACTTTTCTCTTCTCTCCTGAGTGCAGCTCTGCTGCCAGGATCTTGCAGCCAGCTCCAGTCTCTCAAAGGCCAGGACTTGCTCTGGGCTCCTCTTTGCATTTTGAAAGTTCACCTGAAGAAATCTGAGATGATGCCAGGGGCTGGAGCAGCTCTGCTGTCAGCACAGGCTGAGGGAGCTGGGGGTCTGCAGCCTGCAGAAGAGAAGGCTCCAAGGGGACCTCAGAGCTGCCTGCCAGTGCCTGCAGGAAAGCTGCAGAAAGACTTATCCTGAGGGTGTCTAGAGACAGGCCAAGGGGGAATGGTTTGAAGCTGAGGCAGGGCAGGGTTAGGCTGGAGCTGAGGAAGAAGCTGTGCAGTCGGAGGGTGGTGAGACTCTGGAAGGGAGGCTGTGGCTGCCTCCTGCCTGGGGGTGTTGCAGGCCAGGCTGGATGAGGCCTTGAGCAGCTGAGCCTAGCTGAGAGGTGTCCCTGCCCCAGCTGAGATGAGCTCTGAGCTCCCTTCCACCCTGAGCCACTCCAGGATTCTATCTGAGACTGCTGCTCTTGTGCACTACTGACACAGAAATGTCCTGGGGCTTCTCTCTTGTCTTTCAGCTGCCTAAATAAGCAAATGCAGCTCAAAGCTGCTTAATATGATTAAATACAATAAAGAATAACCCACGGCCTTAGGAAGGGAGGCAGCTCAGAGCCATGGCAGGGATGGAGCAAGCTGTAGCTGGTTGGCTTGGTGACTGATGCACTACTGCATGTTGGTTTTATCCTCCCAGTCAGAACCAGCTCCTCTGAAGAGCAGAGAATCTCTTTAATGACAGCTGTAATAATCTCCTCTTGTCAGACCCCTCCTGGGGGTCTGGGTTGGTGAAAAGCTCAAGATCATAGAACCATAGAATGGTTTAGGTTGGAAGAGACCTTAAAGATCATCCAGTTCCAACCCCCCTGTGCCATAGGCAGGGACACCTCCCACTAGATCAGGACGCTCAAGACCTCATCCAGCCTGGCCTTGAACACATCCAGGGAGGGAGCAGCCACAACCTCCCTGGGCAACCTGCTCCAGTGCCTGATGAGGCTGCAGTGTGCAGCCTTCCTGGAAGGCTACTCCAAGGTCTCCTGGCAGCCTTCTCTTCTCCAGGCTGCAAAGCCCCAACTCACTGAGCCTGTCCTCAGGGCAGAGCACCCCAAAGCCTTGTTTGTGCCCCAAAGCTTGTCTGTTCCTGCCTCTTATATCCATGGCCTCTAAAAATCAATCACTCATCCTTGTGGCAGTCGTAGGAGCTCAATTACCTCTGCAGCTGCAACTCTGCAGTAACTCCACCAAACTTCCCTCGGGAGCTCCCCAGGAGTGTCAGCGTGGCTGAAGTCACTTCAGCTGTGGAGCTCCTGGCCTGACAGAAACCTCTCAGGCAGTGAAAGATAAAAACGTAAAGCAAGCACCAAAGCAGATTACTGAATGGACTTTGGTGTCAGAAACCAGCCCAGCCTCCTACTCTTCCTCTCAGGAAAACCAGACCAGCAAAACTTCTTGTTCCCACGTCTTAAAAGGCAGCTTTAACCACAGAATCAGAGAGCAGAAGAGACCTCAAAGATCAGCCAGTCCAAGGCTGGGCCCAGCAGTGAAGGGTCAGCACTTGAACCATGCCCACAGGCTTCCTCTGGAGCTAAAGCAGCTCTTCATCCCCATCTGCAGGAGGGACCAACCCTTGAAGAAGAAGGGCCCCGAGGATGCTCAGAGGGCTGCAGCAGCTCTGCTGTGAGCACAGCCTGAAAGAGTTGGGGCTGTGCAGGCTGCAGAAGGCTCCCAAGGGACCTTCCAGGATCTGAAGGGGCCTATAGAAAAAGCTGGGGAGGGACTTTTTAGGGCATCAGGGAGTGACAGGACTGGGGGGATCGTGCAAAGCTGGAGGTGGGGAGAGTCAGACTGGAGGTGAGGAGGAAGTTGTTGAGCATGAGAGTGGTGAGAGGCTGGAATGGGTTGCCCCTGCAGGGAGGTGTTTGGGGCCAGATCCCTGGAGGTGTTTTTGGCCAGGCTGGCAGAGGCTGTGGGCAGCCTGCTCTAGGGTAGGGTGTCCCTGGGCATGGCAGGGGGGTTGGGACTGGCTGATCCTCGTGCTCCCTTCCAGCCCTGCCTGATTCTATGATGCTAAGTGTTCAGCCGCCGCCAGGAGAGTCTCCACCCGCAAGGCACAGGCAGGACACACGCAGGTGTGCGCATCGCAGCAGACAGCTCCAACCCCTCTCTGCAGCCACCCCTGTGTGCCTGCCAGCACCCCTGGCCTTAAACCAGCAGTGCCGAGGCCATCGCCAGCTGTGGGACCCTCACCACAGCAACGACACTGAGGAGGCTGAGGGCAGAGCTCATCGCTCTCTGCAGCTCCCTGAAGGGACTGCCCTGTCTGTCTGTCTGTCTGTCTGTCCCCTCATCAGTGCTATCGGCGAAGACGCTGAAGATCCTGGCAGGTCTCCACTGACGCCTGCAAGAGAAACTCCCCAGAGCCGCGAAGCGCAGCACCGCGAAGCGCGGCCGCATGGCCCACACCGGCTGCCGTCACTCGGCCGCCGGGCATGACGTCACGGGGCGCGCCGGGCCCGGCGGTGACGCAAAACAGCTGCGCCAGGCTGCGCGCGGGATCGGCGGCCCCGAGGTGGGTGAGAGGCGACAGGGCCAGGGCCGGGACCGGGGCCGCGGCGGGGCCAGGCGGCATGGCCGGGCCGCAGCTGCAGCAGCCCAGCTTCCTGCTGGTGAGTGGCGAGCGGCGGGCAGGATGGTGCTGTGCCGGGGTAGTGCTGTGCGGCGCCGTGGGGAGCTGCGGTCTCTGCTCACCTGGGGGCTTTGCCAAGCGCCGGTGAAGCTAAAGCGGCGGGCACAGGCTCGTAGGGTGCCAGGGGCTCACCTGGGGGCTTTGCTGCTCGCCGGTGAAGCTAAAGCGGCGAGCACAGGCTCGCAGGGTGCCAGGGGCTCACCTAGGGGCTTTGCTGCTCGCCGGTGAAGCTAAAGCGGCGAGCACAGGCTCGCAGGGTGCCAGGGGCTCACCTAGGGGCTTTGCTGCTCGCCGGTGAAGCTAAAGCGGCGAGCACAGGCTCNCCGGGTGGTAGGTGCTCACCTAGGGGCTTTGCTGCTCGCCGGTGAAGCTAAAGCGGCGGGCACAGGCTCGCAGGGTGCCAGGGGCTCACCTGGGGGCTTCGCTGAGCGCCGGTGAAGCTAAAGCGGCGGGCACAGGCTCGCAGGGTGCCAGGGGCTCACCTGGGGGCTTTGCTGCTCGCCGGTGAAGCTAAAGCGGCGGGCACAGGCTCGTAGGGTGCCAGGGGCTCACCTAGGGGCTTTGCTGCTCGCCGGTGAAGCTAAAGCGGCGAGCACAGGCTCGCAGGGTGCCAGGGNGTCCAATCTAGCTCGGGTCGCAGGGGAACGCGTGCAGACAGGCCTGGAAAGGCTCGGTGGAGCCTGTGAGGGCAGCCCGCTCAGTGTGACTTGGGCTGTACCGGAGGAGCGGCGCGGTGGGAGGGGGTGGGGTGGCGAGGGAAGTGGCGATTCCCGTCGTGGCCGTGATAAATGTTGTCCGTCCTGGCGACGGTGACCTGTTCTTCCCTTGGCGGTTTATACCAGGCCACTCTGAAGGCAGACTGTGTGAACAAACCGTTTGTGCAGCGCTGCCACGACCTGGAGACGGTCATCGAGGAGTTCCCTGCCAAGGTGAGCCGGGAAATGTGCTCTTTGCTCCCCTGGATCTTTTCCTTTGCTCCTCTTTCTCTTACTGCGGGTTTTGAGGGCCTCAGGTGAAACAGTGGGAGCTCAGCATTCCCCAAGAGCTCAAAACATGCACGGGCTCACGGGATGTCAGGGCTGGAAGGGACACAAAGAGATCACCCAGTCCAGCCCCCCTGGCCAGAGCAGGACCAGACAATCTAGCTCAGGGCACACATCCAGACAGGCCTGCAAAGGCTCCAGAGAAGGACACTCCACAACCTCTCTGGGCAGCCTGTGCCAGTGCTCTGGGACCCACACAGGCAAGAAGTTGCCTCTTGTGTTGAGCTGCAACCTCCTGTGCTGCAGCTTCCATCCATTGCTCCTTGGCCTATCCCAGGGAGCAGTGAGCAGAGCCTGTCCCCCACTCCTGACCCCAGCCCTCAGAGAGTTACAAACATTGATCCAATCCCCTCTCAGCCTTCTCTTCTGCAGACTAAGCAGCCCCAGGTCCCTCAGCCTCTCCTCCCCAGGCAGTGCTGCAGTCCCCTCAGCATCCTCACAGCCCTCCCTTGCACCCTCTCCAGCAGATCCCTGTCCCTTGTCATTAAAGGCTCTTTCAGTGCACTGCACTTTGTTGATGCCTTTCAGCCTCAGGTGATGAAGAAAACCATTGAGAGGTGTGGCACACACCTGTCTGTGGTGCTGCCCAGGACAGCTGCACCTTCAGCAGGCTCAGCAGGCAGGACAGAGCCCCTCTAATTGCCACCTTACAACACGCTTTGGGCTGGAAGCTCCCAACCAGCGCCTTTGTGCACCCCGGGGTGTGCAGCAGGGATTGTGCAAGTGAGGAATTGCACACCTGAGCTATTTGTGTTTTTTTGCTTTTCTCCAAAGGAGCTCCATGGCATCTTCCCCTGGCTGGTGGAGAGCATTTTTGGAAGCCTGGATGGCATCATTGCAGGCTGGAACCTGCGCTGCTTGCAAGGAAGAACAAATCCTAACGAGTATTCTGTGGCTTTGGATTTCCTGGATCCCAGGTAAGCTTGTTCATTTCAGCAGAGATGAGGTGGTGAACAGATGAGCAGCCTTGGGCCTTTTTAAGCTCACCACAGTGAGGCAGGAGAGAGGGCACTTACCAGGGGTTTTCTTTCTGCTGCCTCTTTGCAGTGGCCCAATGATGAAGCTGGTTTACAAGCTCCAAGCAGAAGAGTACAGATATGATTTCCCAGTCTCATATCTTCCAGTGAGTAACTAAAAAAAATGTGTGAGGAGAGAATGTTCTTGTTGCTGCTGCTGCTGTCAGATCTTTGCCTGTGCTTTGTGTGTATGGTTCAATCTAGGCCAAGGTGTAGCTCTTGTCTCTTCACACTGTGGTTGGAGGAGAGTCCTCAGCCATAACCTTTGCAGGAGGTGGTGGTTGTCAGGAGCTTAATCTTCCTCCTGTTCAGGCAAGAAGAGTGCATTGTGATTCCTAGCCTATGCCCAGAGAAGGCAGAGTGCTTCCTCCTGGGTACTGGCAGCTGCAGGACTGACAATCATTCCCCAGGCTGATCACAGGGCAGTGCCTGGCCTGGCCCTGCTTTGTGCCCCTGGGTTTGAAGACTTAGCTGCTAACCTGGATGGGAAGTGTGACACTGCAAACCCACAGAGTTGCTTCCTTGTTTCTCCCCTGGCTGCCTGCTGTGTAGAAACTGATCCAGACACTTCTGCAGCCTTCAGCAAAAGGGAACTGGCTGACAGTTCAGCTACCCTGATCAGGCAAACTGCTGCTCCCACTACAGCTGCAAAGGCTTCTTTAATTGTTAGTGTTGTTATACTGAATGCTGATTGTGAGTCAAGAGGCTGGCTGGTGTCTGAAGAGGGTGCCTTTGCACAAGGAGCTGCTGCACTGCACTGCAACCCCACGGAGCTGATTGTGGATTCCATCCCAGAGTGCTGAGGTGCAGCAGAGCCTCACTACCTGTGAGCACACTGCAGGTGTGCTGAGGCCTCAAGCTAATAGTCCTTTACTCTGTCTTTCAGGGCCCTGCAGGTGTGCTGAGAGCCCAAGCTAATAGTCCTTCACTGTCTTTCAGGGCCCTGCAGGTGTGCTGAGAGCCCAAGCTAATAGTCCTTCACTGTCTTTCAGGCCCTGCAGGTGTGCTGAGAGCCCAAGCTAATAGTCCTTCACTGTCTTTCAGGGCCCTGCAGGTGTGCTGAAGGCCCAAGCTAATAGTCCTTTACTCTGTCTTTCAGGGCCCTGCAGGTGTGCTGAGAGCCCAAGCTAATAGTCCTTCACTGTCTTTCAGGGCCCTGCAGGTGTGCTGAAGGCCCAAGCTAATAGTCCTTTACTCTGTCTTTCAGGGCCCTGTGAAGGCTTCAATACAAGAGCAGGTCCTCCCAGAATGCTCTTTGTACCACAACAAAGTCCAGTTCCCTTCATCTGGTGGTTTAGGTTTGCATTTGGCTCTGAGTATCCTTTTTAACAGTTGGGTATGATGAAAATGAGTTTGTGCTGATTCTTCTAAACCCTTGTGGGGGGGATTTCTGGCCTTGTTCAAGCCCACACCAGAATTCCCAGGGATTTCAGCAGGGCCTGTGTTTCACAGCTGTTGGCTTTGTAGCTGCTGGTGCTTTATGCAAGGTGACAGGGAAGGGTCCTGCTAACCTGGCAGCAGTCTAGCTGCAGCTGCACTTTCAGTGGGAGGCAGTCAAATGTGCTAGGAGCAGCAGTGCCAGCACCACCTGCCCGCAGATAAAACCTCAGTTAGCAATGATGGAGTCAGCTGGAGAGCAAGAGGGCAGAGCTGGATTTGCTGTTAAGCTCTGGGAAGTTAATGTAGCACTGACAAAATAAAACTCTTAATTGATCTCCAGTCAGCATCCTCAGATCTCTAACTGCTGTACCTGCTTTTTGTTCTCTGGTCCTTGACTCTCTCCTTCCAGACCCATTTGAATATTACATGTTTTACTTTGCCATTAGCTTGATTACACAGAAGGTAAGTGCCTTTTCCCATTTTCCCCTTCAAATGGTGTTAGCCTTTCTTCCCAGTGCTCTGAGAGCCTGCTGAGGTGCTGTCCAGCTAGACTTGAGAGCCATTTGATCTGGGCTTTTACAACTGGACCTTGCTTGGGACCAGTCAATGATGCCAGACTGGATAATAAACCACATGCCCACCTTGGCTATACCAGGGAGCACTCAGCCCAGCAGCATGCCACACAGAGCAGGCAGTGGGCTCCAGAGAGGCTTCCTGGCCCTCTCTGTACAGTGACAGCCACAGCTTTGCACTGTGCTGTCTGGTTTGGGGCTCTTCTTGCTGTTGTTAGCTGTGCTGTAGGGTGCTGCACTCTTCCAGACCTGGTTATGTTCACTGCTTATGTTCACTTCCTCCTGATCTCCAACCTAACTCTGCCCTGCTCCAGTTCCAAACCCTTGCTCCTCATCCTATCCCCACAGGCCCTTTTGAACAGTCCCTCCCCAGCCTGCCTGGAGGTCCCCTTCAGATATTGAACTGCATCCCTAAGGTCTCCCTGGAGCCTTCTCCAGGCTGAGCAGCCCCAACTCTCCCAGCCTGTCCCCATAGCAGAGGTTCTGCAGCCCTCTGAGCATCTCTGTGGCTGCCTCTGGACCCTCTCCAGCAGGTCCCTGCCTCTCTTGTGCTGGAGGTGCCAGAGTTGGGCACAGCCATGCAGGTGAGGTCTCAGCAGAGCAGAGCAGAGCAGACCTCAGAGTGCCTTTGTAGTCAGTTCCCCCTTGATACCCACGGGGCTTCTGCTTAGTTGTGCTAAGTGGCTGTGGAGCAGGCACTCCAGTGCTGGCTTAAAGTGGCAGTCTGTGAGTCCAGCTGTGTCCCGTGTCTGTTTCAGAGCTCACCTGTCACCCACCACGTCAGTCCTTCCAACAGTGCTTATTTCATCTTGGTGGACACCTACCTGAAGTGTTTCCTGCCCACAGAAGGAAGTGTTCTACCTCCCCCTTCCTCAAACCCCGGGGGAGCCATCCCATCCCCAGCTCCCAGGTAAGGACTGCAGTGCCAGAGGCAAGTGATGGTGACAGTACAAAATGCAGCTTGTTGGAGTGAAATCTCTTAGCAAGTGGAGAACACCTCCACTCTTTATGGCCTGAATGTACTTACCACACAATCACAGCAATTAAATACATTTAAGTTTACTTTTGCCATGAAGGTTTGATGTGGAAGTCTGAAAGGTAGCTGTTAGTGGAGCAGAAAAGGCAGCTGCAGGCAGCAGCATTTCATCATCTTCATCAACATGACTGAGGGCAGCCCTCAGTCTGCTCCAAGCCCCAGCTCCCTCAGCCTGTCCTCACAAGGAGGTGTTTCACTGCCTTCAGCAACTTTGTGGCTCTGTGCTGGGCCTTCTCAAGCAGTTCCTTGAGATCCTTCTTGAACTGAGGGGCTCAGAACTGCACACAGTATTCCAGGGCAGGGTGGAGGAGGAGAACCTCTCCTGGCCTGGTGATGGAGTGTTTGGTTTTAGCTAGTGACTGGTGCTCAGCTGTGCAAGCCTGAGGCTGCAGTGCATGCAGTGGTGGTGAAGAGCAATGATCCATTTCCCTGGCTTCAGTGTTGCCATTTATTTGCCTTTAACAGGTCTCCAGCAGTGCCTTTCACTTCCTATGGCATGCACCACACCAGCTTGCTGAAAAGGCACATTGCCCACCAGCCCTCTGTGAATGCTGACCCTGCTTCCCAGGAGATATGGAGATCAGAAACACTGCTTCAGGTCAGTTGTGGTGAAGGAGGAAAACACCCCAGACCTGTTCTTGCTGCTGGCTGAGGAACATCTTCTTTTTAAACCAGAGACCACTGAGCAGCAGTGCAGCAAAGAAGCACTGTGAAACTTGAGTTGTAATTTAGGAAGGCTTCTCAATACCTTTTTCAGGCTGCTGATAGTAAGGTGCAATTTTTTTTTTTCCCCCCCATAGAGTTTTCCAAACCTGATTTATTTATATTTGGAGTTAATCTTACATCAATTCTATGCCCTTAGCAAAAGTTCAGCACAGAGGGCTTGGTTCTGTTCACCCTCAAGGGAAGGCAAAGAAAGATGTGGACTTAACAGCTTGACCATGTTGTTGGGGTGAATTAGAATCATAGAATCAGTCAGGGTTGGAAAGGATCACAAGGATCAGCCAGTCCCAACCCCCCTGCCATGCCCAGGGACACCCTACCCTAGAGCAGGCTGCCCACAGCCTCTGCCAGCCTGGCTGCAAACACCTCCAGGGATCTGGCCCCAAACACCTCCCTGCAGGGGCAACCCATTCCAGGGCCACACCACTCTCATGGTGCAGAATAATTTCCTCCTCACCTCCAGTCTGAATCTCCCCACCTCCAGCTTTGCTCCATTCCCCCCAGTCCTGTCACTCCCTGAGAGCCTAAAAAGTCCCCAGGTTTTTTTTGTAGGCCACTTGAAATTATGGAAGGCCACAAGAAGGTCCCCTGGGAGCCTCCTCTTCTCCAGCCTGCACAGCCCCAACTCTTTCAGGCTGTGCTCACAGCAGAGCTGCTGCAGCCCTCTGAGCATCCTCGGGGCCCTTCTCTGCACACCTCCAGCATCTCCACATCCCTCTTGTCCCAGGGGCTCCAGCACTGGGTGCACTACTCCAGGTGGGCTCTCAGCAGAGCACAGCAGAGGGGGAGAATCACCTCCCTTGCCCTGCTGGACAATTACTGATGCTCAGCAGCTGCTGTAGGGATGTGTTGGTAACCTGGAACACCCCTGCACAGGTGCCTCTCTCCAGGTCCAGCTTAGATTTTAAATCCTGCCCTGTGGTCTTCCCTTATGCCTGCCTTGTGCCTAGTCTTGGCTGCTTTCTGAGAAAGTGTTTGTTTTGCAGATCTTTGTTGAAATGTGGCTTCATCACTACTCACTGGAAATGTATCAGAAAATGCAGTCCCCTCACGTCAAGGTAATGGTTTGTGCTTCGTGAGTGTCATCTGATGCTTGGCCTCTTACCTTGGGGTAAATCTGCTGCTCTTTGGAGAGCTTTTGTTGGTGTCTTGGTCCAGAGGAGCAGAGTTCCTGCAGCAGTGTGCCAGCCCAGCTGTGCAGAATGTTGTCAGTGTGTCATCCAGATCCCCTCCCATTGCAGAAGTTGCGTTGGGTTTGTTTTGCTGTTTTACTTGGACAAAAGGAGGAGGCTGTGGGATGGTGACAGCAGCAATCAAAATGGTTGGTGACCG
The DNA here is from genome assembly GCA_013396835.1 of Psilopogon haemacephalus. Classification (NCBI taxonomy): domain Eukaryota; kingdom Metazoa; phylum Chordata; class Aves; order Piciformes; family Megalaimidae; genus Psilopogon; species Psilopogon haemacephalus. Next base: position 401,977 of record VWZI01019112.1, on the reverse strand, counting down.
AGGAAGGTGCCACTAGAAAACCTTCGTGTCCAGTGCCACTGGGGCAACCTGGCTGCTAACAGACAGCTCCAATTGCTGTCACTGCTGGAAACCAACTGGGACTGACCTGCCAATTAATAATTTCTGAGGCCTGCAGCCAATTTTTAGCACAAATCCAAATTAAAAAAGGAGATCTGTCTAAACTCTGCCTCAGGGTCAAGTGAAAGAAGCAATTTTTGTTGCTTCGTATTCCAAACTATTCCAGAGTATCTTGACCACAGAGGTTTCAGCAGCAGCAGTTCTGTAGCTGTAGAGCTGAGATGATCTTACAAACTCTTGCTGAGCTAACAGCTCTTGGAAGCAGTTTGTGGTGGCCTGTTCAGGAACAAACTACTGCATGTGAGCGCTGAAGTGTGGAGGAGCCTGAGCTCAGAGGCATTATAAATGCAGAGGGGATTTGAAGGAGAAAATGATGGCACTCTGAATTCCCTCTGGGTCACAGTGGAATGAGAAATCTGAAAGGTACTCGGGGCTGATTGCTGGGTGAGAGCCAGGTGGGAGCTGATGGACTGAGAAGCTGCAACACTTTGCTCCACAGGCACTGGTGGTGTGCCAGGGCAGCCCAGTGGAGAGCTGACCTGTGGTGAGGTTTTGTCCTTTCAAAGCTGACACCAAAATGCAAACTCACCAACGTTGCCAAGTCTCCACTTGGGAGTCCCAGCAGCATGGCTGTGCACCTGTGATGGAAAGGCTTTGCTTGAAGTGCTTCTGGTCTGTCTGTCTGTCCAGTCTCTGTGCATCGAGCGCTGTGCTTAGGCCAGAAGTGAGGATTGCTTTCAGCTTCTCTCCTCTGCTCACCCTCTGTATTTCTGATGCTCTCTGCTAGCTCTAGGGAGCAGCAGTTACAGACAGTGATTGGCAATGGAATCAGTAGGACAGGCCTGGACCTTAAAGCTAGAGCTTAAAGTTCTGTGAAATCATCACTGCAGGATCCTCCACAGGGCCCTGTTGAGCCCCAGCTTGAAGCCAGAGCTCCCCTGATGGTATTTTAGTTTCTGCTTTGATGGGAAGCAATCATGGGCATGCAGAAAAAAAAAAAAAAAAGAACACTGCAACAGGTTGCCCAGGGATTAGAACACCTGAACAGGGGACTGGAAGCCTCCATGGCCTCCTTATAGGGATGAAGGATCCCTCTTGCAGGGCTGAGGAAAGGTTCCAGGGCAGCTGGGGACTGCTGTGCACAAAGGAAGCTCTCTAGGCTGCTCTCAGGGCAGGCTGAAGGACCAGACTCTGCCTCTCAGGTCCTCAGATGAGGAAGCAGAATATGCAGGAAGGAAAGTTTTGTTGTAGCATAAGGATTAAAGGGCTTGACTGGGAACCCAGGGTCACCCTGAGCCTTACTCTTGACATGTTTAATAATGATGCAGGTTCACTTGAGTCCATTTGGCCTTGTGTGTGTGGCAGGAGAGGGAATCAGTGACCATTTGTCCTGGGACCCAGGGCTGTTGGGCTGTGCTGGAAGGTGGGATGAGGCTCCACTTGCTCTTTCTTTTTGCTGGGCCAAGGCAGATGTGTCATTTTGCTGTGAAGTGCCTCAAGCAGCGAGAGATCTTCTTTAAGCCTTGTTCAGGTCATCAGAGACTTCCCTTGCCAAGCAGAAGGTGGTGGAATGGGAGTGAGCAGCAGATCATTGATTTCCAGATGTGCCTCTCTTCCGCTTCACTGCTTTGAACCCCTTCTGGCTCTTGTGTGAGCCTGAGCTTCCCTCTCCTCCCCACTGACTCAACTCCTTTCCTCTTCTTTTGCCCTGACTCTTTTGCTCTTCCTCTCTTGGATGACTCAGAGCCCAAGCCTGCAGCATCTCCCTTGCTATTCCCCTCTGCTGGAATCACAGGGAACCCTTAAGAAGTTGCTTGATAAAACTTTTGTGATGCTTCCTGACCTTCCAATGCCAGGTGCCACAGATCCCAGCACTGCATGTGGAGCACCCATTAGCCAGCCTGATTCCTGTGCCAGGGGAGTCAGTTAGGGAAGCAGACAAAAAGTGTCTGAGCTGTTGGGGTGCTCGCAGTGACAATCCTGCCATGCTGAGGGGGTGGCAGTAGAGGAAGCTGGGGAGGGGCTGCTGCCAGCCAGCAGAGGTGATCTGGAGAGCTGGGCCAGATGCTGCCAGCAGCCATTGGGATCTGTGTGGTGACATTTTCTTTTGTTCCATGTTTTCTCATTGATTTCATACATGTGTGTCACTGGCACTGCAGTATCCTCTTCACCGCCACACTGCCCAGGAGTGCTCTGCCTTGGCTCTTCAGCCAGCAAACAGCTGCCTTGTGCCTTTCTGCACAGGGGGTTCCCCTAAGTGTAAAAGGAATTTCCTCTTGAGAGGAAGTTCACAAGACCTGCAGCCTTGTAGCAGCAGGAACAGAGGATTTCTCTGAGCTGCTGGCAACTTCCTGGGCAGGCTCACAGGCGTTCTCAAAAGCTGAGCTTTCTCTGCCTTCCTGTTCCTTGGGAAGAGGAAAAACATCCACTGGAGTTTCTTCCCAGTATGCAAACCCTGCTTCTCCAGCACTACAGGAGAAGTGACTGCTTCTCCAAAGCAGCATGCAAAGAGCTTGCAGAATGATAAACCACATGACTCCTTCATTGGGTAAGGCACTAACAGCTGAGTAAATCCCAACAGTGTGCAGACCCTGGCTGCAGCTCACTTAACTCCTGAAACTGACTTTATTTGGCACAAGCTCCATTTCCCCCCTACCAGGGCTTGCTGTGAGGGCAGCAAGGGGAAGAGCCACAGCTGAGCTGTGCTGACACCTCCCAGCTGTACCTTCAGGTTGTCAAATGGGGTGGAGTAGTGAGGAATGAAGGGGGCAGAAGGAAGAGGATACTGTGGCTGCAGTTGTTACTGTGAGATGTTGTCACTGACTGTATTTGTGATGTACATATTTTCCCCCCACCCTTCTTCCTGGGGNTCCCTCCCTTCCTTTCTGTTTCTGTTGTCTCAGCTGGAGGTTCTCCACTACCGACTCAGTATCTCCAGTAAACACCACGGTAGTCCTGCCCAACCCAGCTACCAGGCCCTCCACGCATACCAAGTATTACCATCTTCTCATTTTGTTTCCCTTTGGCAAGACCTTGTTCCACCAGATAATCTGCAAAGTGTCTTGGTGCTGGCTGTGGAGCAGCTGTGTCTGCCCAGCTGTGCTGCTACAGCTCCACTGAGAGCACTGCGCTGAGCTTTGCTGAACCTTCTCTGCAAACAGCCTGAGAGGAGCCAGCAAAGGGCATGAGGGAAGGGGAGTGGGGCAGTGCCAGCTGCAGGAGGTGCAACAGGTCACAGAGCAGGCAACTGCATCTGGGTCAGGCCAGTCCCAGGCACAAATCCAGGCTGGGGGTAGAGTGGGTTCAGAGCAGCCCTGAAGAAAGAGCCTTGGGAGTGTTGGGAGCTGAGCAGCTCCCCAGGAGCCAGCAGTGCCCTCATGCAGCCCAGCAGGCAGCTGTGTGCTGGCTGCAGCCAGAGCAATGTGGGCAGCAGGGCAGGAGAGGAGATCTGCACCTTGGCTCTGCTCTGCACAGACCTCACCTCCAATCCTGCCTCCAGCTCTGGTGTCCCCAGCACAAGGAGGACACAGCTGCTGAAGAGAGTCCAGAGGAGGCGACAAAGATGATGGCAGGGCTGGAGCAGCTCTGCTGTGAGCACAGGCTGAGGGAGCTGGGGGCATGCAGCCTGCAGAAGAGAAGGCTCCAGGGGCACCTCAGTGCTGCCTGCCAGTGCCTGAAGGGATCCTGCAGGAAGGCTGCAAAGAGTTTTCCTGAGGGTGTCTAGAGACAGGCCAAGGGGGAATAGTTTGGAGCTGAGGAAGAAGTTCTTCAGTAGAGGGTGGTGAGACTCTGGCACAGGCTGCCCAGGGAGGCTGTGGCTGCCTGTTGCCTGGGGGTGTTGCAGGCCAGGTTGGGTGAGACCTTGAGCAGCTGAGTCTAGCTGAGAGATGTCCCTGGGCAGGGTGGGGAGGTTGGAGGAGATGAGCTCTGGGCTCCCTTCCAACCTGAGCCAGTCTAGGATGTAGTGTGTTAGAAGAACTCTTTGCCTTAGGTAGTGGCAGGACCAGGGGCAGTAGTTTGAAATGAGAACAGAGCAGATTGAGATTGGATGTGAGGAACAAGTTCTGCATCATCAGGGTGCTGGAACTCTGCAACAGGTTGCCCAGGGAGGTAGCTGAGTCCCCATTCCTGGAGATACTCAAGGTCAGGCTGGACAAGGTCCTGAGTACCCTGTTCTAGTGGAGAATGTCCCTGCTTGACTGCAGGGGGGTTGAACTGGAGGTCCCTCCCACCCTCCGAGTGCTTTGGAATGGCAGCTTTAGAGATGCATTCTGATGCATCTCTTTGTAGAAAGAGACTTGGCAGCTCTGCTGCTGTTTCTTTAACACTCAGCTGGTGTCACTGACAGCAGATCTCTGCCCCTCACACGCTCGTTTGAGTCATTTAAGCAAACCTTGCATGGAAGAGAAGATGAGAGTTTGCTGTCACCTCTAAGGAAGGTAGGTAACATCTAGGGGGTTTAGCCAGTGCAATGCCATTGGACAGCAGCAAATTGGTGCTGGAAACCCAAACCCTGGCTGCCAGCTTTGCAAAAGCACCCAAGGGTACACTTGCAGATTGTTCAGGAAATGTGCATGCAGAAACATTCCTGTTGGAACAAATTCCCCAAGCCTCTTTCCCTACCTCAGCCCTTTCCTCGTTGGGTCTTCATTTTGGGAAAGGGGAGGGCTGGCCACGGGCTGCACAGCTCTGGAGCACTGCACAGAATTGTCCTGCTGGTTAATCCTCTTGAGTGCTGTGGTCCTCAAGGTGCTGCTTAGAGAAGGAGAAGAGGAACTACTGCTTGTCTCTGAACACTTTTGTGCTGGGCTCGTTCTCTGCCCTCCTGTGTGGAGAGTGGCAGCCACTCAGCCTGCTGCCAAGGGCTGGCAGCTGGTGAGGAGAAGCCACTTGGGAAAGCAGTGATGTTTGTTAATGGTGCTGAGCTAGGCTCAGAGGGAAGGGGCAGAAGTGCTGAGTTGGAACGCAGCAGCGTCGCCCGAAGCGAGGTATTGAAAGAGGAGGGGCTGGAGGCTTTGTGCTTCCAAAGGGGCCTGCAGTTTTTATTTGAATATTTTTTTTCATGCCCCCTTTCCAAGGCCTACAGCACAGCACTCAACCTCTCTGATTGCTTTTGGGGACCCTGATCTAAATTCTCAGGGCCAAGAGATATCCCAGAGCTCTACGCTCTAGAGTCTCCCGCAGCCAACATGCTGCCCAGCAGAGCAGCCTGCTGAGGAGTTGTCCTCTCTCTCAGGAGAGTCTCAGCTCTGGCTGATCTCTCATCAAGCCTTGAATCTTTTTCTGCAGTGAACTTTGCAGTGTATTAAAAAATGTTAAGAGAGTGTAAAGCCACAAACTGCTTTGCCTCAGGCCTTGCAGAGAGAGAGGCCACAGGAAGCCCTCCAGCCCCTCCCTGCCCCCCACTGCTGGAAATGCTGTGTAAGAAAGAGAAGCTTTTTTTGGTATAAAAATGCCTGCCAGTCCCCTGGGGTCACCTTCAGTGTCTTACCTCAGCAGGGCTGCCTTGGGCATCCTGGAGAGGTCTTGCAGCTTGAAAAGACTCTTCCAGCAGCTGCCACTTTTGTTTGGTGTATGTTCTGAGCTCTGGAGAAATGTGAGAGCTGTGAAACTGAGAGTGCAAGGGACACCTTCACATCTGCCCTCAGCAGTGGGGCTGAGATCAGCTCACTACTCTTATTCAAGCAGATTGCAGCAGCAGAGGGCTTTGTCCCCAGCTTCTGCAGTGGAGCAGCTCTGGTGCTGGGTACTCAGAACTCTCTTTTGCCTCCCTCCTCCCCCTGCTGCACTGTGCACTCGTTTGCTGGTGGCATCATTGTGGCTCACCCTCACTCCTGCCACTCCCACCCAGGCAGCTTCTACCCATTCTGATGCTGGAAGCAGCAGGACTTGAAGCTGTTCTTACACTCACCATGGCTCCTCCTAGGATGATGCTTTCTTGTAAGGCAGCTGAGCACCAGCATAGGAAGGAGAGCTTAGTAGAGCCAGCCAGGAGCAAATAAAGAGTCTGTGCTGGTGGTGCCCACAGCAATGAGCTTAGACTGAATGTTCCCTTTTCAGAAAGGGGTAAGTCCAAACCTCCAACTTACTCTGCTCTTTAGGGCTAGCCTGAAATTGAGGGTGCCAGGGCACTGGAGCTACCTCTCACAGTCACATTGTCACTCGTTTGCTGCTGCTCCCTAGGAGGGTGATGGTAGAAGGTTGGTGCAGTTTGTCCTAGGGAGCAAGGCTGCCTAAAAATCAGGTGGCACCACAGGGAGGAACCTAGAAGGAAGAGAGCATTTGTTGTGCTTTGATTTCTGTTCTGATTTTCCTGTGCTCTTTCTGGACAGGCAGCACAAGGCACTGATCTCTTGCTTTGCTTTGAACCCAGGAGTCCTTTAAGCCCACCGAGGAGCATGTGCTGGTGGTGAGACTGCTTGTGAAACACCTCCATGCTTTCAGCAACAGCCTGAAACCAGAACCTCTCTCCCCTTCAGCCCACTCCCACACAGCCAGCCCACTCGAGGAGTTTAAAAGGTAGGTCCACCAGCAGCCTGCCTCTGAAATGTTCCTTGCAAAGCTCTCCTCTCACGGAGAGGTTTTGGTGGCTGGACACAGGAGTACAGTAAAGTACCTGAGAGCTAATGGGTTGGGCTCCCTCACAACCACTAGATGGGAAGGGCTGCTCCAGAAGGGGGATGCCTTGCTCTTATGTCACTCTCTACCTTTGTAGAGGGTGGAGACAAGTTAATGCTGCCAGAGGGTCTGGCAGTGTTAGAGGGGAATTACCTATTTGATCTTATTGTGACCTTTCAGTATCTTAAGGGGGGCTACCAGAAAGCTGGGAAGTGACTTTTTAGGATGTCAGGGAGTTATAGGACTGGGGGGAATGGAACAAAGCTGGAGGTGGGGGAGATTCAGACTGGATGTTAGGAAGAAGTTCTTCAGCATGTGGGTAGTGAGAGCCTGGAATTGGTTGCCCAAGGAGGTGATGGAAGCCTCATCCCTGGAGGTGTTTTAAGGCCAGGCTGGATGAGGCACTGGCCAGTCTGATCTAGTGTGAGGTGTTCCTGCCCATGGCAGAGGGGTTGGAACTGGATGGTCCTTGTGGTCCCTTCCAACCCTGACTGATTCTCTGATTCTGTTTCTGCGTTGGAGCTGAAATGCAATGAGCAGAAGTAGCTTCACTGCAGAAGGACCAAGCTTGGATCACTCCTTTTCTGTATTTGCAGTGGGGGCAGTGTGCTGTTGGTTGGTTGGGTTGCTGGGTTGGTTTTGTTGTTGTTGTGAAGATCTCTGATGGTTTGTACCTGTGGCTGTCTTTGTTTGCAGGGTTGTCATTCCTCGCTTTGTCCAGGAGAAGCTTTACATCTTCCTGCAGCACTGCTTTGGTCACTGGCCTCTGGATGCCTCTTTCAGAGCAGTATGTACCTGCTGCTCTCCCCAAGTCTGCCCTTGCCAGAGCTCCAGGCATTGCTGAAATTAATTAGTGGTGTTTAACAGCTGCTTGGTCCTTGAGCAGTGAAATCCTTTCTGTAGCAGGTTCCTGTACTCTTAGAGTGCTCATTAGATGCCACAGGAGATGTTTCCAGAGGCCACAGCAAAGCTTTTCTTGGCTTCAGTGCAATCAGGACTCTTTTTCCTCAGGGTGGGGGACATGGGCAGCACGTGAGAGCTGAGATGGCAGCAGTGTTGCATCTTCTGTACTGCAGCAGGGATTCAGTGAACGCCACCAGAGCCACTAAACGCACCTCAGGTGTAGCCACCAACTCTGGGGTTCATAGTAGCTGTTCCACTGCCATCTCGTTTGGGTGTCAGATCAAAACCAGAGTGGTCCTAAAGAACTTGGCTTCCTCAGCTCTGTTTTCAAAGGTGCTGAGATTGCAGGAGAGCTCCTTCCCCACAAACTTGGAGGTGTCATTAAGGTGATGTTCACCAGGCTTAGAGGGAACAAACAAAACCTCACAGGGTCAGAGCGTGGCAGGGGTTGGGAGACACTTCAGAAGATCAGCTCACCCAGCCTTTGTCTCCCTTGCCTAAAATTACTGATACTCCTCTGTTTTTCTGTCTGATCTTGCTTAGGTTCTTGAGATGTGGCTGAGTTACTTGCAGCCTTGGAGGTATGCTCCAGAAAAGCCACCGCAGAGTGCAGAGTCCTTGCCCCGCAGCGTGTCCGACAAATGGTAAGGAGGAAAGCAAGGGTGAGCGAGCTGAGCCAAAGCCTCCAGATTAGGCTGGGCCTAAGTGGAAGAGCAGTTCTCAGGAAGCATCTTCCAGCCTGAATCAGCTTTTCAAAGAGGCTTCTGTCTCAGTGCAAATAAACCATCTCTTCAGATGTCCCTTCGTGACTTGCTTGGCAGAAGAGGATTTGAAGAGCTGTGCTACAGTACAGGCTGGGAGCTGACTGCTGGAGAGCAGCCCTGTGGAGAGGGACCTGGGAGTGCTGGTGGAGAGCATCCATGGCACAGCATGCCCCTGGCATCCTGTGAGCCTGTGCTGGGTGGGGCAGGGCTGTGCTGACAAATGCTGTGCTGACTTTGCCAGGGCTGCCTTCGTTCAGGAGAACCTGCTGATGTACACCAAGCTCTTTGTAGGATTTCTGAACAGAGCTCTTCGAACAGACTTGGTCAGTCCCAAAAACGCTCTCATGGTGTTCCGAGTCGCCAAGGTCTTTGCTCAGCCCAACCTGGCTGAGATGATCCTGAAAGGTAAATGGAGCCTTGGACATCTTATGCTCTCCTGTCTGTCTTCACAGTGGCTACAGCTCGCCTCAGGAGCCCTGAGGTGAACAGACTTGCTCTTCAGTTCTCTTGAAAAGCCTGCCTGTGCTGACTGAAGTCTGTCTGAATGCTTTAGTTTGTCTGTGGTTCTTTCCTAACCACCATCACTGCCATTTCATTCCACAAATGTTCTTTGAAGAGTAAAGAAATACAGAATCTGGGGGCTATAATAAAATCAGAATGGTTTGGGTTGGAAGGGACCTTAAAGATGATTTAGTTTCAAACCCCTGACATGCCAGGGACACCTTTTGCTAGATCAGGTTGCTCAAAACTTCATCCAATCTGGCCTTGAACACCTCCAGGGAGGAGGAAATGATCTCTGATGTCCCTTCCAACCTGAGCCATTCAGTGGTTTTCTGCTGGGGGCAAAGAGGATTCACTGAAAGAGAGGTGGTTAAGGCCTCTCTGCCTGTGGAACTGCCTGCCTGCCTACCTCAGAAAGCCAGTGCCCAGCAGCTGGAAGCTGTTCTGTAACTAGACCTTCACCAGGAGCATGGTGTAACCACCTTCACTCCTTGTCTCCAACCCCAGGGGAGCAGCTGTTCCTGGAGCCAGAACTTGTCATTCCCCATCGCCAACACCGCCTCTTTATGACCCCCTCCTTTGGTGGGAGCTTCTTCTCCTCGTGGCCTCCAGCTATCACAGATGCCTCCTTCAAGGTGAAGAGCCATGTCTACAGCCTGGAGGGGCAGGACTGCCAGTACAAACAGATGTTTGGCACAGAAGTCAGGAATCTGGTAAGCAGTGGGCTTCTTGGCAGCTCTGGCAGGGTCTTTCTCAGAACTCAGCATCCACCCTGGGGGGAGCTGAGCATGGAAAACTTCCCTGCTGAATAGCTGCTTGCTGCTGATGACTCGTGGGAGTGGAGGGCTGAAAAGCTGCCTGGTGCTTGTTACCTCAGGAGCATATTGAAGGTAGCTCCTCTCCAATGTGTGACCTTGGGAGTCACTGTGGTGGGTGGCATCTGTCAGAGAATGCTTTGGGTTGGAAGGCATCTCCAAGACCATCCAGTTCCAGTGCCCTGCCATGGGCATGGACTAGCCACGAGGATGCTCAGAGGGCTGCAGCACCTCTGCTGTGAGCACAGCCTGAAAGAGTTGGGGCTGTGCAGGCTGCAGAAGAGGAGGCTCCCAGGTGACCTTCTTGTGGCCTTCCAGGATCTGAAGGGGGCTACAAAAAAGCTAGGGAGGGACTTTTTAGGCTGTCAGGGAGTGACAGGACTAGGGGGAATGGAGCAAAGCTGGAGGTGAGGAGATCCAGATTGGATGTAAGGACGAAGTTGTTGAGCATGAGAGTGGTGAGAGGCTGGAATGGGTTGCCCAAGGGAGTGGTTGGGGCCAGATCCCTGGAGGTGTTTTTGGCCAGGCTGGCAGAGGCTGTGGGGAGCCTGCTCTAGAGTAGGGTGNAGCCCTGCCCTGCCCTGCCCACAGCTTTAGCACCGAGCAGCCTCACCCCATGAAATGCTTCAACAGCAAGGATCTGCCTTTGCCCTTCTGGAAATGCTACACAAGGGCCTGTGAGCTCTGAGGGACTCTGCTCTTGCTTCCAGGAGTCCAGGCAGAGCTTTGTGCAATGAATGTTTTGTGGCCCTTTGTCCCACAGACCCTTCCTGTCTTTGTTGCAGGTGTTAAAGCTGGCTCAGTTAATCTGCCAGGCGCAGCAGACGGCGCAGTCCATCTCAGACCACTCCGCAGAGGCAGGGGCTGGCCACTCCTTCTTCTCCTGGTTTAGATTCACACCAGCAGAGATGAATGGATCCTACACAGGCAATGACCTCGATGAAATTGGGCAAGACAGCATCAAAAAAACAGATGAATATTTAGAGAAGGCACTGGAATACTTATGCCAAATCTTTAAGGTATGTAACGTCAGGAAGAAATTCTTCCCCCTCAGGGTGGGGAGACACTGGCACAGGTTGCCCAAGGAGGCTGTGGTTGTCCCCTCCCTGGAGGTGTTCAAGGCCAGGCTGGGTGAGGCCTTCAGCAACCTGGCAGGTGTTCCTGCCTATGGAACTGCATGGTCTTTAAGGTCCCTTCCAACCCAACCCATTCTATGAATCTAAGGCAGTGTGAACAAGAGTCAGGATTCCCCAGATGTGCTTCTGGTTCTCTTGTGCTTTGAGGGGGGTCACAAAGTCACAGGGTCACAGGATGTTAGGGGTTGGAAGGAACCCAAGGAGATGATCCAGTCCAACCCCCCTGCCAGAGCAGGACCAGACAATTTAGCTCAGGGCACACAGCAACACATCCAGACAGGCCTGCAAAGGCTCCAGAGAAGGAGACTCCACAGCCTCTCTGGGCAGCCTGTGCCAGTGCTCTGGGACCCTTACAGACAAGAAGTTTCCCCTTGTGTTGAGCCACTCAGAGACCCTGCTAGCAGATGTTGTAAATAGATGGAATGAGATGTTCTGAATGTGTAAGGATCAAACCAGCTCCGTTTGAAGTGAGCACTCTTTTGGACTTGATTCAAACCTGTCTCTTCCCTTCTGCCTGCTCTCCTTTACAAACAGGCAAGGCAAGGGGTGGGTTAAATTTTCAAAGCAGCAAAGTGTTTGCTAAATACAAAGAGCTATAAACCATAACTGCAGCTAGAGCTGAGTGGATGAGCCAGAAGTGGACTTGCTTTGGTTAAACTCAAAAGAACAGACTCACTTGGCAGCAACACCCCCTCAGGCAGATATGACCTAGAATCTGACAACTCTCAAGGAGTAAGGGACACACAGAACAGTTCTCTTGGGTTTGATGAGCACAGACAAGAAGTCTGTAGGCTTTTCTCTCTCTCTTTGATGTCTAACCAAGATGCTCTTAAGCAGTTCTTGCTGTCTGTGCTGGCAGGCCAAGGCTTCCAGTGCTGAGGAGTTGAAGTGAGGAATAAGTTGAAAGGTAGATCAAACCAATGCTTTAGAACTGCATTTCTTTGAGTAGCTGAACGAAGCCCAACTGACCCAGATGATGCTGAAGTGTGGGACAGCTCAAGATGAGAATGGCAAAAAGCAGCTCCCGGACTGCATCGAAAGTGAGGAGGGCCTGGTCCTGACACCGCTCGGCAGGTACCAGGTGAGAGACTGCACAGAATGCCCTGATCCTGCCCTCCAGCCAGAGACAGAGAAGCTCTGTGAGCCTGAGTGCTGCCCGTGGTGGGGGCTGCACGCTCAGGGACTGCCTCTCCTCTCTCTAGATCATCAACGGCCTGCGCAGGTTCGAGGTGCAGTACCAGGGGGACACTGAGCTGCAGCCCATCCGCAGCTACGAGAGTGCCGCCTTGGTGCGGCTCCTCTTCCGCCTCTCCTCGCTGCTCAACCAGCGGGTAAGTGCCGCCCCCTCCCCTGTCTCTGCTCAACCAGCGACTAAGTGCCGCCCCCTGCCCTGCCCCTGCCCTGTCAACGCTGCCTTGACCCTGCCCACGCACACAGCCCCTCCCCTGCTGTCATCCAGAGCATCCTTTGCTAAGGGTGCCAGCTGTGCTGCTCCGGCTGCAGTTCTGCTTTTCCTACACAAAGCATTAACACTTAAAATGTGTTCCTAATGTTTCATTCGGAGTTGTGGAACAGGCTGGGCTGGAAGGGACCTCCAAAGGGCATCCAGTCCAACCCCTTTGCAGTCAGCAGGGACATCCTCAACTAGATCAGGTTGCCCAGAGTCCTGTCCAGCCTCACTTTGAATATTTCCAGAGATGGGACCCAGGCAACCTGTTGCAGTGTTCCAGCACCCTCACAGTGCAGAACTTGTTCTTAACCTCCCATCTAAATGTGCTCTGCTCTCATGGTGCAGGACTTGTGCTTAACATCCCATCTAAATGTGCTCTGCTCTCATGGTGCAGGACTTGTGCTTAACCTCCCATCTAAATGTACACTGCTCTCATGGTGCAAGACTTGTGCTTAACCTCCCATCTAAATGTGCTCTGCTCTCATGGTGCAGGACTTGTGCTTAACATTCCATCTAAATGTGCACTGCTCTCATAGTTCAGAACTTAACCTCCCATCTAAATGTGCTCTGCTCTTGTTTGAAGCCATTTCCCCTGGTCCTGTCACCACAGTCTCTCTTCATCCTTCTCACAGCCCCCTTCAGGTCCTGGAAAGCTGCTATGATGCTGAAAGAGGAAGAGCAAATCCATTGTTTCCCATAGCTATGACAGAACAAGCCTGCCCTGCAGCAGTTCTGTACTTTAACACTTCATTCCCCCCCTCCTCCTCTATTTCCTGGTGCTCCTCAGCCCGTAACTGAAGGCAATGGTAAAAAAAATGCTTTACTTTATGACAGAATGCTGATGTTTGAACTTTGCCCTCCCCAGTTTGGTGCTCAGCTGGAGGTGCTCTGCTCCAGGGAAGATTTTGTTGGCAGACTTTGTCGCTATCATCTCACCAACCCTCAGCTCACACAGAAAATCAGGTCCAGCCCCGTGGTGAAGGAGCGAACAACCCAGAACTGGGGGCCAAGGATCAGTCTGAGGTTTCTGGCTAGCTACAGGACTCTTGGTTCCTTGCTGCTTCTCTACTGCCTTGCGTCCTGGTTCTGCATTGGGCCAGTGGGCTGCACGCTGCTGCTCCTGCTCAGCTATTTCCTCTATGCTGTAATGATGACTCTCTTCTCTGACCACTGCAGACCACATGAACACTGACTCCTGGATTCCACTTGTGACAATAAATCTTCTAAGGCTGAGCCTGACTAAAACGTTTGAATTATAGGTAGCAGCTCTTCCTGAAGGATTTTTTTCTTTTTATATGAAAGCTAACTGGGTTTTATAAACAGAGCTGGGAGTGTGGAGATACCACTGTACATTTTATTTTTATAAAAGCCTTCCTCTGGACTCTGGTGCCTGACTTGTTCTTTTGAGTGAAGAAGGAGGCAGCAGCATTGATAACCCTGAACAACCTCCACTGCACTTAGAGCTGTTCTTGACTCAGCACTTACTGCATGGAAGCCTCTTGCACTGTTCTGAAACAAGAATCTGCTGTAGGACTTAAAACATCCAATCTTAATCTCTTCTCTCATTTCAAACCATTGCTCCTTGTCCTGTCCCTGCAGGTCTTTGCAAACAGTCCCTCTGCAGCCTTCTTCTAGACCCCCTTCAGGTACTGGAAGGCAGCTCTAAGGTCTCTCTGGAGCCTTCTTTTCTCCAGGCTGAACAACCCCAGCTCTCTCAGCAGAGGTGCTCCAGCCCCCTGATCACCTCTGTGCCCCTCCTTTGGGCCTGCTCCATCAGGTCTACATCGTTGCAGTGCTGAGGGCTGCAGAATTGGATGCCCTGCTCCGGGTGAGGTCTCACCACAACAGAGAGAAGTGTCAGAACCACCTCCCTCTGCTGCCCATACTACACTTGATGCAGCCCAGGCTGTGACTTTCCACTTACCACAGAGCAAAGGAACCTTCAGGCCAAGGCCTCCCAGCAGGAGTGGTTTGTGAGGCGTGGGAGGAGCAGCAGGATGGCAGCATCCAAGGCAGGAAGAAGAATAAATTTATTACAATAGAAACAAACAGCTGCTGCATTAGTTCATGTACAAAATACTGGCAGCATTCTGCTGCCTCTGTCAGTGCTTACTAAGTACCCACGTTTAAAAACATCCTAAAACTCCTGACACCAACACAGACTGACAAAGGTCAGAGCAAGTTCTTGACACTACTGTAAGAGAGCCCAGCTACTCTTGAAGGTTTGCTGCACAGCCCAGGGAGGTGGAGCAGGATGCAATGGGAACATCTGAAATTTGAAATCCTTCTGCACCAGCCAATTGAGAGTGAGCAGCTTAGAAGCTGTAGGGAAAACAAAACAATCAGGCTGTGCAGGAGTTATCCATGGCAAAGTGGATTTCATTAGAAATGCCCAACCATAAGGCAGCTGCTGAGTGACTTGGTGCCCATCATTCCTCAAGGCACAAAACCTTAGAGCTGAGCTGGGCTGCTTTTAAAAGCAAACTGCTGCAGCACAGAAGCATTTTCACAGAGCTGCCTCAGCCCCCAGAGGAAGGCAGACACCTCTCAGGAGCTGCTGGATCAATTTGTAGTGTTAGGGCTTGACACTGTTGGGATTCTTCACCCCCACCCGTGGCGAGTTTTTAAGGGTGCTCATGAACATCTCATTTCATTCTTCTGGAGAACTGTGGTCCATGCTAACCAAAAACCATTCATACAAAGTAGTGTTTAAAAATAAGCTATAAAATACTCCTTTGCTCTTTGGTTCCCTGTTCCCAAGTGTAATTATCCAGATTTACCTCACCTATTGGAGAGATGCCTTTAAAAAGCTGCAATTTATCCTATCTCTGGGCAAAGCTTAGAGGTTAAAAAAAAAAAAAAAATTAAATTCCTGCAACCACTGAGAAGTTTGCAAACACATTCTAGTTGCAGCTGATTTCTTTCTGGGGCAGTCACCAGGTCACAAACCAGAGTGTGAAAGGAGCACTGGCACTCAGCAACCTTTGAAGCAAACGAGGACATTCTCTCCTTACTCCCTCTTATACCAGACTTCCTGAAGGAAGTCCACGAAGAATTTCTTCTCTAAGAAGACAATTAAAAAAAAAACAAACCTCATCCTAATACAGTCTCAAGAACCATATATACACAGTTTGTAGATCTGAAAATGCTGGCAAGAAGTCCACAAAGGCAGAAGATAAAAAGCATGGAAAACTAAGTCTAAGGTCAGGTTCTCTACTGGACCTGACACCTAGGAACAGAACAACTTAAGGCTTCTTTCTTCTCAAGTGCCCTCCCCAGGACGCCTGTGGTTTTGCAGCGGCAGGTGGAAGAGGCCAGCTGTTGAGACCTTCTTGCTTGCTCCCCGAGTCAGCAGGTGAGCTGTTAGGCAGCAGAGAGGCAGGCCTGACGAATGCTTTGTGCCCAGGTGTTCAAGAGCGCCGTGACCGAGTGCTTGTCTGGCAGCTGCAGGAGCTTGGAAGTCATGTACCGATAGACCGACTGCAAAAAGGGGTTGGCTGCTGGAGGGAACAGCAGAGAGACACAGTTACAGTAACTGGCAGAGTGACACAGAAGAGCACCCAGCTCAAGTGTTCACATCTCCCCACTAGAGGTGCCCAGGAAGTGCCCTGCTGGAATGCTCATACCATACTGCCTGGGGTTCTTGATCCACAGAGGGCTCTGGTCTGGGTAGTCTGCAGGCACACTGAGCTGCAGCGGAGGGACGTTAGGAAGGTTCTTGTCATCTGCAATGCAAACACTTCCCATCAGCAGCAGGCACTCCCTGTGCAGGCCTAGGGGCACAGTTCAGCTGGGCTGCTAAGCTTCTGAAGCCCAAGAGACCAGCCTGTACCTCTCCATTTGAACTGCTCATTGTAACAACCTTGAGAGTCTTGGAGGAGCAGCCTGGCAAAGAGCTCTCAAACATTTCTGCACCTTGCCCATCTCCCCCTCCGTCAGCTGAACTCCCCCAGGTTCAGACACCTCAGTCTGCAAGCCAGGTGCTTTATGTACTAAATCATAGAGTCAGAGAATGGCTTGATTTGGAAGGGACTCTAAAGGTCACCCAGCTCCAACCCCCCTGCCACGGGCAGGAACACCTTCCATGGGCAGGGACACTAAAATGGGTTGCCCAAGGTCTCATTCAACCTGGTCTTGACCACCTTCAGGACAAAACCAATTTGTATTTCTCAAAGGAAAAAGGGAGGAAAAGAATCTCTTTGCCCATGGGTACCCAAGAGCAAAGATGTTAACAACCTATTCATGATTTAGGATTATTCAGTCTGAATTTCTTGAGCACACAGCTGTAGTCAGTGAAGCAGAGCTCCCAGCATTACCATTTCCCTAGCTCTGAGCTGGCTGTTGGAGACAGAACAGTTGTTGCATGTTCAGTATTGGTCAAACATCCTAAAAAGTCCCTCCCCAGCTTTCTTGTAGCCCCCTTCAGATACTGGAAGGCCACAATAAGGTCACCTGGAAGCCTTCTCTCCAGACTGAACAGCCTCAATCCCTCAGTCTCTCCTCTTAGCAGAGCAGCTCCAGTCTCTGATCATCCTCATGGCCCTTTCTCTGGACACCTTCCAGCACCTCCACATCCCTCTTACGATGCAGAGAGTTTTTTGCTACAGCCAAGCCCAGCCCCGCCTTCTGAACTCAGCCTCGGGTTTCTCCTTGCTTACCCAGCTTGCATATGAGATGGACTGTGCCGTTGTTACTGCAGTGGGAAGGGTCCAGGTTCACCAGGAATTTGGGGTTTAGCCTTGCAACTTCTCCTTGCAGGACGTTGGGGATGGTTTGTCTGTCATCCTCTTCGTACTTCCGTTTGCGAGGAGAAGCCACTGGGGCCCTGTGCGACAGAGTCCACAGAGCAGCAGGTGAGAGAGCAAAGGGGCCAAAGGAAAGCTCACAGCTGTCCAGCTAAGCATTTCCTCCTGCAGTGAGGAGCAGGCAGGCTCGGGAGGGCAGCAGTACGTACGTGATGGGCGGCCCGTGGATGGCAGTCATGGCTGGCATGAAGGTGCGGTACAGGGAGTGGTTGAAGACCGGAGAACGGATGTTGGCCAGAACAGCATCCAAAAGGGGCTGGCACAAGTACTGCTGCTTGGTGGGGGGCACTGGGGGAGGTGGTGGGGGGGGCTGAAACACAAGAGAAGCCCCGGAAAAACATATCTGTAATAGAAAATCCTAGACTGGCTCAGGTTGGAAGGGAGCTCAGAGCTCATCTCCTCCAACCTCCCTCACCACGCTCAAACAGACTCAGCTGCTCAAGGCCTCACCCAACCTGGCCTTCAACACCTCCAGGCAGGAAGCAGCCACAGCCTCCCTGGGCAGCCTGTGCCAGTCTCACCACCCTCACACTGAAGAGCTTCTTCCTCAGCTGCAGTCTAACCCTGCTCTGCCTCAGCTCCAAACCATTCCCCCTTGGCCTGTCTCTAGATGCTCCCTGGGCAGCCTCTGCCAGAGTCTCACCATCCTCACACTGAAGAACTTCCTCAGCTCCTTTCTAACCTTGCTCTGCCTCAGCTTCAAACCATTCCCCCTTGGCCTGTCTCTAGACACCCTCAGGACAAGCTCCTCTGCAGCCTTCCTGCAGGATCCCTTCAGCTCTTGGAAGGCAGCTCTAAGGAAGCACAAAGGCAGCACCAAGCATTACCTACCACAGCCATGTCGTTTTTCAGCTTCTCCAGAGCAATTTCACACTTCTGCAGTGTCTTCAGAGGGCACCTGAAGGAAAGGAGAAATTTCATCACTGCAGAACAGTCACCTTGGCTGAAGTGTTTGTACCTCTGCAGAGCTGGGCAGCTGATGCCCAGCAAAAGGAGGAACTGTTACCGTTTTGAAGGGTCAGTCAGGATATCCAAGAGGCTCTTCATTTTACTCAGGTCCTTCTTTCTGTCTGAAATAGTATCAGAGACACAAACACTGACCACAAGAATAGCTCCCATCCTGGCAGACAGAAACACACTGCTAAAAGTGAAAGATGAGATGAGTCTGCTGAGAAGTGGTGGGGATTAAAGATCTTTCACCTCACCATCAGTTCAGCCACTGTGCCTCAAAAACATCCCAAGGAAAAGAAAACTGACAGCAAATTAAGGCTGAGGATTTTTGCCTCTCTTCACAGTTACAGGCAAGAAGAACAACGAATTTCACTGTTCCAGAGGTGAAAAGGGACAGAAGCCACTGTGAAAGGCAACACACTGCTGCTCTCAGCAGATCACTGACCTGACACAGAGGAGCTCACCTTCGTTTTTATCTATTTTATTGATCATCCTCCTCAGTGGCTCGATGTATTTTGATAGCTGCTTGAGTTTCTCCAGATACTGTTGCTCCTCTGACTGGCTAGAACTGGCTGGGCTCATGACAGAATTTGGATTTCCTGGCAAGAATCAAAGGCTGCGTGTCAGAGGGGTGAGAAAAGGTACTGCAGAAGAACATCCTCTCATTTCACAGCCTAGATCTGCTGTGTGCCACTCTCACAGCACAGCTCCCATCAAATACCCAAACCCACAACTGGATGCCCTGCAGCACAGCCTGGCTGCTTGTCCAGCCCTCTCCATCTTGGTGCAGGAAGAACACATCCTGTGGACAGAATAGCAGTTCCACTTTGTTGTGAGAAGGTCCAAAGTTTCATATCCCCATTTGCTAGGTCCTCATTTGCCTTCACTCCGCTGCACTAAACACCAAATCAAGACACTGAACTTGATGAGGTTTTCCTTAAGCTGGTGCTTCCCAAACTGCAGCCCACACAACTCTGGGCTGAGGAGGAGCCAGTTTGCTACTTTCCAGCCACAGCATCAGAAAATGCTTCTTGCATCTGGGAGAGAGAGAAGAGCAAAAGTGTCAGAGGGCACCCAGGAAGGGGCTTTGCAGCAAAGCAGCCTGCTGCCCGTCATGACATGTGCATGCTGTTGCTCAGGGTTTTTTCCCTGCATGGGACTAAGGGCTCATTATGCCTCTCTGAACTTGCTCCACCAACTTTAGGATCACTCTTTTCTCAGAAGACTGGGGAAGTTAGAGAAAAACCCACTGCAGCATTCAGTGATGACAGAAAAGGTAGCAACTGAATTGGATTTGATTTGATCTGCCCACGTTGCAGTGCTGCAATGATGCACGTGGCAGGTTTGCTGCCTGCTCTGTGCCAAACAACAACAGCTGGGAGCTGCCAGAGTTCCCAAGACACCCCCAAACTTCCAGTCTGTAGCCCAGCTCTCAGATCATTTACCTGGAGTGTTTAAAGGACCTGGGGATGGAACACTAAAGTTCTGAGGTGTTCGTGCAGCTGCTGGGCTCTGGGACGGTTGTGGAGATGGACTGGGGAGGAAGCTGCTGGGTGATGGAGCTGGGCCAGAGCTGAAAAAAGAAGCACAAAATTCAAAACTGCCAGGCTCTGTCACGGAAACATGGACAGCTTGTGAGCAGACCTGCTGTCAGCAAGTGCTTCTTAGGGAGCAAAGCTGGAGGTGGGGAGATTCAGATTGGATGTAAGGAGGAAGTTCTTCAGCATGAAAGTGGTGAGAGCCTGGAATGGGTTGCTCAGGGAGGTGTTTTTGGCCAGGCTGGCAGAGGCTGGGGGCAGCCTGATCTAGGGCAGGGATGTTGGAACTAGATGATCCTTGTGGTCCCTTCCAACCCTGACTGATTCTATGATTCTGTAGCAATCTGTAGCTCTGCTGGCAGCCTCGGTCAGGATTCCACACACAGGTTCATTTGAAACAGAGCACGTTTGGCACAATCCTACCCCTGCTCTCACTGCACTTAATATTCCTTTGCTCCAAGGGAGAGAAAGAGACATTGACTGGCAGCAGTCCTCAGAAGCTGCAGCCTGCTCACCTGACATTGGAGTTTGGCTGAGAAGTTGGCTGGCCTGGCTGAGGGGATGGCTGTGGAGGTGGAGGCATTGACTGGGGTGTCTGAGCTTGCTGGACAGGAGATGGGGATGACATCATGGTAATGTTGTTCTGGCTGACCTGAAACGTGCAAAAAGAGAAGATCAATAACAACACAGGGGAGCAGAGGATGGGAACCTAACTAAAAGGCTTTACCTATGGAGAGAAGATGATCTTCAAGCCTAGGAGAAATGAAAATGTTAGTTTCCTGTTTCCCCCCAGCCCTCCCCATAGTGACAGTCCCACCTGTATCACACTCCTGAGGCTCTCAGGGTTGTACTTCACCTCAGTTTAACTACCAACAACCATTAAAGCTGCACACAATTTCAGTAACTCTGGAACAATTGGGTTTAATTTCCCCAAGCATCCTGTTCCAATTCAAATGTCGAAAGTGGCATCTGAAAAAACTCCTTTGTTAGAACTAAAGAAAAGCAGGAAGAAAAAAAAAAAAACAGTTCTAACTTGAGGCTTAGCAGCCATAAACACTCCTCATTTTGACATTTTAATTACAGTCTTCAAAGATCTGTCAGACTTGACTGTAGCTTCCTGACTGTTTTTTTTTTTTTCCTTTAGGAGAAAGGAAGGGGGAAAAAAAAAAATTAAGTAAGCCAAAGCACCAACATCTTGCTCAAATATTCAGCTCTGAAAATCTGGATGGAGACACAAACAACTCCAAACTGCATGGCTGGGTGGAAAAATCAAAATGAAATGTCTTTCTGACCTGTGGAGAATGCTGAGGTGTGCCTAAAGGACCAAAAGAGCAGTGAGAGCATTTCTAGGATGGCACCAAACTCTGGCTAACGCCTTCAGTCTGCTCTGCACCCTGTAAAATGCCAGAGGCAGATATTCTAACAGACATTTTCTTCCCTGTGGTCACCCCAAAACAAACAAACAAACAAAAAAAAAAAAGGCCTACCTGGTGGTCAGGGGCACGGTGCAGTGATGCAGACATTTAAGTGACAATGGTGAAGGCACCTGTAGAGTTCTTGTGGCCTGAGGCTATAAATAGGAACACCCCAAAATAATCTGGATCAGCCCCAGAGGGCACCTGCTGTGACTGAGTAACTCACCTCTGCATTCTCTAAGGCACTGATTAGCACCATGGAGCTGAAATCAGAATCATAGAATCAGGCAGGGTTGGAAGGGATCACAAGGATCAGGCAGTTCCAACCCCCCTGCCATGCCCAGGGACACCCTACCCTAGAGCAGGCTGCCCACAGCCTCTGCCAGCCTGGCCAAAAACACCTCCAGGGAGGGAGCAGCCACAACCTCCCTGGGCAACCTGTGCCAGTGTAGGAGCAGAGGCAAGGCCATGCAGCATCTAATGTGCACAGCACGAATTGGATCATTTTTCTTTCTGCATTACCTCTTCTCACTTAATTAAAGGCAGAGGCAAAGATATTCCCTCCTGCAGAAGGTTTGCTGACAGCTTCACTTCACACCACCAAAGGCTCATGTCTAATACTGAGCAAAACTGCAGCACCTTCAAGAAGAGGCACCCAGAAGTGTGCAGTTCTGAGCTTAGGCCCTTCACTCTGCTTTCAAAGCAGTTTATTTGCTCCATGATCAGTTCAGATTGTTCATTTTCTTACAGAACAGTTCTAAAGATGCTTTCCAGCTTCAAATTTTCTTCACTGGTTGCAGTGAATTTAATGAAATTGCAGCTTTCAGGGAATGCTTTTCCCAACTGACTCACACTCAAAAGGGTTTAATAAACCCCAAGCACAAAAGCAGCAATGAATTCAACTTACAAAGCCCTCTCCCACTGAAGCTTAAACTCTGTTCAACTCCATACAGCTCCTCCTTTAACTCCAGAGTCCCACTATGGTTGCTGACCATTTCATTGCCCTTCATCTTCACTATATATGAGGAAATTAAACCACATCCTTTCTCACTGCAGCATGAGAGTTTCTGCATCAGCAAGCACCTTCCTGGCCAGATCTCACAGCCCACTGAACATCAATTTACTCTCTGACTCTGCAGTGACCACCAGGCCCTGGTTTTCTGAAGGCTTGCACTGAACACCCACCAGATCCAAGCTGTTCTTAGTGTTTAGAGCACACCATGCTGGAGGATGAACTGGAGGCCTAATGCAGTTTGCTGAGCCACAAGCAAGGAACAACACTGAGTGGGGGTAAGGTCAGACAGAACTTTTCAGAAGCTCCCAGCAGCAAGAGTGCACAAGAGGCAGAAGCTAACAGCAAGGAAAAGGAAGCTGCAACAAGGCACTGGTGGGTAACACTGAACAGCAGAAACACTTCCAGCCCACAGGAAGCTCCAAAAAAAAAAAAAAAGCATTTACACTCCTGCACTTTTCAGTGTGCAGTCAGTAAGCACAGCCTTGCCTGCTCCCTTGCAAGCTGGGCTTCAAGGCACCCATTATGCTGCTTTACAAGGCCTAATGTCATCTCTGCAGAGCTTGGAGGAAGGTCAGAGTCAGGTTTCCATATTCCCAGCCAGGCCATTAGCCCTGGCTTTGTTTTAATATTAACTCAGTGTTACCTTTTAAACTCTTAAGACTCTTAAAATAACACCCAGATATATACCACAGCACTTTGGGAGTCAAGTGAGGATCAGCTGCACAGGCTCTGAAGACAAGGAAGCTGTAACATATCCAAAACCCTGTAATATTTGAGCATTTTATGAAATGAAGAGGTGGACATGACAACATTTCTGCCCAGAACCTGAAATGTTTTGACAGATGTGTGTTGATCCAGAGCCATCAAGAGCTACCACCTGCTCAGGAGTCGTTTTCACTCCAATCACTGCTCACTCCAATAAGGAAATCTCTTTATTCTTCTGCCTTCTCTAGTTGTTCAGTCTTCTGCAGCAGTTTCACAGGCCTTGCCATGCTACTGATGATGAAGCCACCTGCTGATGCCACTAAAAAAACCAGCCTGGGACACTGGAGGGTAAATGAGGTCTCAAATACTAAACACAAGCCAGTCTGACACTTAAGTCTATCTATTGGAAGGCCTCAGCAAGCCAAACATCAGGAAGATGGAAAGTTGCCCAGGGAGGTGTTCAAGGCCAGGCTGGATGAGGCCTTGAGCGACCCTGGGCTAGTGGAAGGTGTCCCCTGCCCATGGCACAAGGCTGGAACTAGATGACCTTCAAGGTCCCTTCCAACCCAAAGCAACCTGTGAACCTGTGACTGTCTCAGCCTATATAAATTGCCACAGCAAATAAAGCTCCAAGTAAATTCTCCTTGGACTCAGCTGCTAGGCCTGGGTTTTATTTTATTTCACAGCTCAGCAGTGACCTGGACTGAAGCCACCATCCATCTGACACCAGAAACAACAGATGTAGCTCTGTAGAATCTTTCTGGTCACTGTGTCTGCTTCAGCAAAGCCCTGAGAAGCAAAGGCTGTGCCTACTTGATGCAGCAGCACTGGGAAGCAGAGTTGCAGACATTCCACAGCCCCTGGACAAGCTTGCAAGGGAAACAAAAATGCAAGAAGGGAAAAAACCCACTCATTAAACCCATGACCAAAACACAGTTGTAACAGGGGCTTAAACTGCACCTGCTGTTAGGTTTGAAAATGAGCATCTAGAGGAACAATGTTCCTGGGTAACAAGCAGGAAAATGCAGTTGAGCTCTACTCCAGCACCATCAGAAGGTAGCTCTGAAACCAACACCAAGGACACAGGGCTCAGCAAGTTCCTGCAGAGAGGACTGCTTTGTGGCTTCCTGGCAAGGATTCTTTCATTCCAGCTCTCTCCATTCCTGCTCCCCCAGCATGACACATCTTGCCTGCAGAACAGGACTGTGAGGTCACCAACAGCTCTGCACCAGGCCCGTGCAGTACTCTCACCTCACCTTCCAGCCTACCTGCACAAGTTCATCTCTCATGCAGGTGCAAGTGGAATCTTTCTGGCAGCTCCTCCTACACAACCATCAAAGATTAAAACCGGCTCCATTCTTCCTAGTCCCTGATGCCACATCAAGCAGCTGCCCAAACTGAAACGAGCTGAGCTGACCAGCAAGGAGAGAAGCATCTGCACAGGGCATGAGGACCTCAGCAAGGTCCCAGACACAAGCCAGCACTGACCTGTAGAACGCTCACCAGACAGAGGCCAAACCACAAAGATCTCATTTCAGGCTTGGATCAATTCTCAACCTTTCAAAGGTTCTAGACCCACTTGGAAAATGCTTGGCTTGACATCCTACGCTCTTGGAACGTTTCTTCTTTGAGACGGAGAAGGATCCCTTGGCAAACCCTAAGGAGCCCAGTACCCTGAGCAGGCCCAGCAAGAGAGGTGCTCGACGTCACAGTGCGATTCCCCTGCTGGCCAGGCAGCGCTCCAGCCCCAGACACGCCTCGCAGACTCCTGGCTCAGTAAATACCTGTGGCATTTGCTGTCCGCCCAAAGGAAGGGAGCTTGGCGGCGTGGCGGACACAGCGGTGGTAGGCGGGAACCGGGGTCTGATTTGCATCCCACCTCGGGCCATAGGTGCGGTGATCATCTTTGAGGACAGAGGGACAACAGACAAAAGTAATCGCAAAACAAGAAATGCAGTGCACTGGCAGGATGAGAAGCACATGCAGCCTCCAGGGGCAGCGTGAAGGGCAGGTTAGTGAGCCTCCCTCTGCGGGGCACCCTCGCACTGAGCTCAGCCAGCAGCCTCCTTTGTGCCTCTGGCCCCTCTCACCTGCCCTAGGTGACCCTGCTCTGCCAGGGGAGTTGGACTGGATGAGCTTTGGAGGTCCCTTCCAACCCCTAACCTTCCGGGATTCTTTCCTACCCACATCCAGGCAGCATCTAATGAAGCCCAGGTAAGGGGAGACAGATTCAGACTGATGGGGCAAGGGGAGGCTCCCCTGCTGCTGGCAGGAAGAGCTTTACCTACATTTTGCCTAACTTTTGGAATGTCCAGGACTCTTGGAAATAGGTGCCCGTTGTCAAGCATGCTCCATGGAAGAAGCTGTACACCGCTTTAGGTTCCTGAGGCACTGCCCCCCACTGTGGGCTCAAAGGCTTTAGCAGTAGCTGGCAGCACAGATGCTCCATAGCCAGCAGAACTTCGGAGCAGCCTAACTTGTGACAGTGTAACAAGGCCAGAGACAGCAAAAAGGACTCCTGGGTTAGAAAAAAAAAAAAAAAAAAAGCTATTTCCTGACTTCTACAAGCCACAAAGTCAGTCAAATATATTCTCATTTTGACAAATACCTATTCCTCTGTTCCTAGGCTGTGCTGAAACACTCTGTTATGAGTCCATGCTCTGCCACAAGCTTACTCAGACTCTGATTGTACAGATGTGCAGACTGAGCACACCCTCAGGTGCAATCCTTTAGACCAATAATGAAGGTTAACGATAGAATGGATTTGCATTTTCTAACAGAATTAGACCTCTGCTGCTCTGCAGAGTCTGGAAGTACCTTTCAGCAGTCTCAGCCTGCAGGAGCCACACAGATTTAATCTCACCTATTTGCATGGCTCTCTCTTACTTCACTTTGGATATTACACCAATTGAAGGATATTTTTCAGGTAGCATTCAGATAACTGTGGCAGATTCACCTGTCAGTAAAAGAGCTTCTGTTTGGTACCTCGAAGATCTCTAGGGAAGTCCTCTGGGCTACTTCT
>VWZI01019112.1:363851-376213 GCA_013396835.1 Psilopogon haemacephalus | reverse complement strand
CCCCCAAAGGAACCTACACAGGCCCTAATCGACCTATGAGTTAATGAAGTCTCCTTTCAGCAAATGGTTTGGGGCATTCTTGCTTAGTGCTTTATGTGAATGGACTGAAGCAGGCAGCAACACATCTGTAGAGCATCAGAGAATGCATGTGCTTACAACTGTTAAAAAATAAACCAAATTAAACACAACAGAGCAAGACTGCAAAAGGAAAGCAGTAACTGAGAAAGGAAAAAACAAAACAAAACAAAACAAAAAAGCAACAACAACCAGTGTGTCAGATTCAGCAGAGCTGTTAGTCCACGACACCAGAGCAATGCAAATCCCTTTCCATCCAGGCAAGGAGGGATGGTCAGAGACAGGATTTCCAAGGAGGGAAGGAACCAGAGCGCTTC
This sequence comes from Psilopogon haemacephalus, assembly GCA_013396835.1. NCBI lineage: Eukaryota > Metazoa > Chordata > Aves > Piciformes > Megalaimidae > Psilopogon > Psilopogon haemacephalus. The sequence goes on along the minus strand of VWZI01019112.1, from coordinate 375,821 downwards.
AGACCTCACACACACATGCACATGTACACACACAGCATGCAGCAGCCACCAGGAGCAAACACAACGACCCAGCACTGCCCAAAAGCACAAGGTGGGTGCTACACAGTGGAGTGAAGAGCTACAGCATCGACATGAGAGCTGGTGAAGCAACGCAGCCCTAACAACCACCAAAACAAAACCAAAACACCAAAACCAGGCAAACCAAAGAAAACCCAAACTGGGCCAAAAAGGGAAACTGCTAGAAAAAAAAAACCAACAACCAATCCTTCCAGGCACAATCACCCCAGCTTAGACCCTTGGGAATGGATCTCTTGGAGCCTGTGAAAAGCCAGGGAGGTTATGGTGATCCACACATCCCACCTTGGGTCCTGCTTCTCCTGCCACACCACCAAAGCATGAAGATTTGGATAGCTGCCCCAGCTCAGGTGTCTGGCAAACACCAGCATGACAAAAGCTGCTTCAGAGGCTCTCAAGCTCTTTCTTTGATGATGGTTATGGCAGCTGTGGGTCTGCTTGGTTGTATTTTGGGGCTTTGAAACGTGTGTATAAAAGAAATACCACCAAAAATTCCACCCTCTGAACAAAAGGGATATATTTTTGCCATACTCCAGCTGATTCCACCTATGATACCTGTGACAAAGAAGGGTGGCCCCAGAGATTGGATGCTTTGCACAAAGCCATACTTTCATGAAGGAGTTGCTCCTGTTAGCCTGAACCCAGAAGATAACCACAAGTGTTCTTTTGAGAGAGATTTACACTGAAGGCAAATCCTCCCCTGCAAGGGGAACTGATATATCTCAACGGACAGGATGGAGAATCTTTGCTCCATAAAACCAGAAAGCAGGCAGAGGAAGAGAGCCTCCCTCTGCTGCAAGACAAACCTCATTACTGGAACACAACAACTGGAATCCTGGATCTGTCACTTTCTTTCATTTTACCACCCAAAGACTCAGAATTCCACAAATGTGCAGGTTTTGGTGGGCATGTGTAAGGACTGTGCCACTGTCACTCCACTCAAGGCAGCTCTGATTCTCAAGAGGCAAGCTGCATTCTGAGCACCTCTGAGCTTTGTGAATCCGTAACTCCAGCTGATCCTGGATTTTCTCTTGGTGCTGTAAGCACCTGTGGAACACTCTGGTCTCTGAGGTACTGCTTTATTTATCAGCTTCACGGGCCCACAAGGACTACACACTCAGGGAGGGTAACAATGACCTGCAGGACGTCTTTATGACTTCAGAGAGCCTCAGAACTCACAGGGATCCATGTTTAAACCTGGGATGGTTTTGTGTAGGAAGGATGAACAGAGACTGCACAGAAAAGGAAAACCTCAGCCATATCAACCAGAATTCCCAGACTGAAAGCCCCTAGAGACCAAGTTCCAATGTAACAAGCAAAGGTTAGGCTGCTGTTTGTAACAAAAGCTTCTCTGAACCAAATGAAGAAGTCGAGGCAGATACTTTTTTTTAAATGCTGGGGGTAGTGAGACAAGTACCAAACACAAAGCAAAATCTACTCTTGAAAGGAGCTTCTCGTCTAGATGACTCTCACCATGGAAGCTGCACTGCAATATTGCAGACAGCCACAACCATAAAACTAAATACAGGGATTTTACACACAAGGACAAGAAACCTATTGAGTTCTTGGACTTGACAGTGTTAAGTGAATTTCAGCAGACTCATATTGCAATGGCATGAACATAAATGGAGTAAAGCCTGTGTCTGGAACTTTCTCTCTGACACAGAGCAGTGAGCAACCCCTGAGTTTACTGCACAAGTCTGAAGAAAGCTAAAATGCTGCTGTCAACCATCTCACCACCTGAAGCTTTTCAAATGCACTGTGCTGTTAAGCCACTGGCATCTGAAGTCACTAAAAGTGCAAGAAGTCAGTTGACACTACATAAGCACGATTCTTCTGCTTAGGAGTTGAAAAGAGCACCTAAAGTTAGTAAAAAGAGAGGGGGGGGTGGGGAAAGTCAGTCTCCTTCCAGCCAGCCTACAGCCCTGCAGCTCAACCTGCAAACACAGTTAGGAAATGAAGAGAAGTTTTAATTCATCTTTCAGGTGGACAAAGAATTCTGCATGGCTGCCAGTGCTGTACCAATTGTACTTACCACTGCCCAGCTCTTGCATCTGGTGCTGGCACAAAAGGACCAAGGACGTGGGCCAAAGGAGAGTGAGGATGGCACAAGGCATTGTTCCCGATACCAGTCTGGGAGGTGTGTACTGAGGAAGCAATTGTCAGCACAGCCCATGTGAAAGAGCTTCCCAGCTGAACCTTGTTGGCTCCTAGCATGACCTGTGCACTGCAGGGAAATGCTGCACACAGACAGGGGCTGGCTGGCTCTGAAAAACCTCTGCCATCCCTCCTAGCCAACCTCATCTCATCTGTCTGCCTCAGCCCTTCATCTACAGAGTGCTGAGAGTTGTACTTACCCATGTCGGTAAAATGCCTCAGCACGACACACTAGAGAGGTGAGCCACCAGAGACTAGGTCATATTCTTGTAGAAAATGGGATGAGAGATCCAGCTCAAGACATTCCAAATTTCCCCCCCACCATGTCTCCTTCACACCAGACACACATCAAAGCACAACCACTGAGGCTGGAAGTGTATTACAGGATAGACAAAAAGCTCTCACCCAGCACTCTCTGTTTTTTTACTCTTTCTTTATGTAAACTCCACACTTTTGCCACATGCCATTTGTTCTTCACGACTCACACCCAGAACAGGAGCAAACTACATCTACTGGGCATCTCACTCAGGAGAAGAATGGAAGTGAAAGGAATGAAAGGGGAAGTGCGGAGAGGTTTCATTGTCTGTACTACTCTTGATGGTCACTACACGGAAATGGAAGGGGAAATCACAGGTGAGTAAAGAGAGCAGGCAAAGATTCACAGTACAAAAATCAGCTTACACAACAAAGCAGTCACCTAAGAAAGTTTAAGGGAAGAAGAGGACACACTTCAGGTACCAACAGTCAGCCTTGCAGCACAGCAGGGCACCTCCACTGATGTGCAGTCCTGTGGCAGCACAGGCAAGGATCTGACCTACTCAGGACAGAGCATGCACAGAGAGGTTGTCCACGAAATCCTGCCTCTGACTCCAGGCAAAGGAGAACCAGTGTAGAAGCCCACATCCCCCTCACCAAGAGATGACTGCTGCTCAGCAAGTCCCCAGAGAGCCCTCTCCATGCTCACCTCTAGCATGCGCTTGCCTACCACTGGTGACATTGGCTCCTGGGCCCTTACCTGCCCTGAAGCTCCCATCTGAGCAGCTTGGGCCTGAGCTGCTTGCACTGCCACTGCCGCTGCTGCCTGCTGCTGCTGGACCAGCTGAGCTCTTACCTTGAGGAGGAAAGGAAAGAACAAAGTGAACGCTCCATTTTCCACTACACTGATTGTAGTCAGAAGAAAGGGTGTGGAGGTGAGAGCAGCCTCACATGCACACTCTTCCCAGAGCTTTTGAGCTTGCTTTTATGCAGCAAGTTCTGACGGTCCTGACACTCAGAGCAGGCTTTCCACAGACCACGCACCCCAGGCTCAACAACTTCCTGTAACTCCTTCCCTGTACCACCACCAGCTCTTCCCATGACAGTAGCAGATGCTCCACCATTCTGGCAAACAGCCACAGACACGTGGATTTCCCTCAAGCACACTGTGTGAAATGCCCACCAGTGACCAGCATTTCAAACGTCCATACACCCTCTACAGCTGTAGGGTGATGAATCTGACAACTCCTCCTGTCTTAGCTGGTCAGAGCACAAAGGGGATGCTGCAAACCCACCCCCATGGGGTCAACAATTTCTCAAGTGTAGCCAACACTCCACCCCCTCCCCAGCACAGCCCAAATGAAAGCAGGTTTGGAGATGGCATCTCAACTTTTGCTCAACACCACATCTGGAGCCCAGAAAAAGCTGGCTGTACTGCACTAGAACAAACATCTCCACCACGAACAGGAGGGCCCAGCAGGATGCTCAACAGAGTGAAAACTGACTTGGCCATGTTCTCCCAAAGGCAGGAGCTTTGAGCAGGATCTCTAAACACTGCAGCAGAAGCAAAGCCAGCATGCCAGAGAGCCACCCTGGCCTTCAGTCACATACCCCAGGCACTTCAAAGCCCTTGCTACAGCTCTCTTGATAAGCTCTGTCTTTTCCTACTTCATTATTAGCAAAGATTTTTAAAAAAATTATTATTTCTCCAGAGGACCATCATGAACCAACAATCACCTGGTCACTAGCCCTTACCTGCATTGCTTTTAATTGCTGTGGGGTGAGAGTCACAGGCATAACCTGGCCAGGGATTTGTCCTGAGATTGCCTGTGGCTGAGATACCATGGGCTGGGGTTGAGGCTGGGACTGTGGAGGAAGCTGAGGCTGCTGTGCCTGAGCAACCTGTTGTTGTTGCTGCTGCTGCTGCTGTTGCTGCTGCTGCATCTGTTGCATCTGCTGTTGCATTACTTGTTGAGGTGGCTGCTGCTGGATCTGCTGTGGTATCTGCTGCTGCTGTTGCTGCTGCTGCTGTGCCTGCTGCTGCTGTGCCTGCATAGCCTGTGCTGCCTGCAGCTGCTGCATTTGGGCAATCCGCTGTAGTTGCTGCTGCTGCTGTTGCTGCTGCATCTGAAAAGCAGGAAAAGCCAGGATGCTAAAGCTTCCAGCAGTGCCACAGCAGCCATATTTCTATAGCAGAAACCCAGAGCAAACAGAATCCTATGACATCAGGCTGAGGCTTGAAGTCCAAAGGGAAGGGCTGACCTTTTTATCCACTCCCAGCACACCGCCTGTGGTTTCTGCACTGCAAGCTTGTCTCTCTATTTTCAAAAGCACAGAGGAACCCACCACAGCTTCTCCTGCACAGATGGGCTCAGATGCACTTCTTCAGACTGCATCAGCAGCACAAGTTATCAGAATCTGCACAGGAGCCTGGCAGCTGAAGTTTCCTCTTCTGCCTTTGTGCCTGAGGCTAATATATATGATGTGTGCATGAATATTTTTTATGTATGTATAATCTTAAGTGGCAACGTGTAATTGACACTGTGGCAACCCAATCACTATTTTTAGAGGCATGCAAGGGGGGTCAGTCCTTTCCTACATCCTTGTTCTTATTACCACAAAAAAACTGTGTAAGATATTGATAAAGAGAAGGATACAAAGGCTTTCATTCTCTATTGCAGTGACAGAACAAAGCAACCAAATGACTGTTAAGCTGTTAAGCCCTGGGATGCATCAATATTGCTGCCAATTAACTCGGCAGTCTGAAGTCCTACCCTTAAGTAGAAAGGCACTAATTAGTAACAGGCAGAGCTGATATTCAGTACTTCCACACAAGGCAAGCCTCACTCGAGGAGTGACAGAGCACAGATCACCTCCACAGCCACCAGAATTGTTTGTCATCACCTGCTGTTGGTTTTGCTGCTGCTGCTGCATCTGCAGTTTCAGCATGTGCTGCTGCTGCTGGACGGCTTGCAACTGCTGCTGTTGCTGCTGCTGCTGCTGGGCTGCCACAGCCGCTGCTGCCTGCTGCTGCTGCTGGACCTGAAACTGCTGCTGCATGGCCGACTGCTGGGCCTGGAATTGCTGCTGCTGCAAAGCCACCTGCTGCTGCTGGAATTGCTGCTGCTGCTGCTGTTGCTGCTGAGCTATTTGCTGAAGCTGAAGTTGGGCTAAAAAGAAGGTAGACTGCATTAAAACATGAAACCCAAAGAGTGTGAGAAAGCTACTCAGGACAGCTCATAAGAATTGAAGATAATCCCTGAAGTACATCCATGAACTGTTGCTTCTTCTAACAGGTGAGGTACATTAACAGCAGAATTAATCACAGAACCTTCTGGGAAAGAGATGTGCAGCACAGAGCTGATCTAACAATCTCACTGGTTGAAGCAAACTGCACACTTACTCGGCTGGGCAGCTGTAGAGACACCAGGCATGCCATGAGGAGCCATTCCAGAGGTTCCAGGAGGCTGCTGCTGCCCTGGGAGACTCATCTGTTGTCCCATGGGGCCAAGGCCACTCATCCCAGTCATGGGTGCTGCTTGAGCTCGAGCAGCCATGCCCATTCCAGGTGCCCCTGCTGGGGGACCCCCAGTTAGATTCTGCAGGGCATTCATCGGATCTACAAAGAAAACAGCAACCAATATGCAGCCATGCAACTGCCTCCCCAGAATATTTTCCTCTCCTTCATCCACCCTCTGACCTGTTGGCTGCAGACCACGACTAGACTAAATCCCCTGAGAATGGAACATTCACTGCCCTGCCTAAGAGCCAGGAGGCTGCCGCACATCTTTGCCTCTCCCAAAACACTGAAGATCATTTGAAGTGCTTCAGACATGCAAAGTTCCAAATGGATTCTAAATACACTAAAGGAACTTATTAGCCACCTCTGAAGGTGCAAGTCAAAACAAGCTGCTAGCAAATGTCCAGGAGGACACCCAGCTTGCCACCTCAAAACCCAAATAGAGTCCCAGCGTGGGCCCAAGTAGCTTCTTCCTCCTGAGGTCAACAGAGAGCAGCAGTGCTCAGCCCAGAGCAGGCACTTGGCTGTACAGTTCTCTGCAGCACCTCACTGTTATCATGCAGTGGATAAATCCAGTGCCTTCCAAGACAACTGTCACCATCTGAATCCTGGGCACACAGAAAAGCAAAGTCAAAGAGGCAAAGGGGAGGGGGAATAAGGAAAACGAGCTCTTACCACTGACTGAGGCTTGAGATTTCTTATTGTCTGCAAAGGAAGAATAATTAATTGCCTTTGTTAACCTTGTCACACATACATTTGACCCTTCAGATATGTTTCCTGCACACAGCACATTCACAGAATGATCTCAAAATCAACCCCCCCCCCACCCCAGGTTGTCTACTGCAGTTCTAGTAAAATACACCAACCTAAGCCAGTCTGGTAACCAGAATGCTACACAAACAATGGAAAGAAGAGGGGAAAAAAAAGAAAAGACAGGAAGAAATTAGGCAGGTGGGAAAAGCAGTGCCTTTAAATGATTTTTTAAGTTACTGATGGCTGTGGAAATAAAGCAGGATTTAGAAATGAAGCAAGTCATGAGGGGGTGAGCAAGCTCAGCACCGATTAAAAAAAGCCAAACAAAGCTGCAATTACTTACGAATATCTCGAAAATGGATGATGAGCCTGGCCACAAGGGAAAGGTACTCCTCCTGAAGGGGGAAAATGAGCACTTCAGCAGAGGAAATCAACACATGGAAACCACCACTTCCTGACTCTTCACTTTACTGTGTCTGGGGGCTTTCCAAAGCAGCTCACTTCCAAGGAAACAGTCTTGGAAGTCAGTTCAGGAACTGAGAAGATTTTACTAAGTGGGCTCTGTGGCTGATGGCATCAGAAGGTTAAGAAAGCAAAAAAGTACTAAAAAGAAGCTCAGTGATGGGCAGACTAACAGCATCACTACAACTCTAGACAAACACATCCATTTGTCACCTCTTACCCACTCTGAATGCTTTTCCTGAAAGGCTGAACCTGCTTACTTGCTACACTGCCTGACTTCAGTCCTCGGCCTGTGTCACCTCCATACTCCAAGAACTAAATCAGTGTTAGAAATGGAAGCAAGTTAACAACTCCAAAGATTATCATGTGATAGAAATGCCTGCAGCATTTCATTTGTGTACATCAGAATGTCTAAGAGAAACTGCACTGGGCTCTGCCAGCCTGCCCACCCATGAACCCACCAGCTCACCAGTGGGGATGCCACCTGCAAGCATCACAGAGTTGTCACCAAGTTCTATCTCTTGTGGCGTGTTTGGAGACAGCCACTGCATCAGATTTCTCCTACCACAGCTCCAGAAAAGCAGTTTCCATTTTGTTGGAGTCAGGACTGTACCTGATAACCACAGCACTTTCCTTGGCCTAACCCTTGGCACACCCTTTTCAGCAACATCTTCATCTCTCCTCACCACCAAACCGGTGGTGCCATCAGCAGAGCTGTCTTGGACTGGAGTCCAGTTTCATACACAGACTGGATGGAAACCACCTCACTGCCCCTTGAGGCAGAAGCAGCATGGAACAATCAAACATGCTGCGTAACCACAAGCTCAAAGCAGGCAGTGCACTCAGTGCCTTGGGTTTTGCTCTTCTGTGGGCTGTTCCAAACTTCTTTTGACACCCCAGGGACTTCTGGAAACAGAGAGAGATGCTTTACCCTTGTTTTGGCCTTCATGAACACATGACTCTCCATATCTTTGCTGGACTTATTATGGGCAACACCAGCCTTCCTCATGGCCTCATCACTGAAAAACAGAGGAGGGGGGGGAAAAAAGGCTAGGTATGAACTGAAGGCATCAGGAAACACTTTGAGTTAGGAAGGTCTTCGAAACAGCTTTTCACCCCCTATTTACAGGCTGAAAAAAATCCAAACCGACCAACCAACAAACCTTACCACACACACTACATAATTTGCCACCCTCTGAAAATGCCAACTAGTTTCCAAAAGACAACACAAACACTCTTTGTAGAAATTCAAGATCTGCTAAGCAAGGCATTGTTGCACCACCTCGTTCTATTGACAAAACACCAGGATCTGTTCATCTGAGGGAAAGCTGAATGACAGGATTCATCTAATCCATGTTTGGTGAACAATGGGCTTCAGCCTGCCCAGCATCAGGCATTTCCAAAAGAATTCTCTCAGCACAAAGTGGAAGAATTGACCAAAAAAAAAAAAAAAGTATATTAAAAAAAAAGAGAATTGCCTAAAGGCAGAGACATTTGACCAATAAATGAGAATATCAAGTAGGAGCACGGGCAGAGCAGAGGGTGGGACAATCAACATGAAAGCAGCAGGTGAAGCAATAAGATGAAAAGACTCTGTTGATGGTAAATTGAGGGGAAGAAAGAGAACAGGTTTGGTAAGAAAAAGCTTTCAATTCCCTTACTGTTCTTTCCCATTTACCAGCTAGAATCAGGAGGAACTGCTGTCCTTTCTGTGTGGCACCTGCAAACTGGATCTAGATCTGCCCCCCTGGATGGGATGTTGAGCACTAACAAACCAAAAAACCCAAAGAAGCCACCCACTGCTAAGGACAAGAGTGGAGAAGAAGGGGTCAGAAAATAGCAATTCAGCTGTGACTCATGCAGCCAGACAAAGACCTCCTAAAGCAAGGAGTTTGGTCAGGTGAACAGCCCTACAGAAATCTTTGAGGCATTCATTCTCCTTGGAAACACTTTGCTTCAAAACCCGTTCTGTTTTAACACAGCCTAGCAGCTGCAGTCTGAATTCCACAAACAAGCTACCAAGAAAATGCTTTTACAGCTCAGCAACTCATTTCTCAGAAACTGCTGTTGCATGAGCAGCTACCCCCACATGAAGCATTTCAATCAGCTTCAAAGGGCACCACTGTTTGCTCCCATTGAGCAGCAATGGGGCTTGTATGAGCAGGAAACTACGTCAGCCTCCTGAGCTCTTTCAACACCACAGTGACACAGGTGAGAGGGGCAGATGCTACAGCCTTAACATATAGGAGCTCAGCCTGCCACAACTCACAGCCTTGCCTTGCAAACCAGCAGCACACAACTAACCTGCTACAGTCTGCAAAGCAGAAGGCAGCAGCACACAGCTACATGCTGCAAGGCTCTCTCATGGTAACTTGTTCCTGTGGCCTGGCAGACACTGAAAAATGCTGTTTATACCATGAGGGTTACTGAAGCTGAAGTGGAATCCAAACACAATGCAGAACAGCTACTCCTCCATGCACAAACAAGCCTCAAAGTCAGCTGCTCATGAAGGAGCTCTGCTGCAGAGGAAGAAACTGTATCCAATTCTTTCCTGGCATATCCCTTTGTTAACATTCTCCTTTTCAGAAAGGCTGTCCCCCAAATCCACACCCAAACCCACGCCACCCTGCCCCAGGAACGGAGCAGGCAGAACAAGACAAAAGGGGGCAAGTAAAGAAGGTGACTTTAGCACTGACTCTGCTAAAGTGATCAGTGTGGTATCGGGAACTAGGGAAAAGAAGTCCACAGCAAAGAAGTTATCTACTTTTATAGCCATCCACCATTTCCTTTTAATGGTCTAGAAGCCTGCAAGGTGTTTTGTAATGACTCCATCTGCATTACCAATAATACCACTCCCAGCAGCCTGTGTCCTATCTGTTAGCATTCCAAACAAAGGTTTGGACTAGGAGGAAGGGAAGGAAAAAAAATAAAAAATCGATTTGTTCTTTGTTTCCATATTCATCTGCAATCAACATAAAAATATTTACATTAAAAGACTGGAGAAAGTCACTTCAAAAATTAGTGAGAGCTTCAGCACAGAGTTAAGGACACCAAATAAAGAATCACACCCATCCAGAACACCAAATGCAACGGAACTCTGAAAACTAGATGGTAGCAGCTCGTTCCTCTTTATCTCCTCAAAGTTACACAGCACTCCAGGACACTTTGGTTGCTTGCTTTGAGGAAAGGAAAAAAAAAAAAAAGCACAAGGGATGAATCTAACAAGAGAAACGACCTGGCAGAAAAGGTTAGGAAGCAAAGCACAATTTTCTGAGCGCCGAGAAGGTCTGCAGGGCTCTGACAAGCGCAGGCTGTTGTATTCTTTTAATGAATACCATCACAGCTTAACCCTGCATCGGCGCCTCGAGCAGAGCCCACAGCCAGGCAGCAGACCCACAGCAACTGCTTAGAGATCACTGAATAGAACAGAATCAGCCAGGTTGGAAGAGACCTCCAAGATGATTCAGTCCAACCTATTACCCAGACAATTAGACCACGGCACTAAGTGCCCCATCCAGTCCTTTCTTGAACACCTCCGGGGATGGGGACTCCACCACCTCCCTGGGCAGCCCATTCCAATGCCAATCACTCTCTCTGTGAAGAATTCTTCCTAACATCCAGCCTATGCCTCCCCTGACACAACTTGAGACTGTGTCCCCTCCTGTTGCTGGTTGCCTGGGAGAAGAGCCCAACCCCACCTGGCTACAGCCTCCCTTTAGGTAGTTGTAGAGAGCACTGAGGTCACCCCTGAGCTTCCTCTTCTCCAGTCTAGATGACCCCAGCTCCCTCAGCCTCTCCTCATAGGACTTGTGCTCCAGGCCCCTCACCAGCTTTGTCTTGATAAGCAAGAAGGGAAGATCAGGCTTTTCAGGCGTGCATAAACAGGGATTTGCACGTTGCTGGAGAAGCACTGAGCAGTGCTTTCACTTCTCTAACAAGCACCTTCCGTAGGGCAAAGGAAGCCTTCCACAAAGCAGAAAAAGCAGGCAGAGCAGCAGCAATTCAAGCCAAAGGCTTCTTCCCAGAGAGAGTGATTTGCCATTGGAATGGGCTGCCCAGGGAGCTGATGGAGTCGCCATCCCTGGAGGTGTTCGAGACAAGCCTGAATGGGGGCACTCAGTGCCATCGGACAGGGCTGGGTGCTAGGTTGGACTGGATGAGCTTGGAGGTCTCTTCCAACCTGGCTGGTTCTATTCTACTCAGCTCTTTGGCGGAGAACAACTGGAAAGGCAACAAGCTGAAGTGGAAACCGACATCTTGATTTAACTTGGGTCCTAAACAGTCAGACGCAGGCAGGGCAGCGACAGTGCCTTCCATAGGGCACAAGGCGTCAAACCTGGCCCCAGAGCGGATGCTGTCAAGCGGGACAGGAAGGCAGCGTCCTGGGGAAGAGGAAATCGAGAGGGGAGGAGGATCGGAGAAACCAAGGCAAAGGACAGGTCTGGCTGCCCGCGATTCTTCTAACCAGGCCCCCACACGAGGGGACGGCAGAAAGGCCCGGGGCACAGCGGGGAGCGCAGGCGAACCCAGACAACAAGGAGAGGAGCGGAAAGGAGCGGCTGAGGAGCGGAGACAGGTGGGACGCAGCCCCCCCGGGCCTGGGCGGCCGCGGCAGCCGCCGGAGCCCCTGCAGGGCGCACTCACATCTGGCTGACGAGCTTCTGGCGGAAGTTGGTGCTGCGCCAGTCGGTCTCAGCCCCGGTCACGTCCATCCCTGCCGCTGCCGCCGCCGCCGCCAGCGCCCAGCG
>VWZI01019112.1:342387-363309 GCA_013396835.1 Psilopogon haemacephalus | reverse complement strand
GGTCCCGCCGGTGCCGGTCCCGCCGGTGCCGGTCCCGCCGGTGCCGGTCCCGCCGGTGCCGGTCCCGCGGCCGCGCTTGCCACAGGCAGGCCAGGGCAGCCCTGGGCCCGCAGCAGCCACCGGCGCCGCCAGGGCTCTGCCGCCTGCACGAAGCACCTGAGGCCGCCCCCGCAGAGGCTGAGGCCAAGGCCCTATCCTTGGGCCTCGCTTGGCCTGGGAGGGGGATGAGGAAGGGGGAAGGGTGCTGGGTCTCAGGGCCTGCGTTTTCAGCAGGGGAAGAGAAAGTAAAACCATAAAGGCGCTTGAGCTGCCTTTCACCTCTCGCCCCAGGGCTAGCCTAAAGTCAGGCTGTGTCACTTAACGGTGTGCAGCTTCAGAGCAGGCTTCATTGGGTGTTCCTGGTGGGGAAATGCCCAAGCTACAGAGCAAGGGGAAAAGCCCCAAACATGCCTGCATTACAGTGGTGAATAGAACAAATTCGTGTTTGATACAGAAATAAAACCTGGAGCGCACCGAATCAGGCCTTTGCCCTCCTCCAGCTCGCTTCGTTTGTTGTATTTGCCACCAGCTTAACTACTTTCTGGGTTTTCAAGATCTTTATTTGCCCCCACTCCGTGGGTTTTAAACTGTGGAAGCTTTGTGATGTGGTTTAAGCAGTTCAACAAAGCAAGTTTAGGTCTTGCCAACTAGTTAAGATCCGTAGAACACAGACCATTAGCAGAGTTATAAACTGACCACTTTGAGGGAAGTTTTACTTACTTTGGTCCTCTGCAAGATTTTTTTTTTTTTTTTTTTTTTTTTAAGTCCTCATTATTCTTGTTCTGGTTATGGAAGAGACTTCAGCATTTTTGAGAGGCTTTCTGTGAGTGGTTGGAATAATTCAACCAATTAGGCAAAAGGTTGTAATCCTCATGGATTTACCAGATCTGTCTGGACACTACCTCCTGAGCCTGGAAAAGCTGCAGCCTTAGTGTGGGACCACTTGTTTGCAGGGCAAGCACCTACACATAGCCTGGATGGAGCTGCTTAGCACTCAGGGTTGGAAGGAACCACAAGGATCAGCCAGTTCTAACCCCCCTGCCATGCCCAGGGACACCCTACTGACCTTCTTGTGGCCTTCCAGGATCAGAAGGGGGCTACAAAAATGCTGGGGAGGGACATTTAGGCTCTCAGGGAGTGACAGGACTAGGGGGGATGGAGCAAAGCTGGAGGTGGGGAGAGTCAGACTGGAGGTGAGGAGGAAGTTGTTGAGCATGAGAGTGGTGAGAGGCTGGAATGGGTTGCCCCTGCAGGGAGGTGTTTGGGGCCAGATCCCTGGAGGTGTTTTTGGCCAGGCTGGCAGAGGCTGTGGGCAGCCTGCTCTAGGGTAGGGTGTCCCTGGGCATGGCAGGGGGGTTGGAGCTGGCTGATCCTTGTGGTCCCTTCCAACCCAGGCTGATTCTATGATTTGGCACTTCAGGAAGACTTTTTTTTTTATTAATGTGTTTTCACAGTTGTGGATGCAGGGAGGGATGATTCTGGAGGAAGCACTGCCGAGCAAAGCTTGGGTTTTTCCTTCAGCCCTCTTCCCTTTTTGCTTCAAACAGCACAAAACTGGCTTCAACCCTGCCTACATATAATGGTGTACTCAGTTGTCTTCTACGTAGCAGCCTTACAATTGCCCATTACAGATTCTCGTGCAGTTGGTCAATGATTGCAGTATTTGCACTCCAGTTAGAAGCAGCAATGCTTCTGGTTTTCAGTTTACATTGTTTGTTGCATCACATCTGTTTTCTGAGGTGTTTTGGCAGGCACCCAGCTGCATCCCCGTTCTGCACATGCCCTGACTGGTTGTGTGCTCTCTGCCCTGTTGAAATTCTGGTGCCTAGCCAGGTTCTGCCTGTTTGCATTTGCAGCCCTTGGGAGTCAGCACAACCAGCATTTTCCTCAGGTCTTGTGTAGGCTCTTCTTGTCAACTTTTCAGCTGAAGCCTGGCTTAGATCCTAATTCTTGGAGAGATGGAGGTGTGGAAAGCCATAGGGCACAGATTCCAAACTTCCTCTAATGCACCAGGACTTTTCAGAGCCTGATCTGTTTGGATCACAGTCACCCACATTGGTTGCTCTTTATGAGAAAAAAAAAAAAGAAAACAAAACACAAAAACAAAGCTGTGGAGAAGGTGAGCTGCAGGAAACAGCTGCAGCTGAGGGGCATCAAGAACCTTTAAGCCCAGCTCAAGAGAAGCCACGTAAAATTCAGTAGCAGAAGTGAAGTCACGCACCTGGGTCAGAGTAACTCCATATGTGGCAGCAGGCTGGAGGCAAGCCTGGCTAGAAGTGAGCCTTGCAAGAGGAGAGCCTGGGGGTCCTGATGGGCAGCAAGTTGAATGATCTGTGAGTAGGGCCAGCTTCTTGCTGAAGAGGCAAGACCACACTAATTTCCCGTGACCTATTGGCTCTTTCCCACTCTGCTCAGCAGCTATGAGCCCACAAAACCTGAATGTCGTGCTCAGCTTTGAGCTCCACACTGAGGAAAACAAGCTGTGAGTTCAGTGGAGGACCACCAGACAGGACAGGAAACAGACAGGGAGGGACATGCACATGCAAGGCAGGAGGACTGGGCTTGTTCAGTACAGAGCAGAAAGGCCTAGGGGCAGAGCCAGTTGCCCTTTTTTAAGCCATCTAATAGGTACAGAAGAATGTCTGGGCAGAGCCAAATGCTTCTTTGCGGTGCACAGTTGCAAAGATGAGAGGCAAGTGTCACAAATGACAAAAAAAAAGAAACTCAGACAGGGTAAAGCAAACCAATCTGATGGTCAAGCACTCAGAATGGAGATTCTGCTCTCGCCTAGACCAGGCTCTCAGGATCCTCGCTTGATTTTGAAGTTTTCCCTGCTTTGAGCAGGAGATTGGACTAGAGACCTTCCAAGTTTCATTCCAGCCTAAATTATTGCACAATCCTCAGAAAGCATGGGAGACTCCTACCAAACTTGAAGCACCTGTCCCTGTGGCAGTAAGCTGAACAGATCTGGATATCCGACACCAGCAAGCTCTGGTTTATTTTAGGCACAGCTGATGCACAAGAAAATATCACTATCTGCATAAACCTCCTCTTTGTAGAGATGGAGCTGACAGCCACGAGCTGCTTCCAGGCAAAAATGTCTTGAGTTTCCATAGAAACTGACTTGGATAATCTTTCTTGTATCCAGCCACTTCTCTCCAGTAGAGAATCCAGGCCATCAGCACAACTGTACCCAACCCCACCCCAAAATCCACCCCCACACCACACTAGTAAGCAACACTGTGTGGCATGGGTGGTGGTGGTGGAAGGGGGCAGTACTTGCTGAAGCATGCACAGCAGCAGTGACAGCAGCAGGATGCATCCAGGACACATGCCCTGAGCCAGCTGTTGTTGTGGCTACAACACAGATAAAGGTACAGCAGATACAGATATGTGCCTGGGGAAGCAGAACTGTTCTTGCTCAGCTGGCCTGTAGCAGGCTCCCACTGTGATGCCAGCTTCTCTTGATTTCCCTCTAGTCCTCACCCATAAGTTCTCTGTCACCTCTTCTACCCGAGGAGGGGCTCTGTGGACTCCACTTGGTGGAGGGTCCCCCCTCCTCCCCTGCCTGTCTTTCCTCATGAGCTTGTCCCCATCTAATGCCACCCTCCAGCCATGGGAGCCATCCCCCTGTGGTTCAGCAATGCCAATGACACCGCAGCCCTGCACCACCTGCCATGGAAACCAGCCCCTTACCCATCCCTGCAGCTGGCAGGGCAGGGTTTCCCCTGTCTGATGGAGCTGGGTGTGTTCCCTAGCAGGCTGTCTCAGCAGAGCTCCTGTGCTAGCTGTGTTGCTAGCCAAGAGCAGGCACCATCAATATGGTTCATCAGGGTTTTTTTTCACTCCATTTCCCCTGCAGTGCCGCCTGGGACAGTGTAGGGTAGCTTCCCTCAGGCAGAACGACAAACACCTTAGCACTGCTTGTGTCATCCAGACAGCTCCTTCCTCACTGAGCATGCAGAGAATGCCCTGAGAGATTTCCAGTGCTGCTCTCACTGCCTGTGGCAGGCAGAGTTAAACAATGCTTCCATTTCTCCATTCTTTGGGGTTGTTCTGCTTTGGCTTCTCTGACTGCCAATAAGCCCTTGTGGCTGTCCCTTGTGCCACTAAGCTGTTCCCCAGGCTGCTGCAGAGGAGGCTCTTCTGACTCTCTGTGAAGCAGCTTTATCAGCCAAGTTACTTCCTTTTGCTAACAGAGGGATTTAATGCCCTTGGATGACTGGATAGGGTCTGGGAGCTCTTAACTGCTGCAGCTTCTGACAAAGACAATGGGAAGGGTAAATTACAGGATGCTAAAAGGGGACTCAGGAGGTTTTGAGAGCTTAAGCACAGACACGAAAACACAATCACTCCCAGCCTGCTTTTTACAGGTGTTTCCCCATGGGCCATAGGAGACCTTCCCCCAGTGCCAGCAGCAGCCCTAGACAAAGGCAGAGGACAGCCCTGTACAGTGCCTGTGCTGGAGGAAGTTCCCTCTCCCTGCAAGGAGGCACAGTGCAGTGAAAGGCAGTTGTGCATGCCAGCTTGAGGCCATCACAGTGAAGAAGCTGACTTGGAAGGCTGCAGTGTCCCCCCAGGATTTTATAGCTTGACACTTGGAAATGTGCTCAGCTACAGGGGAGGAAAAAAAGTAAAAGCTGGGGGTAGAGAGGACAGTGTCCAGGTACTGTGGGGTGCACTGGGTTAGAGCCGATCCCTAACTCCCCCCACGGTAGAATAAACTCACTACAACACAGATTCCTTTGGAAAAATGAAATGGTATTTTCTTGTAGTTTAAATATAACAGTATAAAAAGAATATACTACTACAGGAAAAAAAAAGAAAAAAAAAAACAAAACCCAACCACAAAAGAAACAAAACCTTGAGGAGGATGGGAAAGTGGTCAAGCAGCAGCAGCCAAAACAGTGGCAAGAGAAGATAGCAGCAGGTGCAACAGAAAGCAGCAAAAAGGGGAAGAACACTTCCAGACATAAGACTCCTGATGCTCCAGTGAGATTATATTGACTTATCCATTGCTACTGTTACATAGCCTGTCCCTAGGATGTTCACCTCTTCACTGCTTTTTCCTGTGTCTGAGCTAGAATCATAGAATCAGTCAGGGTTGGAAGGGACCACAAGGATCAGGCAGCTCCAACCCCCCTGCCATGCCCAGGGACATCCTACCCTAGAGCAGGCTGCCCACAGCCTCTGCCAGCCTGGCCAAAAACACCTCCAGGGATCTGGCCCCAAACACCTCCCTGCAGGGGCAACCCATTCCAGCCTCTCACCACTCTCATGCTCAACAACTTTCCTCCAATCTGAATCTCCCCACCTCCAGCTTTGCTCCATTCCCCCTGGTCCTGTCACTAAGTGAGAGCCTAAAAAGTCCCTCCCCAGCTTTTTTGTAGCCCCCTTCAGATCCTGGAAGGCCACAAGAAGGTCCCCTGGGAGCCTCCTCTTCTCCAGCCTGCACAGCCCCAACTCTTTCAGGCTGTGCTCACAGCAGAGCTGCTGCAGCCCTCTCAGCATCCTCGGGGCCCTTCTCTGCACACCTCCAGCATCTCCACATCCCTCTTGTCCCAGGGGCTCCAGACCTGGATGTAGTACATCTAGCTCAAACGGCCACATGGGGAGGCACCAAGGGAAAGGTGCAAGGTGCAGTTTATACTGCAGCAGAGTGCTCTGAGGGTATCACCAGCTGGGAATCTGGCAAAAACTCTCTCTACCCCTCGCTAAGAACGATGCAGAACGCAAAAGGTCCTGGTGGTGGGCTGGGAAGTGAACCTCTGGCTAAGAACTGTTCCCATGTTCTGCGTGACTCTGGCTCTTGGCCTGAAGACGCAGGAGCCAGAGCAGGCGTTGGAGAAGGCCACGTTCTGCCCCCGCTGCGGTGCCCATGGGCAGGTGGCTGTTGGCAGTGGCACTGCCCCCGCTGACCCTAGGGCTGCTTTGTTTTGTGCCGCAGGCGGAGGTCACAGCACTGCTCCTAAACCTCTCTGCCCGTTCCGCTGGCTGGGAAGATTCCCCTCCGCCGCAGCTGGTGGCCGAGCGTCTCTGCCTGGGATGGCGGAGGACCAGGAGCTGCCTCAGCCACCCAAAGGGCAGCTGGAGCCGTCCCTGCCGCCGCGCAGCAGCAACACCTACCGCAGCGCCGAGCACTCGCAGGCGCTGCTCAGCGGCCTGGTGTCGCTGCGGGACAGCAGCATCCTCTTCGATGTGGTTCTGGTGGTGGAGGAGAAGCCCATCGAGGCTCATCGCATCCTGCTGGCCGCGTCCTGTGACTACTTCAGGTACGGCATGGCAGTGACAAGCATGGCTCTGAACGGTACTCAAACCTTCGGTCTCGGCTGGAAAGGTACCCCCCCGAAAGATGTTCTGCAGTGCCTGGCATGAGTGTTGTGCCTACAAACATCAGAGGCTTCTTTCTAGGCTTTTGACTTCTGCAGTGGTGTTCTTGGTGTGCCCGTGCACATCTGCCCGCCCCAGAGTTCCCCTACAAGCCATTAACAGCTTTCAGCCACATCAGACAGCAGGGGTTCCAAACTGTGTGACAGTTCTTGCATGAGTTAGTTCAAGTGACCAGAAACCCCACAGGTGTTTTGCAGAGGTCATGCAGGTGAATATACTTTCAGGTGTCAAAGCATCTTGTGTGTGACAGCAACTACATACAAACATCTCTATCATGAAAAGAGTTTAAATCAGAGATTGCTCTTCCTTTGACACCGTAGTGGATAATGGGATGTGCATCTCCATACAGCACCAGAGCAGCTTTGGTGTTTAAGGAATGGATTGTTTCTTTGGAGCATTTAATATCATTAAAGACAAAGCTCACAAGAATGAGCTGTGACTGGGTAGGTTTAGACTATGTATTAGGAATTTTTTTTTTCTTTTCCCCCAGAAAAGAGTGGTCAGGCATTGGAATGTGCTGCCCAGGGCTCACTCACCAACCCTGGATGCGTTTCAAAGTTGTTTGGATGTGGTGCTTGGGGATGTGGTTTAGGGTGCACCCTGGAGGGTAGGGTTATCAGTGGGACTTGGTGATCCTGAGGGTCTTCTCCAACGTGAATGTTGCTGTGAAGTGGAGCTGCCTTCAGCTTTGTGGTTTCTGCACACTGAGCTTACCTCCTCTAAATTCACTGCCTGTGCTGCCTGGAGGTATATGAAGAGGAGAGACTACCTGAAGAGGAGTCCTCTGCCACAGCACACTCTGGGTGGCCTTTGGCATACCCTAAGCATTGTAAGATTTGTCCATCGTGGTGATCGTTTTGTAGAGTCAGCCATAGAGTGGTTTAGGTTGGAAGGGACCTCAAAGCTCATCCAGTTCCAACCCTCTGCCACAGGCAGGGACACCTCCCATCAGCCCACATTGCTCAAGGCCTCATCCAGCCTGGCCTTGAACACCTCCAGGGAGGGGACATCCACAGCCTCCCTGGGCAACCTATGCCAGTGTCTCACCACCCTCACTGCTAAGAGTTTCTTCCTAATCTCCAGTCTAAATCTGCCCTCCTCAAGCTTAAAGCCATTCCCTCTTGTCCTGGCACTCCATGTGTCTCCCCAGCTCTCCTGTAGCCCCTTCAGGTGCTGGAAGGACGCTCTAAGGTTTGTCTAAGGTCTGCTCTAAGGTTTGTCTAAGGTCTGCTCTAAGGCTGCTCTAAGGTTTGTCTAAGGTCTGCTCTAAGGCTGCTCTAAAGTTTGTCTAAGGTCTGCTCTAAGGTCTGTCAGGCCAAATGGCCTCAGCTCTCTCAGCCTGTCCCCACAGGGGAGATGCCTCAGCACTAATTATGCATTTCATAATTCTGTATTTCACAATACACAGAAAGTCCCTGGAAATAGGTCGTTGCTCTGTTGCCTGCCTGTGGTGCCACCCACTGTCCACGCCCTGGGGCACTCCCTTGGTCAGCTGGATCAGCAGTTTCTTGAACTGCATTTATTGTCATGGAGCAAATAAACAAATCCCAAGGCAACCCAGACAAACTCCTAACTGGAAGAAGAACAGCTGTAGCTTAGGAAGAAAATTTCTCCAGTCCCAGGTTCCTCTGTTTTGTGTCTGCCTCTGCCCACTGACCATCCATAGCTACTGGATGTGCATTTAAGCCTTTCAGCCGACATCTCACCTTTCAGGTGGCCCCTGCTGTTCTCCTGCAGAATGAAAGCTCCTAAAGGCCTGTGCTCTGTGTTATTGCCTTAAAGAAGAGGTTGCCCCATAAAGGTTCTGACTGCCTTTATGTTCCTGACTGCCTTTATGTTCCCAGGACAACATAAGGTAAGCAAACTGGAAAGAGCTTCAATGCAGGTCTGCCATAGCATCTGCCATTGTCTTTCTTACAGAGGAATGTTTGCAGGAGGACTGAGAGAAATGGAACAAGAAGAAATTCATATTCATGGCATCTCCTACAATGCAATGTGTAAAATCTTGAACTTCATTTACACTTCTGAGCTGGAACTCAGCGTGAACAGTGTACAGGAAACCTTAGCTGCAGCCTGTCAGCTTCAGGTGAGGTGCTGGGAGTTGTTACAGGAAAAAAAAAAGAAGCAAGAAACAAAAGCAACAAGGAAAGAAACAGCCAACCTGAATATCTGGAGGGTGAGGGGGTGAAGAAGAGCATGGGGCTGATGAGGAGGATTTCTTTGGGATGCTGTATTTGCTGGAGCTAACTAATGAAGGGTAGCAACAATGAGCACTTGCACATCTCCTTTCTGCCAACGTGTTTATTGCTTACAAACATTTCATCCAGAGGACTGTTTTAGATGGCACTCACTTCCCTGATGTGCTTAGCAAAGCTTCCCTGAAATAGAGGACCTCTGGCAAAGGACGAGGCTTGCTCAGGAATTGTGCTGCTCAGGATCTTCCACAGATTGAGTCTCTGTATTTGGGATTAGTCCCTCCTGCCAGATGCAAATTCAAGTTGTATTCAGAAGTCAACACTAGATCCTAACTCCCCTTTCAAACAGCTTCCTTGCAGGAGTGATGCAGGTAGATTGTGGCAATCTGGGATACCCTGTGTCCCTCTAAAGGAACAGCTGTGGAGTGGCTGTAAACCTGCCTTTCACCATGTCCTTCCTGCCTTGTCTTCATGACTGCTGCCCAGCAGCCTGCAGCTTGGTGCCACACTGACAGCCCAGGCAGGGTGGCTGTCCAGTGTCCCAGGTGTCTTGGCAGATTGCTGCTGCAGCCAAAGCCAGCCTGAGGCATGCAGTGCAGTGTGGCTGGAAGGTCAGGGTCAGACTCAGTCAGGTTTGTTGACTGGGGACTCTGGAGAAAGGTGAATGGGTGCAAATGAGGAGGGTGTCAGCCTGTGGGCAGAGCAGTCATCTTGTGATGACATTCTTCCAGTCATGCCAGGCTCCTGTCACCTGTGGTGTCTGAAATGAAAACTCTCTCTCTCTTTCTCTCCCTTGCAGATCCCAGAAGTCATTAAGTTCTGCTGTGATTTTCTCATGGCCTGGATAGACGAAGAGAACATCCTGGACGTGTACAGGCTGGCTGACCACTATGACCTGAGGCACCTGAGTGAGCAGCTGGACTCCTACATTCTGAAGAACTTTGCAGCTTTCTCAAGGACACAGGTCTACCGCCAGCTGCCCCTGCAGAAGGTCTACTCCCTGCTCAGCAGCAACCGTTTGGAGGTTAACGATGAGCTTGAAGTTTACAAAGGAGCACTTTTTTATCACTATTCTCCAGAGCAGCTGGAGACAGATCAGGTTTCCCTGATGGAGCCCCTTAAGCTGCTTGAGACAGTTCGTTTCCCTCTGATGGAACCCCAGTTCCTGCAAAGGCTTCATGACAAGTTGAGCCCATGCCCTTTGAAAGACACCGTGGCAGATGCACTCATGTACCACAAGAACGAGTGCCTGCAGCCAATGCTTCAGAGCTCCCAGACACAGCTGAGATCCGAGTTCCAGTGTGTGGTGGGCTTTGGAGGGATGCATTCTACCCCCTCTGTTGTCCTCAGTGATCAAGCCAAGTATCTCAACCCCTTGCTGGAAGAGTGGAGGCACTTTACAGCCGCTCTAGCCCCCAGAATGTCCAACCAAGGAATTGCTGTTCTCAATAACTTTATGTATTTAATTGGTGGAGACAACAATGTAAGTGGTTTTCGAGCAGAGTCGAGGTGTTGGAGGTAAGATGAGGATAAAATCCTGCTATTGTTTTTATTGCCACCCTGTTGCCCATCTCTGAGTCAGTAAGCCAGAAGTCTGGACTGCGTGCTTGCTAGCTGAAAAAGTAGGAAGTGAGCAGGGGACTCACTGAAAGACAACAGAAGAAATAAAGAAATGAGCCTCACAGTAACAGGAAGCTTCCAGCAGTGCTCCTCAGGGTAAGGCAGAAACAGCTGCTCCTTCAAGAGCATTAGATGGGAAGCAGTAATGAACCTAGAACCCTAGACTGGCCAGAAGCTCTTCAAATAGGATTTTCTAGAAGTCATAGAATCAGTCAGGGTTAGAAGGGACGACAAGGATCAGACAGTTCCAGCCCCTCTGCCATGCCCAGGGACACCCTACCCTAGATCAGGCTGCCTACAGCCTCAGCCAGCCTGGCTGTAAACACCTTCAGGACATGATGTGGCCCCAAACACCTCCCTGGGCAATCCATTCCAGGCTCTCACCACTCTCATGCTGAACAACTTCCTCCTCACCTCCAGTCTCAATCTCCCCTCCTCCAGCTTTGCTCCATTCCCTCAAGTCCTGTCACTCCCTGATAGCCTAAAAAGTCCCTCCCCAGCTTTTTTTGTAGCCCACTTCAGATCCTGGAAGGCCACAAGAAGGTCACCTGGGAGCCTGCACAGCCGCAACTCTTTCGGGCTGTGCTCACAGCAGAGGTGCTGCAGCCCTCTGAGCATCCTCGGGGCCCTTCTCTGGACATGCTGTGTGTAGTTTTAAGTCCCAATACAAAGGGACTTAGCTACCAAAAGGGTTTTAACCAAAATGCTGTTGCTGGTTGATTTGCAAGTGTCTGTGCACATGGCAGCAGCATTCCAGGCTGCTCTTAGAGAATCACAGGTTGGATTGGGTTGGAAAGGATCCAGGTGAGATCTCAGCAGAATAAAAGTGGCAGAATCTCTTTCCCCAGCTGCTGCCCATGCTTCAGAGGTTATTCTGTGCTGAGGAAAAGAGCAGGATGAAGGACCAGGTTTAAAAGCTTCGTGCCCACTGCACTGCAGAACCAGAAATAAACCCTTTGTGATCCTTTTTCCTGGTTTGAGCTGAGCTGCCCTCAGGGCGTGCAGCATTTCACTTCACAACCAGTTCTTTGTAAGGAGAATTTCCAGAGCAGAGAGAGAGATTTTAATCTGAAAGTGACTCATGAGGTTCCCTTTGAGCAGCGGATATTTAGGGAAACAATCAAAGAACCCACCACATATTTATGGCCTTCTTGGACTTTGGTCTGTGTGCTATTTTTAGGCTGGTTTACCTTGCAGAAGAGCTTTGTTCAAGCAGAGATTTTGATCCATAACCTGCTGGCAGCGTAGAAGATCGTGGAAAAGCCAAGGCTTTTGTAGCATGATGATGTCAGCTAAAGCACCTCTTCTAAAATCAGAATCAACCAACTTTGCTAATAGCAAAGTGCTGACAAGTCCACAATTTCCCTCCCCTTTCCAGCTGAGCTCCATTTCAGCCAGGGGCAGTGGAGTGTCCCAGGCGTGCAGTGCTGTCTGCTGTCCCAGCGGTGATCCTGTGGCTGCTGATTCGCCTTCTTTGATCCCATTCTTCCCCAAGGTACGACCCACGGCACAACAGGTGGTTCCAGATCCAGTCCCTGCAGCAGGAGCACGCAGACCTTAGCGTTTGTGTGGTGGACAACTATATCTATGCTGTGGCAGGGCGAGATTACCACGAGGACCTGAGGGAAGTGGAGAGGTATGACCCCAAAACCAACACTTGGGAATACGTGGCGCCTCTGAAGAAGGAGGTAAGGAACCTGATAGCCACACACACTGCTGCAGTTCCCCAGTTCCTGATTTCATCTCTCTAGATGTTTTTTAAATCATGTGTAGCTTTAAATCTGATGATATTTGCTGAGTACTGCTCCAATTCTGGTGTCCCCAGCAGAAGGACACAGAGCTGTTGGAGCAAGGTTAGATTGCATGATCTTGGAGGTCTCTTCCAACCTGGCTTACTCTACCCCACCCTACTCTACCCTATTCTATTCTACCCTATTCTATTCTATTCTATTCTATTCTATTCTATTCTATTCTATTCTATTTTGTTCTATTCTATTCTATTCTATTCTATTCTATTCTATTCTATTCTATTCTATTCTATTCTATTCTATTCTATTCTATTCTATTCTATTCTATTCTATTCTATTCTATTCTATTCTATTCTATTCTATTCTATTCTATTCCATTCTAAGTCCAGAGGAGGCCACAAAGATGATGGCAAGGCTGTGGAGCAGCTCTGCTGTGAGCACAGGCTGAGGGAGCTGGGGGGGTGCAGCCTGCAGAAGGCTCCAGAGAGGACCTCAGAGCTGCCTGCCAGTGCCTGAAGGGATCCTGCAGGAAGGCTGCAGAGAGATTTTTCCTGAGGGTGTCTAGAGACAGGCCAAGGGGGAATGGTTTGAAGCTGAGGCAGGGCATGGTTAGAGTGGAGCTGAGGAAGAAGTTCTTCAGTAGGAAGGTGGTGAGGCTCTGGCACAGGCTGCCCAGGGAGGCTGTGGCTGCCTCCTGCCTGTTCAAGGCCAAGTTGGGTGAGGTCTTGGGCGACCTGTCCTAGTGGGAGGTGGCCCTGCCTGTGGCAGGGGGTTGGAACTGGATGACCTTTGAGGTCCCTTCCAACCTAAACCATTCTGTGATTTTATGATTCTATGATTCTGCCTTAACCTCTACTCCATACCCTGAATCTGGGAGAATAACCTCAAAGCAGACCTGAGCCTGCTGCTCTCCCGTGTGGCCTGCAGGTCTACGCGCACGCCGGAGCGGCCCTGGAGGGCAAGATGTACATCACCTGTGGGAGGAGAGGAGAGGACTATCTGAAGGAGCTCCAATGCTATGACCCAAAGACTGACCACTGGGAGATGTTAGCAGACGGCCCCGTGAGGCGTGCTTGGCACGGGATGGCTGCACTGCTAGGGAAGCTCTATGTCATCGGGGGCAGCAACAACGACTCTGGCTACAGGAGGGATGTTCACCAGGTGAGAGCAGGGCACAGCTGTGGCCTACTTGGAGCAGTCTTTCTTAGGGGCACCTGCACCCTCACTTCATGTCTTTCTCCGGCCCTCCACAACTCGCTTGCAGAACTTGCAATGATTTGTTGCTGTCCTGAACACTTCTAACTCACAAAGCACTGAAGCTCTAGCACCTGGAATTCTTAATCAGTTTCTAAACATCTCTGATGGGTAAGAAACATCCATGGGCAAAAAACGTACCCAAGAAGCAGCACATCAACAGCATTTCCTTGGCACTGTCTTCCCGTGGGCATTTTTGTCTAAGTCAAGAATGTTGGGAGTTACAGATATGGAACTGCAGGGCAGCATTGGCAAGGATGTGTTGGATGGCTGCTGTCTAATGCAATTAAATGTGCACGACCTGATGATGAGTGATGGCCAAAGGGAACTCTCTTGAGTCTTATTCCAGCTTCTAAAGTGGGTCCAGAGGAGAGCCACAAAGGCGATCGGGGGCTGGAGCAACTCTGCTGTGAGGACAGGCTGAAGGAGCTGGGGGTGTTCAGCCTGGGGACATGAAGACACAAATGGTAGCTTCTCTTGCAAAGCCAATGAAGGTGGCAGAGGTAAATTCAGCTGAAAAGTGCCTTTGAATGATAAGGAAGCTGCTTACACAGTTGGTCAAGTAGATACCCAATGAAATCTGAAACTCCCCAAAAAAGAGTGCAGAGCCAGCTCAGCAGGTGTGCCACATTTGTGTCACCCAGCACTTCTGCTGCAAACAGATGCATTCTGTCTGAGCTTCTATTAGCCTGTGTCCTCATCTCTTCCACTCTTATATAGATGTGACTAACATCCAGCTGTTCCTGCTGGGGCAGAAGCTGTGCTTCAAAGCTTCCAGTATCTGAAGGGGGCCTACAAAAAAGCTGGGGAGGGACTTTTTAGGCTCTCACTTAGTGACAGGACCAGGGGGAATGGAGCAAAGCTGGAGGTGAGGAGGAAGTTGTTCAGCACGAGAGTGGTGAGAGCCTGGAATGGGTTGCCCCTGCAGGGAGGTGTTTGGGGCCACATCATGTCCTGGAGGTGTTTGCAGCCAGGCTGGCTGAGGCTGTGGGCAGCCTGATCTAGGGTAGGGTGTCCCTGGGCATGGCAGAGGGGCTGGAACTGTCTGATCCTTGTGGTCCCTTCCAGCCTTGACTGATTCTATGATTCTCTGATTCTAAAGCTGTGCAGCAGTTGTGCACAGCCTCCTTCTGCCGGGTGCTGTTCCACCGCGCTGCCATCCGCTCTCCTCTCACAAGCCTGCCTTCCTACGCAGTGTGCCATATGGCCAGGCTCTGTCTCTAAGATACCACTTGGGGGGCTGGCTAATCTCTTTGTTTTGGTTTTGTTTTTTTTTTTTTTACCAGGTTGCCTGCTACACACCAAGCACTGACCAGTGGACAAACGTCTGTCCGCTCCCTGCGGGCCACGGCGAGCCAGGCATCGCCGTCCTGGACAAGAAGATCTACGTCCTGGGAGGCAGGTCCCACAACAGAGGGATCCGCATGGGCTACGTCCACGTTTATGATGCAGAGAGAGACTGTTGGGAGGAAGGGCCCCAGCTGGAGGATGACATTTCCGGGATGGCTGCCTGTGTCCTCACTTTGCCCAGGGCTATTTTAATGGAAACAGAGAAATGGTTCTCGGAGTGGCAAGCAGACCGAGTGGAGTATCTCTCCGACTTCCGCTCCGAGTTCATCATCGTGTCAGACTGGGAGGAATTTGACAGTTCCAGTGATGATTAGGAGACTTTTCATATTATTTTTAATTTTTTTTTTTTTTGCCAGTGGATGAGGAAATGAAGGCTTGGGGTGGTGGGTTGGGGGGGGAAAGTACTTCAGAGATTTTATATGTCTTTCTTATATACATAAATCGGTATTTAAAAGGTTTGAAAAGGAAAGTGTCCTGCACAGAATGCCATGCCCAGGCAGTGTCTGCCTAACTGCCAGTGTCCTGCACACAATGCCACTTGCAGGCAGTGTCTGCCCACCTGCCAGTGTCCTGCACAGAACCCCATGCCCAGGCAATGTCTGCCCACCTGCCAGTGTCCTGCACAAAATGCCACTTGCAGGCAGTGTCTGCCCACCTAACAGTGTCCTGCACAGAATCCCGTGCCCAGGCAGTGTCTGCCCACCTGCCCAGGAAGCCATATTTTGACAGTAACCATGAAGCTACCATTTTCCTCTGCTTACAAAATATAGAGGTTCTTCTGCTTTGAAGGAGACTGTTCTTAACCTTCAGCATGGACGGAAGACCCAGAAGGCACAGCTTGACTTGCTTCTTTCCTTCCAGCTTCTAGCTTGAAATAGCTTTTTTTGGGTTTGTTGGTTTGGTTGGTGGGTTTTTGTTTGTTTGTTTTTTTTTTTTTTCCTTTTCTTTTTTGGGCAATAAAACTTCCTAGCCAGCTTAACACAGGAAGGTAACACCTAGTGCCTCCCTCCTGTGCCAGGTGTCAGACAGCTTAATTGTTTCCTCAGCAAGACTGAACATACAGAAACAGGAGAAGTAGCAAGAAAGTCTGAACCTTCATCTCGTGTGGGCATGCAGCCAGCTTTGTAAGTAGGGTAGAGTCTGGCAACTGACACCCACTCCTCAACTTCTGGATTGCAACTTCTGTCAGCACAGTGCAAAAGAAGATGTCTGGAAAGACCTCTCTGTACAGAGCGTGGCAATCTCATGCAACTGTCAGACGCGTTTGTTCAGGAGCATAAATTAATAAATCCTTGTCAGAATTTTTTTTTCCCCCCTTTTTAACTGCCGTCTCAGATTTATTAACCCCTTTGAGGTCCCTTCCAACCTAAACCATTCTATGAATCTATGAGTGGAATCTAGGAGCTGGTGAGCTTCAGTGCTACGTTGGTTACAGCAGCCTGGGAGATGGGCAGCTGGCTTCATTCCTTCATGAGATGCTTGAGAAGAGGATAAAGAGAGCAGAGATTGGTTTTGCCACAGCATAAGAAAAGCAAAGTGCTAAGGAGATGATGAGGTACGGAAGATTATACTGGTCCAAGAGCCTGCAGTAGCTGAACTGATGCCAGGAACAGAATGCAGAGTAACTGCAGCTCAGAAACATATGATGTAGTAAACCCTTCCTTCACGTGGCCTTAAAAGGATTGGCTTCTGACTACTTAATATTAGTTTAGAAGCTGATTTGAAGTCCAAACCCATGGAACACCTGAGGAGTATGGAATCCTTCCTCTTGGAGGGGTGAGAAGTAATCGGAGCCACCTGAAAACCACGACAGACTACCCAAAGCTTTTCAACCTCGCAGCAGTAACAGGGTGACAGGAGATGGGCACAGTGGCAGAGTGATACTGCTCAGGGACCATCACATCATGAGAAATAGTGCACGCTGATGTGCTGCTTTAGAGAAATGGGAGAAGCTCCTGGGCATTAGCATTTCTTAGGGATATTTTGTTTATGGGAACAAAGATGACTTCCAAATGCACCCAGACAGCTCTGTGCTAGTAGCCTGGAGAAGATTCAAGAGTATTTTGCACACTTCTTTTCATGAGCTCA
This sequence comes from Psilopogon haemacephalus, assembly GCA_013396835.1. NCBI lineage: Eukaryota > Metazoa > Chordata > Aves > Piciformes > Megalaimidae > Psilopogon > Psilopogon haemacephalus. The sequence goes on along the minus strand of VWZI01019112.1, from coordinate 346,625 downwards.
GCAGCTTTTTCTTGGTAAGAAGGGCAGTTGCTGGATTTTTTTCTCTTCAGCCCTGTCAGCTTTCACCTCAATCTCTGAACCATTGCCAAGAGGCAAATAAAAGATGTGATAACTGCAGGAAACCCTCATGATGAGCTGCTTCAGAAGCTGTTTTTGTTGGTAGCGGACTCTGAACTGCACTGAAGTCTGGGAAGTACAGACTGCTTTACTCTGCAATATTGGGAATCAGTAAACATTCCTCTTTTGCCTGCAGAGTTACTTTTAGTGTGCACGAATCACATAGAGCCCTGAGATGCAAGGACAAATCTGCCTGAGCAGGACATCAGCACAGCCTCTCCTTCCAGACTGCAAGAGTTGCAGTGGCAATTTGGTTTGCCTTCAAACAGCAAGGAACTGCAGACTTAGAATCACAGAATCAGTCAGGGTTGGAAGGGACCACAAGGATCAGCCAGTTCCAACCCCGCTGCCATGCCCAGGGACACCCTACCCTAGAGCAGGCTGCCCACAGCCTCTGCCAGCCTGGCCAAAAACACCTCCAGGGATGGAGTAGCCTCAACCACCTCCCTCCAGGCTCTCACCTCTCATGGTGAAGAACTTCCTGTCAAGAATGCTTCAGGAACTCAGCCTTCAAGAGCCCACTTAAACCTTGTGTCAGCTCAAGAAACACACATACTCCCAGAGAGGGAGTTGATCCTGGTTCCATCTTTTTAAAATTTTATTATTATTTATGAATTCTCAGATCTAAATCTGTCAGCCCTGTATCACACAGGGCAAAGCATCCCTTTCTCACAGGGAGCCCTCGGAGACAGTGCAGCACAGGAGCCTGTGGGCAGATGGACAATCAGCTAAGAAAGCCTGAAGTTATTTCTGGTCTGCAAGACAAGAGCCAAACAACTCTTCCAGGACAGAGTGATCAAAATACCAGCACTTAACTGCTGGTACATTAGGAAGTCCAGAAGAATAGCAACCAGGCTTCTTGATGAGCCGTTTTCCTCTTTCCTGCCAGCACAGAGGTAAAGCTGCATAGGCATATTTGCTGATTTGTAATTAGTGGGCTTGTATCCTGAAGCAGTTCAGCCTCCCACATTTGGAGAAGCGATTGTGATTGCTCCAGGTTTTGTTTCCTAAAGTGCTTTCACTGCTGTATTTCTTCTCCAGCTGCCTGCCTGCCTGCCTCCAGGTCCGACATAGCCTTTCCTATTTCCTCACGGTTCAAATTAGGGTCGTCAGTCTTGCACTGGAAGCATACCCACTGCTGGATTTGAAACAAGTAAGGATTCTCATTCTGTACCCTTGACATGAACTTACCTCTCACTTAGAGAGCGGCCACATGTACAATCTATTTGGCACTCAGCCCAGCTGATGGGGTCAGAAGCTTCTGGTGAAAGGAAGAGGGAGCAGCTGGGCACGAGGAAGGAGGGACAGGATCCTCTCAAGGGGATATTCTGCCAACTGAGGGGTTTTTTTCTTTCAGCAGCAGCTGATGCACTTTAAGAGCTCCCCACCTCCTCCTTGTGCTGCAGCTACGTGGCCATGCTCTGAGGGTGGCAGCTGCCAAGAGGTAAGATGAGGCATAAGTGTGTTTCTATGTAGTAAAAAGGTAAACAGTACCATAGGTTTATCTGTTCTGCCCAAACCAAATGCAGGTGTAGGGATGTGACACACCTGAGACGACTCTGTGCAGGCTGGGAAGGTGAAGCTCAGCCTTGCCAGGTGCCACTCATGCTCCTGAAGAAAGCTTTTTCCCTCTGTAAGCAGAACATGGCCTCTTTTACTTAGAAGATCTGGCCTGGAACTGAGGGGGGCAAAATTACTTGAAGGCTGCACACAGCCTGCATGAGTAACGTCCAGAAAAAAAACCTAATTGTGGCAATTCCTCCCAAACCTGAAAAAAACCCAAAACTCTCCATGCCTTAGAATCCTCTCTTGCTGGGAAGTGTGGATAAATGGTTTATAATTAAACCTTATTTATTCCCAGCATGTTTCAGTTCTTTTTAGTGTTTTTCCAGTGAAACGGAGAGGAAAAAAAAAATTAAAATCACAGTATTTGACCTGCTAGATCTGATTTTTATCACAAAAGCCTTACTAAAACGCTGCAGTTGGAATTTTTATTTCCTTTTTTTTCCCTTTTTTTTTTTATTTTTTTAAATGTACAATGCACTACTAATTTTGCTGCTAACTTGTGGCTTTCGTAATTAAGTGCCAAGGTTACTCGAGATGTTATTGCAAGTCCAAGTACTGCATTTTAATCTGCAGCTTGGCCGTGCCCAAACCTCTTCAAGCAGCAGAACGTAACAGTCTTCAGTACCTATTGCAGAGCCTATCCACGTGTGCTCAAAACTGACTCTCATTGCCCAGATGCAGGCACTTAAAGTGGTAGGAATGGATCCAAGGTGTAGTTGCTGGATGACTTTGTCTAAAACAGAAGGCACTGGCTGAGTCTTCCACTGGACATGAGTGTCTGCATCCATCTAAATGCCCACAGAGACACAGCCCATATGTTCCAACCCAAACACCTCACCGGTTGCCAGCGTAGGGCGAAGAACAAAGAGAACAAAAATGACCACGTTGTGACTGAGCTCCCAGGAAAGGCAGAGCTCAAAAGATGGCAAAGCCTGGAGCAAGGCTGCACAAGCAGTCTAGTTAAGGCACTTCATCTATTTCTCCGTTTAAAATGTTTTGTTTTGCCAGCCCCCCGCAGCGAAAACGAAACAAACACCCCCCAAAAAAAAATCAAAAGCACAAATTAAAGTCGTGAGCCCGAGCTGAGCTCACGTTGAGTTTGCAAGGGTGTTTTTTTTTTTTTTAAGCGTGTGTGGGGAATTAGCGCAGCTATTTTGTCACGCCCTCGCCTGCTGCGGCTGGACACGCTGCCTGCCGCTGCCAGCCCTCCCAAACCCAAACCCGAGCCGGGCCACGCAAGAGCCCTTCTCTGAAGTCACTGTGCCAAGCTCCCTCTAATATTCAGACGGCTCATGCCCCACCCGGTGCCAAGGGCTTGCCCAGCCCCTGCCTGTGAGGCCTGCTGAGTCCTTTCCGGGGCTTCCTTCCTCTTGAGCAGCAGCATCAGCATCTTCCCTGCCGCCTGCGCCCCTAGACGGGCACGGCTTTGGCCCTCCCTGTTATCTGGGATAACGGAGAGGCAGGGAACGGGCTCTTAGAGCACGTAGGAAGCTATCTGGAGAGCAGAGATTATGCCAGTGCGCTACTGTGTTCCTCTAAAAAAATCACCGACCAATGGGAAGCAGCGCGCAGGGACGGTGACCTGTGTCTGCGGACTGGCTGCGGGCATCCTGCTGAGCTACGAGCTGCCCGGGGGGGCAGGTCAGCAGGGACCTGACAGACAGGGAAGCGATGCTGCCTCGGGGTGCCATGGCCCGCGGGGAGAGCCCGGCGCTGGGCGGCTCCCAGAAAGGAGGATGTCCCGAGAGAGGCACGGGGAGAAGGTGGAGGCGAACGTCCCGCAGACGTCTTCAGCCCAAGGACTGGGGCAGAGCGTTTATGGGGGAAACCAACGGCAAAACGAGCCGGCAGCACGGCAGCGAAGCGGTGCATGGGAAGGATGGCTCTGCTCCCCGAGGAGCTGCGGAGGTCCCACACCCCGCCTAACTCCGTACTCCCCCGGGCCGGTCCATGCTCACACCCCTCCCAACCAGGACCTCCCGGGAGCGCGGCCGGCCGCGGCGGCGAAAGCTCCGATGAACCCGTCCCTGCGGGACTGTCGTTGCAGGTCTCCCTCCCTCCCCGGGGCGCTGCCGGCTCCGCTGAGCCGGTCCCTGCGGCACCGTCGGTGCAGGTCTCCCTCCCTCCCCGGGGCGCTGCCGGCTCCGCTGAGCCGGTCCCTGCGGCACCGTCGGTGCAGGTCTCCCTCCCTCCCCGGGGCGCTGCCGGCTCCGCTGAGCCGGTCCCTGCGGCACCGTCGGTGCAGGTCTCCCTCCCTCCCCGGGGCGCTGCCGGCTCCGCTGAGCCGGTCCCTGCGGCACCGTCGGTGCAGGTCTCCCTCCCTCCCCGGGGCGCTGCCGGCTCCGCTGAGCCGGTCCCTGCGGCACCGTCGGTGCAGGTCTCCCTCCCTCCCCGGGGCGCTNGCCCCGCGCCAGGGCCGCGCCTGCGCAGGGCGAGGTCTGCCGAGAGCTGCTGCCGCCCGGCGCCGCCGCCATTTTGGTGCTGTGCCGGGAGAGGGGAGGGAGCCCAGAGCAGAGAGCGGGAGCGCGGCGCTCCGCCTGCTCCGCGCCTCCGCC
>VWZI01019112.1:325925-342325 GCA_013396835.1 Psilopogon haemacephalus | reverse complement strand
TGCCCTGCACGCCCCGCCGCTGAGGGAGACTCGGGGGCCCTGACCGCCGCGGCTGGCCGGCCCCGCCCCGGGCGCTCCTCGGTCCTTCGTCTTCAGCGGCGCGGAGCTTCCTTCTCCCTTCTTCCCCCTTTCCCTGGGTTTCCGATCTCCTGGGCTGGGCGCTAGCCGCTTCCTCCTAGCCCCCAGCCCGCTCCGCCTCCCGGGCCTCCTCGTCCAGGCCTTCCCTTCTCCGGGTCTCTTACCCCGCCCGGGGCCTTCGGGCTCTTCGCCTTCCGTTCCCCCTTCCCTTCCCCTTCCCCGCCCGGAGCCATGTCGTCCGCCGCTCGTTTCGATTCGTCGGACCGCTCCAGCTGGTACGTGGGCCCGGTGTCTCGGGCGGAGGCGCAGACGCGGTTGCAGGGGCAGCGGCATGGCATGTTCCTGGTGCGGGACTCGTCTACCTGCCCGGGGGACTACGTGCTCTCGGTGTCCGAGAACTCCCGGGTTTCCCACTACATCATTAATTCCCTGCCTAACCGCCGCTTTAAGATCGGCGACCAGGAGTTCGAGCATCTGCCCGCGCTGTTGGAGTTCTACAAGATCCACTACCTGGACACCACCACCCTCATCGAGCCTGCGCCCAGGTGAGTGCCACCCTCCCACCGCCCCACCCACTGCCATCCTTGCTGGAGGTGGCGAGAGGAGGGGGTTGCCTTAGTCCAGCCTTATAGCGCCCAGGGTCTTAGCGTGGGATGTGAGGCCACTAAGGAGACGTTTGGATGTGGCCCTCGTTTAAAGCTCCTTTCTGACAGTGATCTTCCTTAGCACTCTGAATCTCGGTGACCGTTCCAGGTTGCTGTTGCAGTCAGATAATCAATTTAATGGATGGGGCTTGCCCGTGCACTGCGTGTAAGCATTTGTAAAGGTACTGTGCACATCTCTACCACTGACTATAATTGCCTCGCAAGAGGGTGTGGTCGTGCTTTGTGTCAGCCTTTTCTTCTGGTATTGTCCTTCTCCTCTAGGATGGTTGAGGAGCTGGTTCATAAGTCACCTCAGTGACAGAGTATACAGGGTGTGAGTTTTAAGTTGCTGTCTGCTCTTGCATCCACACTGATCACATTAGAACAGGCATTTCTGATTAGACTGCTTCCTGCATTCTAGCGTATCATTTCCCAGACTTCTAGAGTGGCATTTCCACCCTCAGAAATGTGAAACATTTATTTCTGACACTTCAGTTGCATCTATTTGTGCATACTGCATCCACTATACTGAGAAATGCTGTTCTAGGAGGATGGGAAAATGTGACTTGGCCATGAGCTCATTCTTTGTCTTATTCCAAATATGGGGCATACCTGCAGCTTCCATCAGTAAACTGCTTATCAAGAGCTCTAGAGCATTTTCCTTGTTTATAATTTTAAAAGTGTTTCCCAGTATCTTATTTCAGAGCATTTGGGTTTCTGGGATAGAATGAAGTGAAATAAAAGCCAGAAAAGTAGTAGCATACTAAAAGAAAAATTCAAGCTGCTTCTCTTCTAAATTCTCACTTTAATATTTCACTGTACTTTGCAGATTAGCAAATTACTAGGGGGAGAGAATAACTTTGAGGTTTGTAGCCAGTTTAAACTTGGCATAGGTCAGTTCTTAATGATAATCACTAACTTGTCAAAGGTTGGCAATAGCCTGCCAAGTTGAAAAACTCAAGTGGTCAAGAAGCTGTCGGGTGATGGGAGGGATGTGACAGAGCACTCGTGTCAAGACCTCCTAAAGTTGCTGAGAAGTCCTGTGGGTAGTGATTGTGCTGTGACTGGAAAGATGGGTAGGCGAGGTAAAAAAAAAAAAAATCATTTTTACAGTTGAAGGAACACTTAAATGGAGCTGCCCAGTGTTTTGTGCATGCTTAAACTTGTGGAGAGTTGGGAGGAAAATAGTCTGCACTGGAGCAGTCTTTATGCTTTGTTCTCCTAAACCTGGATGCTGTTGTGCCTTTCTGGATGTCAAAACTTGTTCTTCATCATTCGTGGCAATCGCTGACTTGGCTTTCTCAAAACTCTTTTAAACTTGGCTGATTCCCCCTGATCTCTTGCTCTTTGTTAGGAGTCCAACATGAGCCATTTCTTGAACGTTTAAGTCTCGCCTTCTTTTTGAGGTTCTGACTTCGTGTGGTTCTCTCTACATACAAAGACAGCTGTGAGCTGACCACCCATGGCATTGACTAGGTGGTTTTCATGAGAGTGATTTTCGTTCTCACTTTTTCTAGAAAAATCAGTGAGGTGATTGATGGCTTGAAATTCTGGTTGAAAGAAGAGGGTGGATGAGAGGTAGCCTTTCCAGATTATTATTATTTTTTTTAGCATCATGAAATAGACAGGAATGTGCTTCAGAGCTGTTATTGCTAATTCATAGAATCATGGAATCAGTCAGGGTTGGAAGGGGCCACAAGGATCATCTAGTTCCAACCCCCCTGCCATGGTCAGGGACACTCTACCCTAGATTAGCCTGGCCAGAGCCTCATCCAGAGCCCATCCCAGGGGGACACTGAACTCAAATGCTCGTGCTTTTGAAGGCTGTTGATTCTTTAGTTAAAGTACTCTGTGAAAAGGTGGCTTTCATAGTAGGATTAAGTAGTTTGTTGTATGTAATCATACAACACTTTTAGCTCTGGGGGATGGCAAAGTTGGAAACCGGCTGGAAACTGACTGGCGTAAGCTATTTGTTTTGTGTCAGTAGCAAACTCTGGCCATCATTACATCTTCCTGAGCTCTTGCTTAGGCAGAGTGACTGCTCTCTAGGGGGTTCTCTCTGCTCCCAGCTTTTGGGGTTTTTTTGGCTGCAGCAGGGTGTCTTGAAGAAGTCTGCATCTTTCTGTGTGGGGCTTCAGGCATGCCTTCAAGAATCTCAGGGATTTGCTGTTTGTCTGGCTTTGCACGTGGCAGAAACGAGTGGAAGTAGGCTAATGACATGCATTCTGCTATCATAGCCCAGATAACAGCTACCTGCTCTGGCCTAGATACAGGAAGGCTTCTGACAGCTGCTTTGAATAAAATTGATGAAGAAAGGAGATTGCAGTGAAAAATCTCATTTGATGAACACTCTTACATATTACCCCAGACAAGGAAGAGACTGTATTGGGCAGATGATGGGCATAATAATAAGCAGTGATGTGAATAAAGGTCATGCTGTGGTTAATAAGGCAAAGGAAGGTTGCTAGATGGTTAGCTTTTTAATGTCTTATTCCCTTCTTATCAGTGGATGCAGTTATTTTGTATTGTCTTTTATGAAGATGTCACTTTCAGGTTGTTACGTATTTTAAAACACAGTAAAGATAAGAACTTTGAAACTAGTAATTTTTTTTTTTTTGTTATTATAACAACCCTTTGAGAGATGAAGTTGTAAAAATAAGTTTAGGGATCTGAATTCTGTGTTACTTTCCTGAAAAGAAGGGGAAATGGTGTATTCTAGAAACACAGGAGCTGCTTCTCTTTTCTTAAAAAAAGTTTTCAGTATAAATGTGACTGGCTGTCCTCAAAATTTGGTAGGGTTTGGTTAAGAACCTGCTGTGCTAAGCGGATAGACACTATTGGACTTGTAGCTTTGAGTTAGAAAACTCTTTATCATACTTTATCTTACTTTACCATTTTTCCACTCTGCTTCCTCAAGTATTTAGAGTTACTGAATGCTTTGGAAGTAAATGCTGATGTGGATGTGAGGAAGAGGATTATTTAGCTCTCTTCAGAGCCCCTTCACCCCATCACCCAAAGAACTGTAGTTTGGTTTTATGTATTGCCTCTCAACCCTAAGTCACACAGATAATTTTAGTTTGGTTTTATGTATCACGACTCATAACTTAAGCTGTTTTATTTTATTCTGCCCTAAGATCTTTACAACAGTGTAAAATGGGTGGATGAAGATCTTGCATTTGTTCTCCCAATTTTCTGCATCCATAATAGATTTTTATTTGGTTGCTTGAGAATTGAAATGAAATCACATGAAATGTCTCACAGTGCTACCAATCCAATACTTCTGTTACAAAGCTGAGGAAGTCTGTAACTGGTGTTCCTTCTGTAAAGCTGATACTCAGCTTTGTTCCTGGAAATACAGAGCAATAGCTGTGGCTTATACCAAGTCTCTTTTAAATGTAGGTATCCAAGTCCACCAATGGGATCTGGATCTGCCCCTGCTATGTCCACTGCAGAAGAAAACATGGAGTATGTTCGGACTCTGTATGACTTCCCTGGCAACGATGCCGAGGATCTTCCATTTAAAAAGGGTGAAATACTGGTAATTGTGGAGAAGCCAGAGGAACAGTGGTGGAGCGCCAGGAACAAGGATGGTCGGATTGGGATGATTCCTGTTCCTTATGTAGAAAAGCTAGTCAGATCTCATGGGAAGCATGGAAACAGGAATTCCAACAGTTACGGTATTCCAGAACCTGCTCATGCTTATGCTCAGCCTCAAACCGCAAGCCCTCTTCCCTCAGTATCCAGCACACCTGGAGCAGTGATAAATCCTCTGCCCTCAGCACAGAATGGACCAGTCTTTGCCAAAGCTATCCAAAAGAGAGTACCCTGTGCTTATGACAAGACTGCGCTGGCATTAGAGGTAAGGTTTTCCTCTCAATCTGATCATTTGCAATTAGTTTCTTATATTACAAAACAAAAATGGTTAGTGGCAAAGGAGGTGTGGATGACTTCATGTGAAGCATGCTTATCTGTGTTGAGGGCCCAAAAAGAGGGTAGCTTACATTCTGAAGAAAGATCTGCAAAAATTGCTTCATCTATACCACTTCCTTTGAGAAGAGTGACCAAGTTACTTAAGGATCTGTGTTCATCCTCTCTTCTTGCCTGTTCAACACTGCAAATTTCTTTCAAGGGTAGTGAAGTGGAACTAAGTTCTAGTGAGAGGATGACATCTCTTTCCTTCCCCAAGATTAGGTGGAAAAGCAATGTTTCCTTAATCATTGCAGTATTCCAGGTAAGGATTGCTGATAAGTCTTTCTGATCCTATACTGTAGTGTGAGATGCACCTGAGTTTCTGGTGCTAAGAGATTAAGTCTGGGCAGGAACCTGTCAGTAGTAGTCTAGTCCCTTTTACTTTGGTTTCAAAAGTGAAAATGAGAAACCTTAAATAGAGATTCCTGGATTTTCCATGATTGTTACAAAATCTAGCAGCCTGTTATTTGTGAACAGTGTGAAAATTATCATAGAGCAAAGTGCAGATTCACTGCCAACTGCATTGTGCAGAAGATTCTTGCCAGAACTACTCATGCTTCTGAAAACAAAGCAAGGGAAGCAATTGATTTTGTTATGCTATCAATGTGTCATGGAATTCAGAGAACTTGCTTTGCTGCAGAGTAGCAGAACCACTTGGAAGGATGGCCCTCTCAAATCCATTTTATGACTTGCTCTTTAGTGACCTATTTAATATCATCTTTTTAGCTATTCTAGCATACCGGTAATATGAATACTCTGACCAACATGTAGGTTTGAATTGATTTGACCTTTCAAATTGGTGAAGTTGTGTCAGAGAGATGCTTCTCTTTCACTGAATTCTGATCACCTACTGTCTTCTGTCTTTGTCTCCCACCATTGGCATATTTTGTTACCATAGGTAGTCTGTTTTCTTTGCCAGGTGCACACGTTAGCCACACTGGGGCTTCTCAAGAGGCTTTGGAAGCAGAGTTTTGGGAACTAAACATTTTCATTAAAATCTGTGGTTATAGCTTCTGCCTAGGGAGCTTTAGCAGCCTTATTAGAGCAAGATTTTTGGCACATTATCTGCTCAAGAAAAAAATCTAACTTTGTATGATCTTCCTCAGTATGCTGCACACTTGCTGGGTCTAACCTTGTCAGGGCCCTACATGTCACTAAATAATCATTTGAAGTTTCTATTTGGTAAGAGCAATAAAAGTAGCTAGGGGCAGAAAAAGAAAAGGTAATGGAAATGTTTTGGAGGAAGAAGTTAGTGGTGTTCTTTCAGGATAATGGTATATGGTACTCTGCTTTGGTCTAGGTGTACTCTAAATCACAGTTCAGCTTGTACAGGTAGAATACCTCGTTAGTGTAATGGTGTACTGCCTGATAGTGTAATCTCATTTAAACTGATGTTATAATAACAAAATATCTGTTTGCTGGCTCTAGCTTTGTGTGGTCAGCACACAGATAGTACTTAAAAGGAAGAGTACCATCTGGAGTAAATAAAGCTATTGCGTAGTAATCTGCTCCACTTTCTTTTAAGTGGAGGGATGTCATTCTCCTGCTTCAGCTTGAAAACGGGAGCAGCTCTTTGCTTGTGAGGCCAGTTTTAATATGGCACACTACTGTTTATGTATGCTGTCAAAAGTTCTCTTTAAGAAAAAAAAAAAGATGAAGATTCATAGGCTGTTAGAGAGAAGTTTAGTTTGTAAGGAAGGGATCATTTATTAAAACAAAAATTCTCACATGAAAAATGTCAACCAAGTGAATACTGAAAATCTGAAACTAAATCTGCTTGGCTGGGCAATGATGGAGTGTTTCATGTTTAAGTAGTATTTAACATGTGGCAGTTTAAGGGCAGCTAGAATGTTGTAACTGTGGCATTTATTACCATTTGGACCATGCAGGGCTAAAATGTTTTAGCATTCAACTTGGTATTGGTGAAGTCACTAACATGTAAGTGTTGACTTGGTCATGTTGCATTAGATGCTCTACTTTTACTCTCCAAAAAAAACAAACAAACAAAAAACTAATCTGTTTGTAGGCTAAGTAAGTTTTAGGTGTAGCTATCTTAAAGCATACAGTTGGTGTACATCTAATCAGTAAAGCCTATGGTAAGCTACATCCATTCCTATGATTAACATATACTGCTGTTAGTTGAGTTGGTTATCTTGGCAGCTCAGGTTTAGTGGTTTTAATAAAATGAGAGAAGTCTGCAGTTTCTCACTACAACTAACAAACTTCACTGCTAATGTGTGTATTATTTTCATGGGTACAGCATTAAAAAAAACAACACAAACAACTAAGGGACAAAAACTCCAAGCCCAGCCAATAACCCAGATCTGTTTACATGAGTACTTTTAGCCAAAAAGGCAATTTCTTTCATTTCTGGTGCTCTAAGGTACATGAAGGATGAGGGATATAGCGTCCTTCATCTATTGATACTAGAGCCCTAGATTACAGGGTTAGGTGCTGTATTAAACCAGCACATGATGTGTATGCAGTGCCCAGTAGACAAGACCTGGTGTCAGCTTATCTCTTGGTAGTTGGGCACTTCTTTTGTGGATCCAAAGTAGTTGATGAATCGCTAACCTCTAGACAACAGTGTTCTTTGTGTCACTAAGGGTGAGTAAAAATTCCCTTAGGAATTAAAGAACTATTTGGAGGTTGCTGCAGGATGTGAACAACAAATTCTTGTGAAAGAAATAGCCTAATTTCCTAATTAAGAAAGTTCTACTACTGGCACATTTTGGCCTACTTGTCTCAACTTTCCTTTGAAGAGGAGAAAAGTTGACTGTAACCTAATTGAAAGGAGCTCAAGAGAAATGCTGTAAGTCAGTTATATAATCATGGTGAGTAGGTTTATTTCACCAAAACATTTCAGTGACACATTAACTCTGTACTAGAAAATAGACCTGAGTATGTCACAAACAGATAAGCTACTTCATACTACAACGCTGGCACAGGTCTAGAAAAAAAACATCCCTGGACAGGGACAGCATTAGAAGTGAAGGATAATTAAGCTGTGCTTTGGCCTGTTGGGTTCTTGACTTCCAGTACCTAGAGCATCAGCTGCTTCAGTGTCACTGTCCTCTTTGCAGTGCAGCTGAGTTCTGCCTCTTGTGGCTCAGCTTTATACCTTTTGGGGACAGTGGGATATCAAGTAATTTCTTAGCTTGTTCATTCTTCCTCAGAACAGGCAATTGATTTGGCACTAATGCTAGCGTTACTGAAGAAGGTGAGTTGTGACACTAATTAGGATAATGGCTGAGATTTCAATTTGAGAGAGCAGTATGTTTTCTATAGCTATCAATCCAATGAGCTGAAATGATGATACACAGTTTTAATCCATTTTTATCTGCTTAAAATTACATTACAGAACCCAATCATCTATTAACATAAAATTGTTGGAGTGTCTGTAGAACATGTTGAATTGGTTGATTGTGTGACTAAAATGGCATGCAGGAAACGTTTTACAGTGTATGACTCAGCTACAAATGGAAGACAGGTATGGAAGAGTCTAGAGTGAATGAAGTAACCCTTTCTGACTGGCATGTTCCACAGCTTGTGTTTCCCCAGGGCTTTGAATTCATGCTGTAACAAGGATATAATGAAAGGATGCTATCTGAAAACATTTTGATTTTTATCATTTGGGTGGAACCAAATGGCTGCATTTCAAAAGTGTTACTCATTTCAGCAGTTGATACTTCCATCCAGTGGTGCTGGCATGCATGTGAATTAACTTATCTGAGAGATGCTGAGACTGAGGAAGCCTTATCCTAATTTGTATATAAGGGCTGTGAGCTGTCCAGAGTCATACAGGAAGTTTGAGGCAGAGATGAGAATAGAAGCAGGTCTCCTGACTCTGTCCTATGCCTAATCATAAGACAATCCTCACTGGCATAAAGCATTCTCAAGAAAGTACCACTTTATTTAGTTAATTCTTTGGGAAGAACACACAGAAGGATTACTTGACCAGATTCTTCTAGACAGTGTCAAAGTGGAGGTCTTCAACACCAGATCCATGAATTACTCTATCATGACATCAGCATTCCTTTTCCAAAAACCCTTGTCTCAACTTGCTGTTCGATTTAACCTTCTTAGAGGAACTGCTTTCTTTTTTAATAGCATAAGAGGCTATTCAGAAGCGTTCATTAAAAGAAAATACACTCATAAAATAATAGAGCAAATGAGTTTACTGTTCCAGGCATTCTTGGTGTGCAGGAGTATATTTTTTTGTGTGGCTTTTGTCAGCCAGCACTCCTAATGGCAGGTACTGACGTGGAGCAACTTTGAACACCCGGCAGTCTGAAGAACATTTTACACTGTTATCTACAGGTTGGCTGTTGCCAACAATAGAATCATATTGTAAATATTTTGGTTTACTTGGCTGAAGCAAGACTTCCAGACCTATTCATCTTGTAGAAACCATTCAGAATCGAATTGAAGGGTATCTTTTTGCAGAGCTTCAAAATGAATAATGAATTGATCGCTACAGCATGTGGCTAGAATTAAATTGTCACACTCAGAAAACGCAAGTCCATGTCTTTGATCCAGTGTACTATAGATTTTTTCTTTTTTCTTCCATGAATAAAACTAAAGTGTTTAAGAGCAGATTTGCTTTACAGTGGGGTGCCATTGCAGTTCCCTATGAGATTTTAACTGTTGTCATGTGGGCTGCACCATCCTGAATTTGAGTTTAGAACGTGGAGCTTGGATCAGCCTTCCAGGGTTATTTAAATTTAGCAGTGTAGCAGTGAGTATTTATAGATGTTATCAGCCTTTTCCTAAGAGGCATTTGTAAGGTTCCTGTTTAGGTCATCTTACTACTATTGAAAGCTTTCTCTAGCCTTTTTATTCAGTGGGAAGTCTGACAAATTGTGATCTTTAGCAAATACACAAAAGCATGCTGCAGTAGTCTGTGAAGAGAGATGAAAGGCAATCAAATTCATGCCCTGTCTTTGTGGTAACAGTGTGTAGCTACTTAGTTGTAGGTTTTCACCTGTTAAAATCCACAAGATTATGTAATAATTGTTACAGGTGTGACAGTCTTGAATTTGACTAGGGGGCAGATGGGACATGGACAACCCTGTAACTTAAATGTCAAATTTCATTGTAACATGCAACATAAAGCTTCAGTCTCTAGAAAGAGAGAAATTTTACTTCAAGAGGTATCACAGTTGGAGAAACTTTGAGAGCTATGACTAACAAGGACATCATTACAGTATTTTAAACTTTGTTTAAGGGTCCTTGCTTCTGAGTGATCTCCAGGATGTGTCTATTAGAGTAATAGCAACTGGTTTAGACAGACTTCAGGTCACCTAGTAACATGCTTACTGTTTTGTAAACTCAGTGTTTGTTTCTTTAAGGGAAAATACAGCAGATCTTACCTGCAAAGTTCCAGTCTAAGGCCCTTGGCCAAGGTCTTTAAAATGTTTGCATCAGTTCTAAATTGTAATGCTATTTAGATAATGTAGGCAGATTGTAACACATACTGTATCAGGACTACCATCTAGCTTCTTGAATAAGATCAAAGCTAATTAGCTGTGGATTTCACAGAAGTAGCTGGAGTAAGCAGAGATTCAACTACTGAGAGCTTGAACCTGGTTTAGGCAAAAAACTTACCACTGTTTGCCATTGGTCATAGGCTGATTCTACTTTTTGTGAAGTTGGTTATTAGCTGCTAATATCACTTTTCTAGTATTTACCATAGTTCCCCAGAGTAAATGAAGTAAACAGGAAGGGAGGTGTAAAGTTAGAGAGCTGCTAAACCAAACCACATGTTCAGCTACTCTGAAGGCACTGAAGGAAGAAAAGACTGTTTAGCCAGTCTGAGACATGATTTGTCACACTGGATATCTTGCTTTCTAAATGAACCTAATCCAATTCAGTTCAGGAGTTGAACAATAAGAATATAACTTACGAGAATATCAGTGAGCAATAAGAATATAACTGAATCTGGACATCTAATACTTCCTTTGAAAGGTTGAGATGGCTTTTGCTTGCCCTGGTAGTGCATCATTACTGTAGAAACTACAGAGCCTTCTAAGGCTGTGGTAATTGGAACTCGAATTGCAAGTAATGTTTGGGGTTTTGTCTGTAAAAATCTCTCTTTGAAAAACTAAATTTCCTCTGAAATTAACCCGTTAGTGCTGCTAAAACCAGAAGGAGTTCTGTGCCCTTTTTGTATCTTACTACCAATGGTAGCTTTAGTAATGGTAATTTGTATCTAAGCTAAATATATTGCTGCATGAAGCTGTAAGCTTTCCTGTAGGAAAAGGTGTAGTTGAGCCATTTGCCTGAATGTGTAAGTACACATTTGGGTAAGAGCCTGTAAAAGAGTGCAGACAGCATTAGCACCTTGGGTTTGGGAGTTACCTGCCCCCCGCCCCCCCCCAAGTTTGAATTCACCCAGACTAGACTCAGCCAGCTGGAAGTTAAAGACTGAAGCTTTATATTCACAACTTAGCACAATATATAAGCAGATATTTACAATAGATTCCAAATATTTACAGCTGTATACAGAAATATTCAAGTTAAAAGTAATACAGAAACACAATGCCCCTCCCAGAGATAACAGTCCCCAAGAGGGGTTCCCAACTACCTTTCCACCTTTCCCCCACCTCCTAATCTTATCCCAGAATCTACCTTACAGGCAAGGTAAACAGGGAAGATCAGCCAGGGGGTTAGAAGCAGAATTGATTAGTTGGGTTACACAGATCCAGCTAGAAGCCAAGGAGAGAGAGACCAACAGCCAGAGCAACTCACTCTGTGTCCTTGCTTTAGTACATCTCAGTAAAAACTATGAGTGAAGTAGACATCACCATTGTTTTAACAGTCTATAACTTAATTTATTCCAATTAGGCTCAAACCAGCACACGCCTTTAGCAGCAAAATGTTGGTCTTTTGGTGAAGTAAAAGTAGCTTTGCTTTTCAGTTGAACCTTATGCTTAAGAAGAGAGTGTGGGTTTCCCCACTGTGCCCTTGTATTTATTGCTTCTCTTCATTTGCTTTGTACCAGAGATGAGGTCTTCATGTGTGATAACTTTTCCTTCTTTATTTTTCATTCTGCAGGTTGGAGATGTTGTGAAGGTGACCAGGATGAACATCAATGGTCAGTGGGAAGGAGAAGTCAACGGTCGAAAAGGGCTCTTCCCATTCACGCATGTCAAAATATTTGACCCTCAAAACCCCGATGAGAACGAATGATTCCCTCTGCCCGATGTACACTGCTGCTTCATTTTCCTGGCTATCATTAGCATTGTTTGAGGTGGGATGATGACCTAATGGCACATTGCTAGCATTGCCCATTTGCCAGCTTGCTGCAGTTTGACGGTTCTTTTAATATACGTTTGGAATACATACGACTGAAGTCACTGCCTGACCTTCATACCATAGTTGTGTCATCCAGAATTTAGTTACACTTTTAAACTGTTGGGCCTTAAGCTGGAGAAGACTGAAACAGTACATAGCAGAGAAGTATGGGAAGAAAACCTTTCCTATTGAGACTTCCATGGACTTTTTCTGGCTTGTTCAGTAGGAAGAGCCCTAATTTTAGATCAAACATGCAACTTGTGCATCACTGTCCAAGAAAAAGCAACAACAAAAATGCAATTTTAGGACTGAAGAAGACTTAGTTTTAAGAGAACCTGTCCTGAGGTAGTACATTTTAAATGATGGTCTCTTTAAAGGACAATAATTGAACCTTATGTATTCTAAGCAGTTGTATTAGAAGCTGCTTTTCTCTGTTAACTCTTAAGCTTGTTGTTGACCTTCCTGAAACAGTGTGTGTTAAATGCAAATAGCCATTGATTGAGCTGCATTGAAGCTGAGGCATTTATTTATGAGGAAACTTAGGAGGGGTTGATACTTGTAACCTGATTTTGACATACTTAACACATTTCTGTTGTGTTTTTTTGTTTTTTGGGTTTGGTTTGTTGTTTTTTTGTTTTGCAAGCACTAACTGTAGGAAGTGAGCTTTAAAGGGAAACACTTTGGCCTGCTCTGCATCCAGCTGTTCTGCAGTGCTGAAGTGTAGTTTTACTAGTTTAGAAGTGCTTGTTACCAGACTGTTACTTGCTAGGCAGATTGAGCAGATTGCTATGGTGTGGAGAGGGTAGGAAAGGAGCAGAACAGAACTTCATAAACATCAACAGGATCCTCTTATTTAAACATACACCTTTTATACCCATTTCTCTATAGGCTCCCTTCTCTCAGTTTCCTAGCTATGCCAGCCCCAGCTTGCTGAAAGCTCCTTTTCAAACAAGTCTCTTCATTCTAGGGTGTCTCCATGTGGCTGTGCTTCTTCTCCAGAACTGCTTTCATCTTCTTTTTTTCTTCCCTCCCTCTTTCTCCTTGCTTGCATCCCAAGTCCTCTGCATGCTGCCATCTTTTTTTTTTTTTTTCTTTTTTTTCTTTTTGACACATCCAATTGAGTTGTCTCTGGCTTATGTATGGCCCAGACCCCTTCCCATCCCAGGATCGTTTAGAACATGGTTAATTGGAGTCAGCTGCCTGGGTTCCCCCATGTGATAAATTAACGCTGAGGCTGGAGGAAGCCACAAAGGTGTCTGTTCTCTGTAGAGCTTCTTTCCCTTGTTCCTACATAAGCTATGTTGCTGTACTTGTACTTACAGTGGGGAACTGTATGGCTGCAGCTAAACAAGTCCAGCTCCTGGCGTGCAGGTTGTGGTGAGCCTGCGTGCAGGGAATGAAGGCTCTCATACAGCAGGGTCCTGTGCTGCTGCCTTCCCATCACGTACTCTGGAGGTGAACTGGAATGCTCTTTTTACAGTAATGGAATGCTGAATTAACACAGTACCTGTCTGCAAGGACTACGACTACAAAACCTCCTGCTTCAGACAGCCCACTTAAAGAAAAATGTCAATTGTAGCAGAGCCTCACCAGGTGTTACAAATGTCAAATGCTACAAGCTGTTGTCTCGAGTTCCAGCATGTTTTCTTGTTGCTCTGTGTTGTGTGATCCCAATAAAAGCACGTTGTACTTAGCTTACGTGGAAGTGCCATGAGATCCTTCATGGAGGGCACTGAAGAAACACAAAGATGGCATTTGCAAGGAGTGCTGGGTTTTTTAAAGAAGTCTCTCTGATCATCTATTAGCTATTTCCTGTAGTATTGATCAAGTGGCTGACAGTCTAGAAGTTCTTGTAGAGCATTTTACTACCAAATTAACTGTGAAGTAGAGTAGCATTGACTGAAGTGTTTGGTGCTGTAAGAGTAATTCTTGACAATAGGCATTGACATTTTTGTCTTGCAAAGAAAAGCTATGCAGCTCTCTTAACTAAAGAAGGTCATGCTTTTTTTATTTTTTAACCCATGCCCCAGCTCTCCCCTCAAGTTTACTACATCGATTGTACTACTGAAAGTCATCTTCTGAATACAGAAACTGCACTAAACTCAGTCTGCTGCAGAGAAATCTTAGTTCAGACCTGACCTAGTTACAGGCAGATCTTCAGAAGACTGATTGTAGAAATCTTCCTTTGCATGGTAAATAAATACTGTGATATTTGAGATCTTGAACAACAGCTTTTAACCTGGAGGGTTGGTGTTTTTGGTTTTTTTTTTAAGCTGAAATCAATGTCTTGGCTCATCCCCTCATTGAATAAGGTATAAACTTCAAACATAACCATTGGTTTATGTTCAGTTACGTTCTGAAACTGCAGAAAAATGAAACGTTTTACCTTGAAAACTATGCAAAATTTGTGTGTAGTGGCATCTGGTGCAAAGTTAAGAATTCTGACATTTCTGTGAACCTGGTTGGAGGCCATGGATGAGCAGTGCTCCTCTGAGTAGCAGTGGTGTGGTTCGGGGATGTTCAATGTGGTTGAAATGTAGCACCCTGACCAGCCCAGGCTGATTGTAACCTTGCTGCAAAACGTCTTTTTTGCTATTTTGCTACAAGACAAGTATTTTCCTATAAAGACTGTGTCTGCTCAGTTTGTGTTTTCTCTTTGAAGGACTTTGGGTTCCCAGTCTCTTGTCGCTTGCTTGCTGTGCGCTTTCTGCAGCCCCTTCAAGCCGAGTGCCCCTCCGCTGGTGTAAGTGCTGGGCGTGTGAGGTGTGCTTGTCGCGCCGCGCCGTGCCGTGCTGTGCCGCGCCGCGCCGCGCCGGCCCCGCCCGCTGCCTTCGGGCTGGGCACCATTAGAGCTGTTCTTGCTGTTGACCTTGCAGCTGCTTTCATTTACCTGGTGCCACAGGAGCTGGCTACTGTGACAGGCTTGCTGTTGGACTTCCTCCACTTGTCTACACCTGTACATAGACGTTGAAGCCCCTGCCCAGTCTGAGAGGTGGAAGGCAAAGTGTTCTCATCAGTGTCCATCACTGGATAAGCGCTAATTTCATTCATCATTGTTTACAAATTGGGAAAGGATAAACAAAAGGAAATAAATCCTGCTTGGGTTGGGGCTCTGAGGAGCCAGAGGGTTATTTTTTTAAAGGGACAAGCAGCATTCTTTGTGCCATTTCATGTGCCTGGAAAGGATTTTTTTTAATATATATATTTTTTATTAACAGCCTGGGAAAGGAGTGAGGCTGCCTTTGTTTTCTAGTCAAGTTTTCAAGCATTTTCCTCAATACCTGCATCTGGAAAGTGAGCCCTGCCTAAAAGACTGCCTTTTGGGGGACCAGTGAAAGCATTCTTGTATAGTTGTCCTTTTTTTTTTTTTTTTTTTTTTTGTTTCCTTGTGTCAGACAAAAGTGTTTTGGGACAAAGATGTAGTGACTGCAGTGTTGGAAAGGTGGCCTTGTACTCGAGACAGTCTTCACTGTGTAAACTTTCAACCACGCTCTGTAATTTAAAGACCATGATCTCTTCAGGCAATAATATTAAGTGTAAGCTTTTAAAGTTTATTTTGGGGATCATAGCTTGGTTTATTTTTTTGTGCTACAAGATTAACAGTATTAAATGAATTATATTCTTAGAATACATGGAGTGTCTTTTCTTCAGATTAGTGCCTTTTTAATTTCTTACTCCACTGATCTCCTAGAACTGGTCCCAACATCAAGCCACTGTTTGGATTTTTGTGTTGTTTTTTTTTTTCCCACCCCCAGTGCCCTGTTTGTACAGTCTAAATAAAACTTGCCTCAACAGTATTATTTTTGTTGTCTTCGGTCTGAAAACTTTGATGATATTAGCAGAGTATTTAAATCCTTACTCTGGCGTTGTGCTGCCCTGTTTTGAGGGTGAAGGGGAGTGCCAGCTGCAGCCTTTTGGAATCAAAAGGAAGAATTAAGCAGGAGCAAACGCTGTTGCCAGGCTGAATGATGCTCTCCTGTGTCATCCTCGTGCCTCTACTCAGACTATTCTGCTGTGCTCTGGAGCTTCACCTGAGAAAAGCTGCATCTCTGGTTATCCAGGTTCTCACTGGTGTCTCCACCCTCTCACCTGGGTGCTCTCCTCTCACTGTGTCCAATGCTGCTCTTTTGCCGAGGCTTTTGCAGGTCTCTGTACAAACCACAACCTCCTCTTACTGTGATCCCCATGGCTGCTGCTCTGAGCGACTGCTTTCTGTGGATGGCTTGAATTTGGCTCAGTCCTGTTTGGGTGAGGAAGGAGGACCTGGGAGAGTGGAAGGGCTGACCTAGAAGGTGTCAGCGGCGTAAGGATCTGCTTCGGCAAGTCAGAACCAAGAGGTCGCCCTCTGCCTTCTCACAGTCAATCCAGATCAAGAATAGCACTAACTAGGACTTTTTTTTTTTTTTTTTCCCC
>VWZI01019112.1:252777-290193 GCA_013396835.1 Psilopogon haemacephalus | reverse complement strand
AAAAAGAAACCTGTTAGGAAGCTTTGCAGGACTTCAGATGCCAGGGGAGAGAGGACAGATCACTGTTGGGACACGTGGCTGGCTCAAGAGGCCTTTCTTCAAGCCCTCCTTTAAGTAAGGCTCAAAAAAGAAGGAGAAAGTACCTCAGGATTCTAGAAGAACTGGAAAATAGTAAGAATTAAAGCAGAAAACCTTCCTGAGCAGCACAAAGCCAACCTGGGCAAGCATGGTAAGGGGCAGCACAGCTTTGACCCCTCTGCACCTAGTCAGAGGCTCCCACACACCAGCTCCTCCCTGCACTCTGCCTCTCCACTTTGGAACAGAACAAACAAAGCTTCTTGAGTCCTTCCTCCACCCGAGCAGTGAGACAGCAGCTCCTGGACAAGTTCAGTACCACCAAGGTTTCCTCCTTCCTCTCTTCACAGCCTGCCACAAACCCCTCCTTGGCGTGGCCATGCCCACACTGGCAGCAGCATCTCCACACTTCCCCAGAGTCCCAGCTTGTGCTCTTTGCAATGCAAACTTGCTCAGACCAGGGGGATCCAACCCTTCCCTAGGCACTGCCACATCACAAACCATCACACACAGAGCAGGAAGAAGCAGCAGACAAAGCTTTCATGTGCAAAGCTGTTAAAGAAGACTTCTGGATTTCTTAGGAATAATTCTGCTTCCCGTGGAGCCTAAGTAACATTTTCTAAAGTTGCATGAATGAAAACACCCAAATCTGCTTCAGGCTGATACCAGTTAGAGGCATTCTACAGTTTTTCAGATGCAACCTTGTCAAATTCATCCCTTGCCTGTTTCTGGGGCTCACATGGCCACTTCAAACACAGCAATACAAACTGCCAGCTTCCTGAGGCTAAGCTGAAAACTACTCAGCACTAGAACTAACTCCTACAAGAAGCAAAATTGAATTGTGTGTTCTCAGCTACAGGGCAGAAGGGAAGAGCTGCCACAACAGAGCAGCCTTTCCTTCCAGGGCAGTCACCATCTCCACAAGCAGCAAGGATTCCAGAGGATTCCTGCACAGCAGAGCCTGCCTCTCACACAGACACCCCAAACAGGAGGGTCCAGATTATGCCCACCTGGAATCTCAAGCTTTACATCCTGCCAATTAGAACACCAGCACCTATCCCTCTGGGGAAGTGGCAGAGGAAGGGTAAAGCATTAACTGCTGTAAAGCTGGTCTGGATGTTTACTCAGGCTGAGTGACTCAGCTTTTGTGCAAAATCATTTCCTTCTGCTAAACATTCCAACAGGGTAATCCAAAGTGTTGTCATATTGCCTTGTGGAAGGTCTCAATTAACAGGAAAATCCTACTCTAAGAGATACACAAACTCCAGAGCACAAGGAGCTGGCTAAGGACACACAAACTGCACAGCATAGGGACCTGCTGAGGATACACAAACTCCAGAGCATGGGGACCTGCTGAGGATACACAAACTCCAGAGCATGGGGACCTGCTGAGGATACACAAGCTGCATAGCATGGGGACCTGCTGAGGATACACAAACTGCATAGCATGGGGACCTGCTGAGGATACACAAACTCCAGAGCATGGGGACCTGCTGAGGATACACAAACTCCAGAGCACGAGGAGCTGGCTGAGGATGCACAAACCCCAGAGCATGAGGACCTGCTACTGGGAGGTTGTCATGTGGCACTGCTGCCATGGTATGTAGCATGTGAGTCCTGCACCAAAGAGAAGCAGCACTAAGGGCCAGCAAGGCAGCTCCTCAGGAAGCTGGGACGTTGCCAGGAAAGGCTCCAAGATCTGCAAGCCTTGCCCGGGAGGCAGGCAGAGAAAGTGAAGAACGAGCACCACAACCACCCAATCAGTCCATGCCCACATCAGTGCTGTGTAGCTGCCCAGCCTCTTTCAGAGTGCCCTGAAGCATAGAGAGTTTCTACCTTGGGTACAGACAGGTCCTGAGTTGGTGCTGGTCACTGCCTCCACCTGCCAGCACACAGGCTCTGGGGATGGTGCCACAGTGGCCATCTTCATCTGCTGGCAGAGCCGCGACTCCTGCTGCTGGAAGCCCAGCCCCTCCAAAGGCACTTCGAGCTCTTCTTCCTCTGCAATAAGGAGATAGAATTCACAGATTAAGAGACATCCTGAGCTCCTTCCTAAGCCTCAATCCTCCTGCTGCCTAATCGACTGGTACCAACTCTGGTTTTAACCCTTGCTCTGCTTCTAACCCGCCAGACGAGCGAGTTGGCAATGCCAACTTCCCACACTTGGCACCAGCACTCCCAACTACTTAAAAAAGGAAAGGGTCATTAAAAAGCAAAAGAAATTCTGTTACCTCTACACATCTGCAAGAAAAGCACAAGTGAGTGCCTGCTCTCCTTTGGAGATGGGAGAGCTGAGGCCTCTGCCACAGCTGCAGGGCACAATCCGTGCCCCTAAATGCTGAGCCTGCAGCGACTGATGAGTGCCCCCTGACCTGCAGCCACAGCTACCAGCCTGCTGCTCAGTAACATCAATCACTGTGACCACCCAGCAACAGGGCCAACCCGGGGTTTATGAAGCCAACACCAAGCCCTGCTACATGCCCACCTCTCCATCTAGGCACCTCCATAACTACATCCCTCTGAAACTGCCAGCTGCTGCTGTGGCAGGGCTGGGGATGCTCAGGAGTCAGTGCCCATGCGTCTGAACAGCCTCTGTACTGCACACCAGCTGCAGCTGCTTTCCAACGGGTGCAGTCTTACCCTGATTTGCTTCCACACTGAGCTGCACACTGTACACAACTGGAGTGGTTCTCACCAAGCTGCTGAGAGCTGCTGGTGCCCTTTTCAGGGAGGGCAGCCTCAAACAGTAGCTAAGCCTCTCAGTGCTACAGACACACAAATCTGCTCCCATTCTCTGATACAAATGAAGATATCCTTCAAGACCAAAGGACTGTCTTAGCCTAATTTGCATCACTTTCACTTTGCAGAGGTGTGCAGAGGCAGCCAATCACAGCCCAGCAGCTGCGGTGTGTCCTCACAGTCTAACTTGCTCTAAAATTCCCTCTGTGTCCATGATCCACCTGAATGTTGGATTTTGACAGCCTGATGCCTTACAAAGGAAAAGGTATTCCAACTTTTCTTCATTGGGGAGAACACTGCCACCCCCTCAAGTGTTGCAAACACTTCTCCATCTTCATCAGTGCAGATAAAAACTTGGAATTTCATATCCTGCTGTAGCAGGGTTCTCCTTGCAGACAACGGTGAAGACAACCTTCCAGCTCAGCAGCTTGCTCCAAGTCAGCTCAGTGCAGTTTGCAGGCTGCTCCACTTTAAAAAAAACAATCAGATTTTCTTCGGTTCCTGAAGAATTTGTACCAAAGGAGGCTTACCAAAGCAAGCTGGAAGTTCTTCCATCTGCTAATTTTCCCTGGTAAAGAAGCCACCATCTAAACTTGGGGCTGCCAGGCAGTAAAAGCCCTTGGATAAAAGGAGTTTGCTTGTAGAGAACTCTCCCAACAGCTCCCGAAAAGGCAAGGTCAGACACTACAGCACAAATCACAGGCAGCTTCTGTTCTGTGATGTTCCACTCACTCAGGAGCCCAGAAGGGGAAGGTCTGGTGCAGGAGAATGCAGCTCTCCTCCTCAGCACTCCCTTGCTCATCTCTCCACGGATATTTCCAAACGCAGCAGGGGAAGCAGCAAGAGAATAGCTGCCTCTAGACAGGAATGAACAGAGCAAATCAGGGAAGTGCTCTCAGCTGCAGCAGTCTTGGCTCGGAAAAAATCCTACCTCGTGGTTGTTTGAGAAGGAGAGGACAGCTGAAGGATCATCTGCCTGTTTGCCTGCCCTTTGTACCAGGCACAGGGATGCCTTAACCGCATGCTGACACTCTACAAGAGACTGAGCACAAAAGGATCAGCCCTAAGACCTGAAGGCAACACAGATCCCATCACACTGCTGCTAGCACCTGAGCATAAGCTGTAGTCTAAACCCAAAAGACTCCCACACCGAGATGGCAACAGGACACTGGATCAGGGGAGAGGAAGAAACATTCCATCAACACTTGGGAAAAGGCAGGACCGAAAACGAGCATTTCAGAAGATTCTCCTCCGAGACAGCTAAGAAGTCAGCTCCTCTTGAACTCCAACACTCCAGAATCAGTCTTAAGTATCTAGGGTAAGTACTAACAGAGTCTTCCTTATCCCCTTACAGTCCCAGAATACAAAGCAGTCATTAACTCGGCAGACGCAACGCTACATGCACCCGAACTGCAAACCCTCCAGCCTCAGCCACGCTGCTGCCAACAGCTTTGGGGCAACTCAACTGCAAAATTACATTAGAGGCTTCTTGGCTCCCCACTCAGAATGAGAGCTCTGATTTGCATCACTGTTTGATGACAAAACTCTGCCTCTTATGCTGATTATAATCTTTGTCTCCTGATAAAACAGATCACTCCTTAAGCCGGTTTTAACTGAGCTATGCCCCACTGAGAAAAGCTCCCCGGCAGCCTGTTCCTAGGAAGATACTACAAGGTTGCTACTGCTTTAAGGCTTCATAGAATGGCTTGGGTTGGAAGGGAGCTTAAAGATCATCTGGTTATGACCCCCCTGCCACAGGCAGGGACACTTCCCATTAGCCCAGGTTGCTCAAGACCATGGCTCCTCTTGCACACCAGGGAACATGACCCCTTTAGCACCTTTAAGCACCACTGCAGCAGAGTTTTAAAGCTCTCCTGCATGCTCCAGCTGCGAGGGCAAGCTGCTGCCCCTCTGCCACAGGACTTCCAGACCATGGAAGCTCAATTTGCAGGCCAGAATATCCAGGCTCACAGATTTACAGATTGGTTTAGCTTGGAAGGGACCTCAAGGATCATTCAGTTACGTCCTCTCACCAGCAGTCAGCACACACACCCCCATCTCCGTCTTCCCTGTCCTGCTGGGGTTTGGTGAAGTGTTTAAGACCTAATTAAAATTAGATTCACCTTGGGTAAAATCTTGTGCCAGCTTTTTCTCTCACCTAGACGTGAATGGCAATGAAAGGGCAGGAGCCTGGCTCACTGAGTTTGTGTGCACCCTTCTGGAACCCACACTTGTCAACCTTCTCCTGGGCTGCATCTTTGGTTGCAGCAGAAACCCAGCAGCAGGGCCTGGCAGCCAAACCTGTCCGGGCTATTAAACACACATTGAAGCAGTCCTGCCCCCTGGCTGGCTCCAACACTTCATTCCTCTAGGACTGCAATTCTCCTTCACTCTTTTGTTTTCTTAATAGTCACTTGAGCAGCACTGTTTCTAAGTTAAAAATAAAGGTAACGGGAAAAAAAAACAACCCACCAAAACCAAATTAAATTCTTGCAAGTGACAGGAGTGTGCAGTTCCAGGAGCACCTCTCAGAATGCAGCTGTTTATACTTTGATAGAGTGCTCAGGTATTGATTAGAGATTTTATTTTTCATTACAAAGATGGGGAAAAAGAGAATAATAAAGCACCACACAACTGCATTTCTACTGTTCCTTACCTAACGCAGATTTCCGAGGACAGTATCTTGATATTTGTCCTGTGGAAGATGCTGTTATAAGCCCTGAACACAACGTTCCAGTTTTCCTAATTAAAAACCACCAAACTTTCCCCAGGGAGGCAAAGACTCCACTAACTCCTGAGCCACAACATCCTGCACCAGAATAGCCACGCAGCACATCCTGAAGGCGTTGAGCAGCTCGAGTTCAAACCAAGGCTTTTGGTAGCAGCCAGCACTTGCACTGCCCTGGCACAGGTGTTCAAGCAGCAGCTCTGCAAGCCCAGTTAAAAAAAAAAATCAAAGATATGCAGCAGTTCCTCATCTCCAGGCCGAGGATGGGACAGGCACTGCACTCTGGAGCTCCAGCCAGCACTCTCATCTCACCACACAGCACAGCACAGCACACGAAGCAGGCAGCAAACCCCCAGACTTGCACTGCACCTCGCTGTTTCCGCTGCCGAGTCCCTCTCCCATCCGGCTGGGTTCCAAGTTGCTCCTCAGCCTCCCCTTTCCCAACAACTGCCTGAACACGCACACAAAGAGCAGAGAAAGAGAGGGACATCATACCTTTCAACATCTCCCTGCTTTAGTGAGGAAGAAACAAGC
The DNA here is from genome assembly GCA_013396835.1 of Psilopogon haemacephalus. NCBI lineage: Eukaryota > Metazoa > Chordata > Aves > Piciformes > Megalaimidae > Psilopogon > Psilopogon haemacephalus. Next base: position 284,117 of record VWZI01019112.1, on the reverse strand, counting down.
TGCAAACAATTCAATGCAACAACCTACTCCAGCTTTCCTCTCCAGCCTCTCTCCACTTGTTGCCAGGGTAACCACTGTTTGCAGATGCCTATAGCGGGCGCCCGGGTTCATGACTTCATCACAGTTAATGTTCTCTGTCTCAGGCTCCCTTTGCACAGGGAGCACAGCAGAGAGACACATCCACGCAGCAGCAGCGCGGAGCTCGCACAGCTCCTGCCCCCTCTCCGCACGCAGGCAATTCCCTTCGCCGCTCCGCTCCCTGCCGAACGCCGAACGGCAGCGCCGCAAACCTGCCCCGGGCAGGCTGCGCAGCCGGGCCAAGTTCAGAGGCAGCAAAGGCTGCTCTGGCCACTCTGCACCGGGCACTGACTCATCTGCTCTTCTCCGGCTGTCAAGTCTAAGAGACATGAACGTTACGGCCTTATAAAACCTCCGATGTGGAATTTCAGAGAATTGGTGGGGGTTGGAAGGGAGTGCAAAGATGGTCTAGTTCCAACCCCCTTTCCAAGCCATGCTTTAGTCCTGCACTAACCTCGCTGCAGGGCAGCTCAAATGCAAGCCCAGAAAATGTGACTAGCACCTGGAAAAATGTTGTCCTGCTCCTGAGAGAAGCAGTTAAAAGTGTTAGAGCACAGAGTCACAGACGGCACTGGGCTGGAAGGGACCCTCCGGGGGCATCTTGTCCAGCCCCCAGCACTCAGCAGAGACACCTCCAACTAGAGCAGGCTGCACAGGGACACAGCAAGGCTGATGTTGAACGACTCCACCACAGCCCTGGGCAGCCTGTGCCAGTGTCTCACCACCCTCACAGCATAGAACTTCCTCCTGATCTCCAACCTAACTTTGCCCTGCTCCAGTCCCAAACCCTTACCTCTCATCCTATCCCCAAAGGCCCTTTTGAACAGTCCCTCCCCAGCCTGCCTGGAGGTTCCCTTCAGAAATGGAAATGTAGCTCTAAGCTGGATGTGGTGCTTAGGGCTGTGGTTTAAGGTGAATCTTGTAGAGTAGGGTTCTAGGTTGGGCTTGGTGATCCTGAGGAGCTTCTCCACCCTGGATGTTTCTGTAATCCTGTGATGTACAAACAATTAATGTGCTGGACTCAATCTGCCTCACTCTGCAGTGTGCTGGGAATAACTACAGCATTTTTCCCCCCACAGAGCCATGGAAAGCTTGAATTTGGAGGAACTCAGACTTTCCTCATACACTGTGTGACAATATCATTGGAAAGGCTGCACTGGAACACACAGGTTCAGCTGAGCACAGCTTGGATAAGGAAGAAAGAATGGACCAGCAGCCCTCTAACCATATTCCCACCACAGCAGGCAGTAAGACCCTTTAGTTCCTCACAGGATGGCAGCAGGTAGAGCTGGAAGCCTTCCCTCAGACATTTTCTTTCTTTAACTTCCTTCCAAACATCCTGCCACAATTTGTATTTCCCAAACCCCACCAGCGAGTCGCAGCTGTAGAAAGAAGAGTTTGACTGAAATGCCAAGTCCAGAGCTGACACTCAAAGGCCTGTGCTAAGAATTAACTGTCAGGGTCATTCTGCAGGCAGAAAGCTGCAGAGCAACTTCTGGTGCCCCCTGGAATGGATTTCCAGCAGCTGGTGAATAGAAGCTGGCACTGCAAGAGCATGGCACTGCTCTGCTTACTGCTTGGGTCCCCAGCAGGCTGCTAGGCTGAGAGCTGGCTGAAAGGCAGAGCTCAGAGGGCTGTGATCAGTGGGGCAGGGGCTGGGTGGTGCTCCCTAGGGGTCAGGACTGGGGCAACTCCTGCTCAGTGAATTCACCAACGACCTGGATGAAGGAATAGGCTGAGGAAGGTTCTTCTCCTCCCTCTGCCCTGGTGAGGCTGCACCCAGAGCACAGTGCCCAGTTCAAGAGGGCCAGGGAAATACTGCAGAGCCTCTTGGATCAAAAACCTGCCCAAGGCTGCACTGAACCCCTGGCTGTGAACCATCAGCTGGACAGCTGCTGCTGCTTCTCTCCTGCTTGTTCTTCCTGGTCTAAAGTGGGTACACAAAACCAAAGGCAGCTTTGATTTCAAAGGATTTGCTGCACAGTGTTGGACTCAATCAATAAAACTTCAGAAATCTGAAGGGTAAAGATCAGAACTAGGCATAAAATGCAGGGCTAAAGTCTCCTGGAACGGATCTGCTGCCAAAGGCAGGAGGAACAGACAAGACTGGCTGGGACTGTCTGAGCACCAGGCAAAAAGGAATTAGGAAGTCACTGACCAACAGCAAAGTCCCTGATGAGACTCTGCAGTGAAGCTGTTTCCAGAGTGCATCCATTGTGAAAAACAGAAAGCTTCATGAGAAGCAAGGATCAGGTGAGGGAAGGCAAAATGCCAAGGGCAGGGAGGCTGCAAGGGGTCACAGAGCAAGAACAGAGCTGCCTGCTGGGCTGCATGAGGGCACTGCTGGCTCCTGGGGAGCTGCTCAGCACCCAAAATCCCCAAGGTTCTTCCCACAGGGCTGCTCTGAACCCACTCTGCCCTCAGTCTGGATTTGTGCCTGACCGAGATGCAGTTCCCTGCTCTGTGACCTGTTGCTCAGGCACTGGCCTCCTCCTGCAGCCATCTCCTCCCCTGCCCCTCACCACAATAGCTGCTAAATGTGCATGGTTCATTCATAAACTTTATCTGGGCTCCCAGGACTCTGCCTGTGGCATTTTGTGAGCAGTGTTAGGGCTCAAGCTCGAGAACAGATGGAGTGAGCACAGGAGGCAGCAGATGCTTCTTCAGACAATGTTCCTGCTAGGGCTGCAAGCAAGCACAGGCTATGGCAGGTGCTCTGCCACCTTCACTGTGTCCCACAAACGAGCACCACCACCTCTTCTGGGCACCCAAGGCACGTCTGAAATTGGATCCAACCTTAACTTCATTCCCCAAATGGATCAGCACTGCCCTGCACAGTGATCCTGACCACTGCTAATGAGAGCAGTGAAGGACAAGGCAGCCCTCTCACTGCCTTCTCTCCTCATCCAGACAGGCTGTGCAGGACCAAGCCCAGGAGGCAGCCCTCAGGAGCCACACTCCTGTGCCAGAGAACAAATCCCACTCCCTCACTTGCTTCAGCCCTCTGCTGTGCTCCAAACTTTGCACATAACCATACTGGGGGCTATAAATAACCTCTTGCCAACATTCCACTCCTGCCAGATGCCTCTTCCCTCCCATGTGCAAAGCAATAGTGATGATGATGCCCTAACTGTGTGAGCTGTAGCAGCATTCTGTGTCCCCCCCACACACACAGAGCCCAGTGACAGCTCTGCATCTCATTATGCTAATCAGGCACTTGCCAGTCAGATGCAGGTTGCCCACCACTTCAGCTCCAATCACTTCTACCATTTTTCAAGATTTAAAAGTGTTTTAAAGAACTGAAGGCTCACCTTGTTCATGGGGAAAAAAAAATTAAATCAATCAAACAATGCTTTGGGTTTGTGCTAGGAGAGAGCTGAATTCTCTGCTTCGTGTAATCACAGAATGGGTTGGGCTAGAAGGGATCATAAATGTCATTGAGTCCAACCATGAAACCAACTCTACCAAGTCTGGTGCTAGCCCATGGCCCTCAGCATCATCTCTACAGGTCTTTGGACCCCCCCACCCCCCAAGAATAAGGACTCCAGCCCTTCCCTGAGCAGCCTGCCCCAGACACTGACAAGCCTTTCAGTGAAAAAAATTCTTCTCATCTCCAGCCTAAACCTCTACTGGGGCAACTTGAGGCCATTTCTTCTTATCATGGAATCACAGAATCAGTCAGGGTTGGAAGGGACCACAAGGATCAGCCAGTTCCAACCCCCCTGCCATGCCCAGGGACACCCTACCCTAGAGCAGGCTGCCCACAGCCTCTGCCAGCCTGGCTGCAAACACCTCCAGGGATGTGGCTCCAAACACCTCCCTGCAGGGGCAACCCATTCCAGCCTCTCACCACTCTCATGCTGAAAAACTTCCTCCTCACATCCAATCTCCCCACCTCCAGCTTTGCTCCATTCCCCCTAGTCCTGTCACTCCCTGATAGCCTAAAAGGTCCTACTCTGTTAGTAGTTCCTTGGGAGGAGAGCCCAACCCCTACCTGGCTCCAACCTCCTTTTCAGGGAGTTGCAATGAGGTCTCCCCTCAGCCTCCTCTTTGCCAGGCTGAACCCCAGCTCACTCAGCTGCTCCTCACAAAACCTGTTCCTCAGACCCTAAGGTCCCAGGATGAGAATTCACAGGTCCATAGAACGGTTTGGGTTGGGACCATAAAGGTCATCCAGATCCAACTCCCCTGCCAGTTCCCTGGGGTTCTCAGGCTGCCACTCCATGGTCTCACATGCAAGTGGTCACTCTTTTAACCTATCTTACTAACCAAAACACTAATTAAGCAGGTGTGTCTAGCTCAGGGCTAAGGCAAAAGCTCTGCCTGCAGCCTTTTGCCTGTGGTCCAGTGATCAGAAAAAGCAGCAGTCAGGAGCTGGCCGAGCAGGTGGCCTTGGCAAACCCAGCAGAGAGGCTCAGACCCTTCCACCTCCAGAGACTTACCCCTTGCAAGGTCGCTGATGCTGGGAGCTGCCTCTGCACTCTGACTCCGCAGCTGCTCAGCGTCTCTGTGTGACTCCTGGGATGCAGGGACTGAAGATGCCGAGGAGGAGGAGGATGAAGAGGAAGAGGCTGGCTTGGATTTGGAATGCAGATCGTTGAGCCTGAGGAGGTTGTCGGGAGGCACAGTCTCTGTGCTCGCTGGGGCAGGCTGCAGTGCAGCTGGCAGCACTGGGAAGAAGCTGTCCCTGGTGTCCTTTGGGTGCTTCGGGGTGGTGGGAGTCTCTCCTGTGGCCTGCACAGAACACAACAGGGCAGGCAGAGACAGTGAGCAAGAGCTGCCAGCACCTCTGCCTCTGCTGCCTGCTTTGGGACAGCTGCACACAGCACAGCTCAGCTCCCTCTGCACTGAAGGCCAAATCAATCACTGCTATCAAGAAGCCTTCCTCCTTTTTCCGCTGGTTAAGGTCTGCTTACCAAAGCAGCACTCACACACTGAGTCCCACTCACGTTTACAAAGCTGTGTTTAACAAATCCCTCACAACACTGCATACTTCCCCAAGCTCTAGTATGAAGCAGGAATGACAGACTCCTAGAAAGAGGGGAAAAAAAACAACACTTCTTTCATTTAGAAACATGCTGAGAGCCTCCTGACCTCAACAAACAGCTCTGCAGTGCTGCGAGAGAATCTGCAAGGCACTCAAACAAATCATTCTCAGCAAAACAGTGAAGTCTAGGATGGGTCAGGCTGGGAAGGACCTCAGAGCTCATCTCCTCCAACCTTCCCACCATGTCCAGGGACACCTTAGCTGCTCAAAGCCTCAAATGTTCTCAGCAAATCAGAGAAGCCTAGAATAGGTCAGGCTGGCAGGGACCCCAGAGCTCATCTCCTCCAACCACTCCACCAAGCCCAGGGACACCTCTCAGCTAGATTCAGCTGCTCAAGGCCTCATTCAAGCTGACTTAAAACACCCCCAAGGAAGAGGCAGCCACTGCCTCCCTGGGCAGCCTGTTCCAGTCTCACCACCCTCACAATGAAGAACTTCTTCCTCAGCTCCAGTCTAAGCCAGGTTCCTCTCAACCCAAGAGAGACCTTGAGAGGAGATTAAAGAAACCCTCTCAAAGGCTTTTTCTCAAGAGGCAGGGTGAGGATGGAAGAGAAAGGAGGAGGAGGAAGCTCTCTTTAAGAGCCAAAGCATTCAAGAAGCCCACCCTTAGCTATTGAGCAACTTACAACTCACCCAAGACTTTGTAATGCTGTGTTCCAAGGAGAGGAAAAAAAAACCACAAAGATAAATAACCTCCAAAAACCTCCTTGCAGGATGCCCTGGAGCTGCCAGCAGCACTCTTCTGTCCATCTGCTTCTCCTGCTCCAGCAGCAAGGCACCATAAAGCTGCTTGCCTACAGGCAGGGAGCAGGAAGCTGAGCGGCAGTGGCAATCCCCTCGCTGCCTTTTCTGTGGCTTCTCATCAGGAGACTCTTTTGGGCTTAGCTTTGGCTTTGCTGTGGCACTGACCCAAACCCCACCTGGCTACAATCTCCCTTCAGGTAGCTGCAGAGAGCAATGAGCTCTGCCCTGAGCATCCTCTTCTGCAGGCTGCACCCCCCCAGCTCCCTCAGCCTCTCCTCTTGGGGCTGTGCTCCAGGCCCCTCCCCAGCCTTACTGCCCTTCTCTGGGCACCTTCCAGCACCTCAACATCTCTCTTGAATTGAGTGGCCCAGAACTGGACACAGCACTCAAGGTGTGGCCTGACCAGAGCCGAGTCCAGGGGCAGAATAACCTCCCTGCTCCTGCTGCCCACACTGCTCCTGCTCCAGCCCAGGATGCCATTGGCTCTGCTGCCCACCTGGGCACACTGCTGGCTCATGTCCAGCTCCTATCTCCCAGCACCCCCAGGTCCCTCTCTGCCTGGCTGCTCTCAGCCACTCTGTCCCCAGCCTTTGGCACTGCCTCCATAAAGATCTGCTCTCTCCTCTGCTCTCTTCAAAACCCTGAGCAGGACTGTTCTTTGTTATGAAGCCTGGATGAAGCTGCAATGTAAATGAGCTCTGAGCATGTGTGCTTGTGTGAACTGTGACTATTTCTGCCTTGGGTGACAAAATCAGGCTCTGCATTCCTTAAAACCAAAACTCCTCACAGAGTTTATTTAGCCTCATCGAGGCTACGGACCAAAGTTTTTCATGGAGCTGCTTGAGAGAGTCCAGCACAGAGCCACAAAGCTGCTGCAGGCAGTGGAACATCTCCTGTAGGCCAAGCTGAGAGAGTTGGGGCTGGGAACAGAGGAGCCTGAGGGCTGCCCTCATTGCTACTGCTCAAGATGTGCAGGGCAGTGTGGGCAGGATGCAGCCAGGCTCTGCTCAGGGATGGCCAAGAGGCACTGGGGGCAAGCTGGAGCAGAGGAGGCTCCACTGGAACAGAAAGGAAAAAACCTTTCCCTGTGAGGGTGCAGAGTCCTGAATCAGGCTGCCCAGAGAGGCTGTGGAGTCTCCTTCTCTGGAGACCTTCCAAACCCACCTGGATGTGTTCCTGTGTGACCTGCCCTGGGTGCTGCTGCTCTGGCAGAGGGCTTGGACTGGATGACCTCTGGAGGTCCCTTCCAACCCCTCACATTCTGTGATAAAGAAAATGCAGGGAAGGCAGCTCTGGGACTGGCTTCCACCTACAGAAGTAGCAGCAGAAGTGCAGAGTTTTTTTTCTCACAAATATCAGTGGAAAAATAATATCTCCCCACAGACTCCTGCAGAGGCATTTCAGTAGAGAAAACAGCAGCAGGGAAGAGAAACAGGCTTAGGATAAACCCCAAGAACAACTTTTACCTCACAGACCAGTCCCCAGACCACCTCACCAAGAGTTGCCTTTTTCCACTTTGTGTTTCTCAGAGATCCATGTTGCAAACCAAAGGAACACCACAGGGACCTCCCTGATCCTGCCTCTGACATGGCTCAGTGCTCTGGGGCCGTGGGGAAAAGCAAGGCTCAAATGTTCCACAGCAAGGCAGAGGGACAGAAGTTTCCTAAGGATGGATGCTGGCACTGCAACTCTTACATAAGATTTTCTTCCTTGGCTTCAGATGATTCCCACGCCTGGAGTTCAGCATCCCTGTGGGATGGGAGTCAGAGCCCACCTAACAGAAAGCTGTGCCTTTGCAAAGGGCACCAGCACCTCACCCCAAAAAGCTGGCAGGCTCTGGGAGCTGCCAAACCACTCCAACTTCTGGTCCATGCTGTGATCTAATGCAGCTCTGCCTCCTCCCCTCCCACCCCTCAGTCTCCCTGCAGCAAGACTGGAAAGAAATCTCAGCTGGGAGGTTTCCCCAGGCAGCCCAGGACCAGCAGCAATATCCATGAGCCAGCTTCTGGAGAGCCTTCTGCTTCCCAGACTGCAGCTTTAGCTTCCTATGATTCACAGAATGGTTTGGGTTGGCAGGGACCTTCAAGACCATCCAGTTCCAGCCCCCTGCCATGGGCAGGGACACCTCCCACCAGCCCATCCAGCCTGGCCTTGAACACCTCCAGGGAGGGGACATCCACAGCCTCCCTGGGCAGCCTGGGCCAGTGTCTCACCACCCTCACTGCCAAGAATTTCTTCCTCATCTCCAGTCTCAGTTTAAAGCCACTGCTCCTTGTTTCACCACTCCAAGCCCTTGAATAAAGTCCCTCCCCAGCTCTCCTGGAGCCCCTTCAGGTACTGGAAGGCTGCTCTAAAGTCTCCCTGGAGCCTTCTCTTCTCCAGGCTGAACAGCCCCAACTCTCCCAGCCTGTCCCCACAGGGAGCTTCTCCAGCCCTCTCATCATCTTCATAGCCTCTTCTGGACCTGCTCCAACAGTTCCATGTCCTTGTGCTGGGGACACCAGAGCTGGAGGCAGTGCTGCAGGTGAGGTCTGAGCAAAGCAGAGGGGCAGAATCCCCTCCCTGTGCTGCTGCTCTCCCTGCTCTGGCTGCAGCCAGCACACAGCTACCTCTGGGCTGCAGCCACCAGTGCTGGCTCCTGGGGGACTTTGTCACCAACTGACACCCCCAAGGCCTCCTTCAGACTGGAAGACCACAGATGGAGGTTTATATGGACAGGACTGAGCTGCACTCCAGCCCAGCTCCCTCCTCCTCTTGCACAGATGCCTGCAGGGGCTCTAATGTCCTGCCCTGCACAGGCAGCCACATGGCAGCAACACTCCCCTACACCAAAACATTGGAAGTGGACCAAGGGAGGTGAAGTCACAGGATGAAAAAAACCCCAAAACCTCGACAGACCAAGTAAAAGAGAAAAAGTGACTTTCCTTCCCTCCATGTTCACTTAATGACTGCTTTCTGCAGGAGATAGGAGGAGAGCTGTTAATTATATCAAGAATACACCTCCAGGATAGAGTGAGAGGGGGATGCCATGGCAACTGGCAATGCAACACTGAACAAAATGGTCACCCTTTGGGAGGAGGGAGACCACGGCAGAGCTGCTCCTTGTGTCCCCCCTCACCTCCTCCTCAGCCCCCTTTCTTGTCTCCTCTCCTGCGTTAACACAGCACACAGACAACACAGGAAAAACAACTTTGGCTGTAAGCAGCCTCTGACGTCTTGATGTGCAGGAAGAAAAGAGGAAAATTAGCAGCATGTGGGTGGAACAAAATGGGAGGAGGGGAGAAGCACAGGAGGTGGAACTAGAGAGGAATATTTTCTAATTATTTAATATTGTATTTGTCTCCTCCCATCCCCGGCAAAGTGCCTCTAGAGGAGGCTTTCAGCTGTTTCTTGACGAGAGCAGCTTGGTGCTTTCACTAATGCAGGTTGGGCAGTGCCTGGCTGGAGAGCAGCACTGAAGAGAGGGACTTGGGGGTGCTGGTGGAGGAGAAGCTGAAGCTGAGGCAGCAGTGTGCACTTGCAGCCCAGAAAGGCAAGCAGAGGCTGGGCTGCAGCAGGAGCAGTGTGGGCAGCAGGGCCAGGGAGGTGATTCTGCCCCTCTGCTGTGCTCTGCTGAGAGCCCACCTGGAGTAGTGCATCCAGTGCTGGAGCCCCTGGGACAAGAGGGATGTGGAGATGCTGGAGGGGTGCAGAGAAGGGCCCCGAGGATGCTCAGAGGGCTGCAGCAGCTCTGCTGTGAGCACAGCCTGAAAGAGTTGGGGCTGTGCAGGCTGGAGAAGAGGAGGCTCCCAGGGGACCTTCTTGTGGCTTTCCAGGATCTGAAGGAGGCTACAAGAGAGCTGGGGAGGGACTTTTTAGGCTCTCAGGGAGTGACAGGACTGGGGGGAATGGAGCAAAGCTGGAGGTGGGGAGAGCCAGACTGGATGTGAGGAGGAAGTTGTTGAGCATGAGAGTGGTGAGAGGCTGGAATGGGTTGCCCCTGCAGGGAGGTGTTTGGGGCCAGATCCCTGGAGGTGTTTTTGGCCAGGCTGGCAGAGGCTGTGGGCAGCCTGCTCTAGGGTAGGGTGTCCCTGGGCATGGCAGGGGGGTTGGAGCTGTCTGATCCTTGTGGTGCCTTCCAACCCTGACTGATTCTATGATTCCTCTGTGGCAGGGAGCTTTTAAAGTGAGAACTGGAGAAGAAAATGTCCTAGACACTGCAGCCAGCACAACCAGCCCCAGCAAGCCACTGCAGCTTGAAGTTAATAAAAAAGCCTGGAGCCTGTGTCACTGCAGAGCTGACTGCAGGCCACAGGACAGGGGGAAATCCACTGAGTGCCCTCTAGCTTCTCACAGCACTCTCCCTGTTCCAAATCAAAATGTCAGGTTCACTCTAAGGTCCAGCATGAGCAGACTGATGCTCAAGAGCCAAGCCAGGCACCTCTGAGGCTGTGTGTGGCTGCAGAGCCCACGCTGCAAGCCCATCACACCTATGATCCCTGAAGGGATCAGCAAGAGGCTGTGGGTGAGACTATTCAGCAGCAGCAGTAGGAAGAGTTAAACATTGGTGAAAGGAGAAATTAAGACCTCAGTCAGATGCTCTGGAAGCAGAGAAGGGCAACAGCAGCACTAAACCAGAGCTTTTCCTCCACAAACTGCTTTTGTATCAGAGGAGCAGCTCCGGGATCAGGCTGGCAGCTCAGCAGGAGCCCGAAGCCAGGGCTGTTTTGCATAACCTGATTGTGCCTTTGTGTTTGTCATCAGATGTACTTATTTTGATTCTGGTGGCAGCTTCTTCGTGAAGCATCTTGATAATTAGATCTGATACTGAAAGCTGCTGAGCAGCTCTGAGTGCAGGTTTGGCAAGGGAAAGCAGCAGAGCAGGGGTTGCCTGGCAGCATCCAGCGGCAGGAGGGGGTCATGGATGGGATCCTCTGGGAGAGGCAAGCACAGGGTGGAGGATTTGAGCAGTCACAGCCTGAGGTTTGGCAGCTGGAGCAGCAAAGGGTGCCTGAGTTTTTCTTTTTTCTCTCCCTCTCACCCTTCAGGGATGGAGCTGGTCCCAGAGCAAGGATTTTTTGGCCAGGGCAGCAGTGAGTCTTAAATAACTCAGCAGTGGTGACACAGTTCCTGCTGATGGCTTCAGATGCTGTGCACCCTGCAGCTGCTGCAATACTACCTGTGCTCCCCAGGGTCACCACCCAGCACTGGAGCCTCACTGGAACTTTGCCTTTGAGCACTTCTGTGTTTGCAGAGATGTTAAACCCAGCCCCATGTGCAATGCTTTGAGCTCCCTCTCTTAGCTGAATGCAGCTTTCAGGACTGCTTGCAGGCAGGACCTCCCCCCCCAACACACAACTGCAAAGTTTCTCCTGGCCTCTTCAGGATGCCTCTCAGGGCAGTTTCAGCACTGGTGAAAGCTGCAGCTCTGGTAGAAACAGCCACAGGAACAAAAATACCTCTGCAAACTGGAAGTCAAGAACAGAAGAAGACAGATGTGTTCCTGAAGTACCTCTCCATGCACTAATAGAATATTCTGTGCTCTGTGAAGCTTCATCCAGGCTGGGGCTGCAATCACTTTCCCACACTGACACCTCCTTAAGCAGTATCACAGACATCACCATTATATGGAAAATGAAGAATTGAAGATGACCAATTTCAGGCTTATCAGAAAGTCTCTAATTATCACAGAATCAGCCAGGTTGGAAGAGACCTCCAAGCTCATCCAGTCCAACCTAGCACCCAGCCCTAGCCAGTCAACCAGAGCATGGCACTAAGTGCCCCATCCAGTCTTGTCCTGAACACCTCCAGGGACAGCAACTCCACTACCTCCCTGGGCAGCCCATTCCAGTGCCAATCACTCTCTCTGTGAATAACTTCCTCCTAACATCCAGTTTCAATCTCCCCTCTGCCAGTTCAAACCCATTCCTCCTCTCCTGTCATTACAAGGTCTTGGGAATAGTCCCTCCCCAGTCTTGCTGTAGCCACCTTCAGAAGCACAGAATGGGATCTTTGATATGATCTTTGATCACATTCTGTGCTTCTGTGCTCCACAACTTCCCTGGGCAACCTGTGCCAGTGTCTCACCACCCTCACTGCAAACAACTTCCTCCCAACATTCAGTTTCAATCTCTCTTCTGCCAGTTCAAACCCATTCCTGCTCCTCCTGTCATTACAAGACCTTGTCAATAGTCCCTCCCCAGCCCTCCTGTAGGCCCCCTTTAGATACTGGAAGGCTACTCTAAGGTCTCCTGGCAGCCTTCTCTTCTCCAGGCTGCAGAGCCCCAACTCTCTCAGCCTGTCCTCATAGCAGAGCTGCTGCAGCCCTCTCAGCATCTTGGTGGCCTCCTCTGCACTGGCTCCAACACTTCCATGTCCTTCTTGTGTTGGTGGCTGCAGAGCTGCAGACAGTGCTGCAGGTGGGGCGTGAGGATTGCAGAGCAAAGGGGCACAATCCCCTCCCTTGCCCTGCTGCCCACAGCTGCTCTTGCAGCTCTCTGCTGCAGACACTGGCACAGACCAAGTCATGAAGGTTTGTTAGAACAGGCAGGGATTTCCAGAGCTTACCTGCTTCTGTGCTGCTGCTCCCATGTGCACCTGGCAGAACTTGACTGCCTGTTCCAGGGCTGCTTCTTCATCCACCTGAACAGAGAATCACAGCTGATGAAGTTGCAATTACTTAGCTCACCTATAACATCTAATTAAATTCAGATGAACTGGGGATGCAGAGCAGGGGAGTAAGGGGGAGAAGCAGCACTGCAGTGATCCTGAGTGACTCAGGAGTAAACACTGAAAGCTGCACAGCTCTAGGGCCAAACCCTGAGCATGCAGAACTCCCACAGCATTGCTGTTGGAGCTATTCACTGACTTCAGAAAGTGAGCTGCAGATTGTGAAGGGTCCTACCCCTGCCTCCATGCAGTAGTGCTGTGCTGGTTTGAACTAACTGGAGGATTAGAGTGAGATTAGGCTACAGGCTGGGAAAGGCAAACACTGCTGATGCTACTGCACTCACAGCTTTACTGAGAAAGGAGAAAAAAATGTTTTAAGAGTTGTAACCCAAATACAGATAAGTCAGAGTGCTTTGGGCTGTGGCTGCTTTTGCATGGCTCTTTTCTCCCTGCCTTTCCTAGCTGGATCTGAATAATTTCACTGACTTCTTTCCTGCTGCTAACCTCCCCTGGCCCATCTACCTTCACCTATCTGCTGCATAAAACAGATGCAGAGATAAGACTGGGGAAAGAGAGAAGGTGGAAGGGGTGGTTAAAACCCCCTCTCAGGGATTTTGGTCTCTGGGAGGGCTGTGGTGTTTCTGTATTACCTTTTTTACTGTATATAGCTGTAAATATCTGTTACACACGGTAAATATCTGCATGTCTATTGTGCAAAGCTGTAAATATAAAGCTTCATTTATTAACTTCCAGCTGACTGAGTCCTAGTCTGGGTTATTTCAAAGTGTGGAGGGGAGGGGAACTGCCAAACCACCAACAAGTGGTCAAGAGAGTGGTTCTCTGGGAGGTATTTGCCTCCCCAGGTCCGGAAAAAGGGCTAAGGCAGCGTGGTGCTGTTTGCTCTCTTACTCTGCACTCACTGCAGAGGCCACAGAGCAGTGAGGGAATGCTGCAGCACTGTACCTGTTTGATCAGCATGTATGTCTCAGACATGATCTTCTCAATTTTGCCCAGGTCATAGGCCATGACCTTCTGGCCCTGCTGCCACACGCGGTAAGCATCCAGCAGAAGAGTCTTCCCAGATTCCACATCCTCCAGCAATTTCCTCTTCCTGCTCGACCTCTGGACAGGTTCTTCTGTAGGTGCTGCCTGAACTATCCCTTTAGCTGCTTGCTGCTGCTTGGAGCTGATACTGAGCTCCTCCAAAGAGAGCTCTGGAGCCCTGCTCTCCGGAGCCCTCTCCTTTGAGTTCCTGCCAGGCTGAACGCGCTCCGGCTCGCTGCGCTTGCAGCAAGAATCAATTTTTTCAGGGTCATTGGAATATCCATCCAGATCCATAGGCTCGACTGAACCAGGCCCAGGGAGCTCTTTAATTTCCTTGTCATTCTTGTCCTCTTGTTCCAGTAAGTCCATAGCATTGGGAATTTGTCCCTGGGTCACCTCCTTCACTCCGTTCTCAGTCCCGTGCACCACTCCATCCGCCAAAGCTGCCTTCTTGGGCAGGACATCTTTGCCCTCTTCAGCACTGGCCTTGTTAGAGACGTCTGTTGTCATCCTTCCTGAAGCAAGGTTAGAGGACTTGGAACTCTGATCTTCTGAAACCTGAAGAGAAGAAATCATCCCTCTCTTATTACTGAAACCAGGAAGCATTTGAGCACAGCTGTGACTGCCTGTGGCTACCTTTAGACTGCTGCCCCTGCTGAAGAAAACATTTCCTCTGTGTTCATTTTTGTTAGCTCCCAAATATCAGCTAATAAGCCAGGGGCCTTACAAGTAAGTACTTTAATCCATGGAAACACCCCAGAGAGTTCAGCAGCACAGGCTGACCCAGGGCTGCAGTGGGGCTTTTCCCCCCCTCTCCCTTACTGCTTCAGCCTGCACTATGGGATACAGCTGAAGGAGATCCAAGGTTTAAATAGCACAAAATTTTCTTCTCAAAACTGGACCTGTTTCTTCTGACATCTTCAGATCACAGAATGCTAGGGGTTGGAAGGGACCTCCAGAGATCATCCAGCCCAACCTCTCTGCCACAGCAGCACCACCTAGGGCAGAGGGTTTAGAATGTCTTCAGAGGAGACTCCACAGCCTCTTTGGGCAGCCTGTTGTAGGGCTCTGGCACTCTCACAAGGAAAAGGTTTTCCTTTCTGTTTCCCTGGAGCCTCCTCTGCTCCAGCTTGCCCCCAGTGCCCACTGTCCTGTCACTGGACAGCCCTGAGCAGAGCCTGGCTGCATCCTCCTCACACTGCCCTGCACATCTTTAGCACAGCACCGAGGGCAGCCCTCAGGCTCCTCTGCTCCCAGCCCCAGCTCCCTCAGCCTGGCCTCACAGGACATGTTCCACTACCTGCAGCAGCTTTGTGGCTGTGTGCTGGACTCTCTCAAGCAGTTCCCTGAGGTCCTTCTTGAAGTGAGTGGCCCAGAACTGGACACAATATTCCAGATGTGGCCTCAGGAGAGCAGAGGGAGAGGAGAACCTCTCTCGACCTACTAACCGCAGTCTAATGCACTCCAGGATGCAACAAGGGCACACTGCTGGCTCCCCCCATGAGCCCCAGTCCCTTTCCCTCCTATCTTGGTCCAGGGTGTTCCCAGCCCTGGTCCTGGCTGTGTGGAGCTGCCTTACCCGTGTCAGGTCGCTGAGGGAGTCCTCCAGCACCTTCACTGTCAGCACAAAGGCTTGCTGGGCCAGCACCTGCCGGTCTGCATCACGCAGGTACTTCCTGTCCACAGCAAGGGAACACAAGTTAAGCTCACTGCCAGCAGTCACCTTCCAACCCAGGTTCTCTAGAGCTGTGCCAGTTATCTTAGGTCCTGCTCAGCAGCAGAGCTGCAGAGCTGACTGCACAGCTTCACTCCCTGCAGCACAGCATTGCAGCTTCAACGGGCTCTGGCACTGCGCTTCCCAGAGCGCTTCCAAGGAAAACATTTTGGAGCCATCAATCCCCCACCCAGCTGGCTTGGATGGAAAACTGAATTTGTAGTCCAGAATCTGCTGGGCTTTAAGGAGAGGGCTGAAAACCAAGTGAAGAATTTGGAAGGGGGGGTCCTGTTTCAGTCAAGAAGCCAACATATCCTCTCTGCAGATTGGTCATGTTTAGGGTTGGCTTTTCAGACAAAAGATACAAAAAAACCTTGAATCTTGGGCCAAGTAACAACTGAAGTTCAGCTCAAAACACCCCAAGTTTTCTTTTTTTTTTTAATGAAGTTGGTACAGGCACAGCCCAGACACACCCAGCAGGTTTGCACTCAGAAACTCCTGCAGGGCCTGCACTTCTCCACGGCTGGCCCTGCCTGATCCCCACAGCAGCACATTTCTCCTTTGTTAAATCCAGTCTAGACTTACAAAATAACATCATATTTTTAGTATGTCCAGGGAGCTCGCTCAGGACAGAATTTAAACCTTCTATGGTCCAGCACTTCTGATATGCCAAAAAAGTATTTTTGGCTCCCAGCCTGCTGCACAAGCGGTGGCACATTCCCAGGCGTGCCAGGACCTGTGCAAATTCACAGGCACTCACACTCAAAAAAAAGCCCTCCCAAAAACAAAACCAAAACACAGGAAGGAATCTTTCAGTGCTTCCAACTTACTGCCACCCCATCAATCAGGCAGCTCAACTTCTAAAGCCTTTGCCAGAGACTGCTTGCAACGTTTCCCCACTCGGCGAGCCACCAGGATTTGCCATCCACTGCTCCAGTGCTTTCCTGAGCTATTTCATAGAATCACAGACACAGGCAGGGTTGGAAGGGACCACAAGGATCAGGCAGCTCCAACCCCCTGCCATGCCCAGGGACACCCTACCCTAGAGCAGGCTGCCCACAGCCTCTGCCAGCCTGGCCAAAAACACCTCCAGGGATCTGGCCCCAAACACCTCCCTGCAGGGGCAACCCATTCCAGCCTCTCACCACTCTCATGCTCAAAAACTTCCTCCTCATCTTCAGGCTGAATCTCCCCACCTCCAGCTTTGCTCCATTCCCCCTATTCAGGTAGTTACCTGATAGCCTAAAAAGTCCCTCCCCAGTTTTTTTGTAGCCCCTTCAGATCCTGGAAGGCCACCAGAAGGTCCCCTGGGAGCCTCCTCTTCTCCAGCCTGCACAGCCCCAACTCTTTCAGGCTGTGCTCACAGCAGAGCTGCTGCAGCCCTCTCAGCATCCTCGGGGCCCTTCTCTGCACACCTCCAGCATCTCCATATTCCTCCTGTCCCAGGGGCTCCAGCACTGGATGCACTACTCCAGGTGGGCTCTCAGCAGGGCAGAGCAGAGGGGCAGAATCACCTCCCCTTGTCCCCACTGACAGCAATCTGTGTTTAGCTCACGCCAAATGGCTTCTTTTTTTTTTTTTTCCTTTCCTCCCCTTAAATTAAGGTTAATGCAATTAAAATTAGATCACCCCTGAATAGGATAAGCTTTTAAAATAGCATTGGCTGCCAACAGACACATAAGCATTGTTCAGCCACCAAAGGATTACAGGAAGGCAGGATGCCTGAGCCCTGACCTCCCTCTCTTGACACAGCTCTTATGCAAGAGGCCAGCAGAGCAACACTGGAGCCAGGATGCTCTGCTCCACATGGCACAAACCCTCTGCAAGAGGAATGCAGAGATGGCCTGCAAGTGGGATCCCGAGGAAAGGCAGCCACCATCCCACTGTGTTCCCAAGCAAATCTATCTGAAGACTCTTTTCCTAAACTAATCCCCTCTGGAATTGAAACAGTTACCCACAGAGTGTTATTGAATGACTTCAGCTGGATCTAAAGCAGAGAGGCTTCTGCCAACTCTTCTCACTCCTGCTCTCCACTCTCACTCCCAAGCCATCAGAGGAAGCCATCTCTGCACCTTCAAGTTCTCTTCCCAGTTGTTTCTGGTAGCTTCCCTATTCCAGAACTTATCTACAGCTGCACCATGACTGACCCCCCAGGCACAACAGTCACTTACCCTGCCCCCAGCTGGCAAACTCCACAGCCTCAAAGGATGGCAGGGGATGGAAGTGACCCAAAGAGATGACCGAGTCCAACGCCCCTGTCAGAGCAGGACCAGACAATCTAGCTCAGGGCACACAGCAACACATCCAGATAGCCCTGGAAAGGCTCCAGACAAGGAGACTCCACAGCCTCTCTGGGCAGCCTGTGCCACTGCTCTGGGACCCACACAGGCAAGAAGTTGCCTCTTGTGTTGAGCTGCAACCTCCTGTGCTACAGCTTCCATCCATTGCTCTTTGGCCTATCCCAGGGAGCAGTGAGCAGAGCCTGACCCCCCATCCTGACCCCCAGCCCTCAGATATTTATAAACATTGATTCAATCCCCTCTCAGTCTTCTCTTCTGCAGACTAAGCAGCCTCAGGTCCCTCAGCCTCTCCTCCCCAGGCAGTGCTCCAGTCTCTCCACTGGACTCTCTCCAGCAGATCCCTGTCCCTCTTGAACTGGGGAGCCCAAAACTGAAGGGAGTACATAAGATGAGGTCTCCCCAGGTGCAGGACTTTGCACTTGTCCTTGCTGAACCTCATTTGGTTCCTCTGTGCCCAGCTCTGTCTGTGCAGGTCTCTCTGGATGGCCTCAGAGCCTGCAGCTGGATCAGCCAAGCCTCCCAGATTGGTGTCATCAGCAGAGCTGCTGAGCAGACTCTCTCTGTCTGTCCCCTCATCAGGTGTGCAGATGACAGCAAACTACAACCCTGGCAAGCTTTGCAGAGGACAGGATGCAAACAAAGGTGCCATACTTTCCCTGGTCAGGGGTCCTCTGCAGCATAGATGAGACCTTGAGCAGGGTGCTGTAGTCCTTGAGCTGGGCCAGCACGCTCAGCAGCAGCACGATGGAGCGGTTCATATGCGAGGCGAAGCTGCCGGGACGATCGATCTCATCCACCGGGATGCGCCAGATGCCCTGCGGGGAAAGCAGCAGACAAAAGCCCTCAGCGGGAAGGGCTCAGAGCTTAGACCAGGGAGCTGAGCTGGGGGAATACTGGCTGGCCAGAGGCTGTGGTCCTTCAGACAAGGAGAGCTGGATTTGAAGTCACTGAAGTCACTGTCCCTCTGCCTCGCTGTGCAATGTTTCATCCTTCCTTTCCCCCTTGGCCACAGAGCTCTGAGCCCTGCCAAAGGCAGCATCATAGAATCAGTCAGGGTTGGAAGGGACCACAAGGATCAGCCAGTTCCAACCCCCTGCCATGCCCAGGGACACCCTACCCTAGAGCAGGCTGCCCACAGCCTCTGCCAGCCTGGCCAAAAACACCTCCAGGGATCTGGCCCCAAACACCTCCCTGCAGGGGCAACCCATTCCAGGCTCCCACCACTCATGGTGAAGAACTTCTTTCTCACATCCAGTCTGAATCTCCTCACCTCCAGCTTTGCTCCATTCCCCCTAATCCTCTCACTCCCTGACAGCCTAAAAAGTCCCTCCCCAGCCGTTTTCTAGCCCCTTTCAGATCCTGGAAGGCCACAATGAGGTCACCTCAGAGACTCAGGGAGGTTCCTGTGGCATTCCTTTGATTTCCAAAATGGATCTTTGAAGAACACAATGTGGAGTAAGGAAAGCAATTCTTGGTGAGGTGGTCTGGGGACTGGACTGTGAGGTAAAAGTTGTTCTTGGGGTTTGTCCTAAGCCTGTTTCTCTTCCCTGCTGCTGTTGTCTCTACTGAAATGCCTCTGCAGGAGCCTGTGGGGAGATATTATTTTTCCACTGACATTTGTGAAAAAAACCTCTGCACTTTTGCTGCTGCTTCTGTAGGTGGTTGCACTGGATGATCTCCAAGGTGTTTTGCAACCAAAGCTCTTCCATACCATAGGAAACAAAGGAGTAATAAAGCCAAGGCTCCCTGGCTTGCAAGCTGCTGCTCTTGTGCAGCTACAGCAAGTTTCTATCTCCAAAGAATCTGCTGCTAAATATCTAAGGAGCTCAGTTCCTGTCCCCGTGCCATCAGTGTGCTCACCACGGCACTTAGGCAAGCTGAGAGGAGAAGCAGATTCCTCAGCAGCATCCATGCTTCACTGGCAGATTCAAGCACTTGTGCATCTAATTACATTTCTGGGACAAGGGAACCTTTGGGGAGCGAGGCTGGAGACTGATTAAAAAAAAATAATATAATTTAATTATTATTAGTCAGCTCGGGTTTTGCAAGGGCTAATTAGCCTAAGGAGATTTGATTTCAGGTGGTTAATCTGGATACTGTCAACCAGACCTGGAAAAAAACCAAACCTCTCCGGGGTGCCTGTGCCACTGCCCTCTCAGTCTTCTCTTCTCCAGACTAAGCAGCCCCAGGTCCCTCAGCCTCTCCTCCCCAGGCAGTGCTGCAGTCCCCTCAGCATCCTCCTAGCCCACCCTTGGACTCTATCCAGCAGATCCCTGTCCCTCTTGAACTGGGCAGCCCCAAACTGAAGGCAGTATTAAAGATGAGATCTCAGCAGGGCAAAGTAGAGGGGGAGGAGAACCTCCCTGATCTGCGGGTGCCCTGTGCAGCTTGGTGACAGAGATCTCTGCTCCTGTGGCTCAGCAGCTCAGACCTTGTAGGTAGCATTCCCGTAAAGCAGCAGACACTCAGTTTAAACAGAGCAGCTTTTCCTTCCCCCAGGCTCCACACTGCCTCTCCCTGCAGGCTCCATATGAAGCACACACAATCTGGCCCTGCTATTTTTCTTTTTTTTTTTGCTCCCCTGCACGTCTGCAGGCTGGGATGCTGCCAAACCCTCACCCAACGGCACCACACCACAACAACCTCCTTAGCCAATTTAACTGCACAAAACAATTTATGGGCACCTTAGCTGCATGCTGTAGGAACTGAAGAGAGCCAATGTGTAGGTTCCTGGTCTGTTCTGGCATGAGTTCATCCTTTATTTGGATCAGACAGATCGCCTGCAGGGAGCTTTCAGACACCAGAGATGGAAGCGGTGGAAAACGATTTTGCAGCTCCTCCTCATAGAATGGTTCAGGTTGGAAGGGACCTCAAAGATCAGCCAGTTCCAACTCCCTGCCGTAGGCAGGGACACCTGCCACTACAACAGGTTGCTCAAGGCCTCATCCAGCCTGGCCTTGAACACCTCCAGGGAGGTTGTGGTTCACAGAATGATCACATTCTGTGATTCTATGATCCACAAGCCCCCTGGGCAACCTGTGCCAGTGTCTCACCACCTTCACTGTAAAGAACTTCTTCCTAACATCCAGTTTAAATGTCCTCATTAAATCTAAGTTAAAATTAAATTTAACGCCAGCCCAAAATGACAACAATGCAGCAAAGCCCTCTGCAAGGCCAGAAGATGCCACCCCAAAGTGACAAGAAAGCAGTAAAGGCTTCTGCAAGGCCAGAGGAGGCCACCCCAAATTGAAAACAAAACAGTAAAGCCCTCTGCAAGGCCAGAAGACGCCACCCCAAAGTGACAAGAAAGCAGTAAAGGCTTCTGCAAGGCCAGAAGAGGCCACCCCAAAGTGACAAGAAAGCAGTAAAGGCTTCTGCAAGGCCAGAAGACGCCACCCCAAAGTGACAAGAAAGCAGTAAAGGCTTCTGCAAGGCCAGAAGAGGCCACCCCAAAGCGAAAACAAAACAGTAAAGCCCTCTGCAAGGCCAGAAGATGCCAGCCCAAAATGACAACGGTGCAAAGTGCTCTGCAATGCTAAGTGGGAAAGTGACAAAGTCCCTGCAGCTCCAGGGCATTGCTGCTCTTCTGCAACAAGGCACAATGGAAAGCCTTCAATTGCAGCTGAGGCTGGGGAGGTTCACTCCATCACTGCAAGTGCACAAGCAGGCTCTTCACAGGGCAAGGCACTGACTCCTCCTGTGTGGACCTGCAGCTTTACAAATGCCAAGTAAGACTACTACCTGCCTGTCCCAGGGCAGCCTCAAGCCAAAGCAGCAGAGTGCAGCCTGCCACCAGCAGCCAGAACAAATCTCTGCTCCACCCACTGTGATTTTATTGAGCAATATGCAAAATACTGATGTTGAAGTGAGTTTACCAGAATTTATTTCATGGGGGATGCTGAATTCCTTTTAATGCTGCAGGGTGTTTCTTGCCCAGAGATTAAAAGGAACAGATGCGTTCAAACCTCTCCCAAGGAGAAGTTGAACCAAGCCCCATCAGGCAGGGATTTCATCCTTCCTGGGTGGGGAATGGCTGAGAGCAGCCCTGAGGAACAGGACCTGGGGTTCTGGGGTGATGCAAAGCTCAAGATGAGGCTGCAGGATGAGTGCAGCCCAGACAGCAACTGTGTGCTGGGCAGCAGCAGCTCTGTTGTGAGCACAGGCTGAGAGAGTTGGGGCTCTGCAGCCTGGAGAAGAGAAGGCTGCCAGGAGACCTTAGAGTAGCCTTCCAGTATCTGAAAGGGGCTACAGAAAGGCTGAGGAGGGACTGTTCACAAGACCTTGTACTGACAGGATGAGGAGTAATGGGTTTAAAGTGGCAGAGGGGAGACTGAGACTGGATGTTAGGAGGAAGTTCTTTGCAGTGAGGGTGGTGAGACACTGGCAAAGGTTGCTCAGGGAGGTTGTGGACCACAGAATCACAGAATGTGGCCTTTGATCACATTCAAGGCCAGACTGGATGAGGCCTTGGGCAACCTGTTCTAGTGGCAGGTGTCCCTGCCTATGGCAGATGTGGTAGCAGAGTACCTCTCTTGACAGCATCCACACAGAGGCCTGCAGATCCTTGGGACAAACATTTGCAGCTCTTTGAAAGGCTTTTTTAAATTCCCTCCTGATTATCACCACTTGCCCCAATGCCTCCAGCAGATCCAAGGCTGTTCCCGTCCCCTGGCCACCATTCCAGCAGCTGAAAGCTTCTCCTCCCTTCTGCAGCAGCAGCCAGCAAAGCTGTTTACATGAAACCAGAGGAAGGGGTGAGATGCTTCCAACAACTCCAAAATGCCTCTCAAGATCCAAAACACAGAGCTGCTCTCCATGCCTTCCTGCCCAAACAAACACTGGAGGAGCTGAGGAGGTGTGGGGGGGGAGCAAGGCTAATGTGTGAGCTGCGTCTGGGAGGCCCCAAAAACTGCCGAGTTTTACATGAAACACAAAGCAGAGCAAGGAAGGCAGCAGGGCACGTTCCTGGGGGCATTGGAGCCTTGCTGCACAGCCTCCCCTTGCAGCAGTGCAGCCTCCTGCACAGGCTCTGAGAGCACAGCTCCAGCGAGAGTGCAGGCACTGGAAGCAGCGAGGCAGGGAGGGCTCACTGCAGCTGCCATTACTGCTCCACAACTTCACAGGAGGGGATTCCCTGGGGCTTAGGAATGCCTGTGTGAGGAGGAAAAGCTGACAGTTCTCAACGAGCCCCAAAGGGCTCTGGAGCTGGCTGCTGCTGCTGCTGCTGCCACTGCAGAGCTCCGGAGCAAGCCATTTTCTAAGCAGAGATCCAACTTTGCTCTCTCCATGCTCCAGATTGTTTCTTCCTAAGGAAATGGAGAATGCTTCAGATGGTCCCACTCACAAGCAAACACATGGAAAACCCAGTGCCACAAACACAGACCTTCAATTACTTACAACTCAAATCCCTCTTTTTTCTTTTTCTTGTCCTCCCCCAAAGCATTTGACCACACCAAAGTCAGTTCCAATAATACCTCCAATAATACCAAGGCAAATCCAAACACTGCTCCACTAAGCAGTCTCAGTAACCTGCTACTAAGGAAAGCCTTTGCATAAACAAATCTACTTTAAACAGTACTTTAAGGTTGGTAGAATACAGGACAAGGAATAAAGTGATGGAGAGAAGCCACCAACTAGCCAAGCAATAACCTACACAATTTTAGAATCACAATCACAGGGGCTGGAAGGGACCTCCAGAGCTCACCCAGTCCAACCTGCCTGCCACAGCAGCATCACCCAGGGCAGGGCACACAGGAACACATCCAGGTGGGTTTGGAAGGTCTCCAGAGAAGGAGACTCCTCAACCTCTCTGGGCAGCCTGTTCCACGGCTCCAGCACCCTCACAGGGAAAAGGTTTTGCCTTCTGTTCCACGGAGCCTCCTCTGCTCCAGCTTGCCCCCAGTGCCTCTTGTCCTGCCCTTGGCCATCCCTGAGCAGAGCCTGGCTGCATCCTGCCCACACTGCCCTGCACATCTTGAGCAGTAGCAACGAGCGCAGCCCTCAGGCTCCTCTGCTCCCAGCCCCAACTCCTTCAGCCTGGCCTCACAGATGTTTCACCGCCTGCAGCAGCTTTGTGCTGGTCTCTCCCTGAGGTCTTTCTTGAAGTGAGTGGCCCAGAACTGGACACACTATTCCAGATGCAGCCTCAGCAGGGCAGAGTAGTGATAATAGCAAAATTTCCTGGTTCCTCTGAGTAGCCAGTAAAGTTCTTTGGAATATCTGTGAGTGTCCCTGGCTTTGTTCTCTCCCACAAGAAAGCAGCCAGAGCCCTTGGTGACTTTTTTTTTGAAGGCTGTTTTCACAGAGAGCTAAGCTGAAGTACAACTTGCTTCACTCATGGCCTCTCTTCACAGCAACTTAGGTCAAGGCAACATCTGGCACTGAGGGCCTTGAAGGCAAAGGGACATGGTTTAAAGTACACAGTTTCAACACAGGACTTGAAGCTGAAAAGAGTGAGGCTAAGTCCAGGCCAGCCCCCTGCATATTCCTGCTCCTCTACTTAAGAGTTCAAGGCAGCAAACGTGGCTCAGGACTTCCTGCCAGTGCAACCATGAAACCACTGCTCCCTCCCCCAGTGAGCAAATCACTAAACCACCTCTTCTCTCTCTTACTCTGTCACCTGGTTTTGGCTTTTCTTCCTTTCTGCAAGCAATGCTATCATTGTTTTTTTCCTCCTCAGTTCCTCACTTCATCCAGGTTGCTGTTCAGCGTGGAGTGGAACAACACCTCCCTGACTGCAAGTGGGTATAGAAGTGTTAAGAAAAGAAAGGAGCTGTATCCAGAGCATTAAAAGGCTTAGCTGCAGGGACTGGTGCCACCAGGGCAAAGAAGCTGTAGTCCCTTCTGACTGCAACTTGGCCCATTTCAGAACATTCTCAGCTTTTCAGAGCCTTTCAGCAGCGCTCAGCTTATCTACTCGTCTTGTCTTGTTCACACACTGCAGCAACAGAAACACACAAGATCATAGAATCTCCACCACAGAATGGCTTGGGTTGGAAGGGAGCTCAGAGCATAAAACCAGGCATAAAATGCAGGGCTGAAGTCCCCTGGAATGGATCTGCTGCAACAGCAAGGCCTGTCTGCCTGCTGCCAAGGGCAGGAGGGACAGACAAGACTGGCTGGGACTGACTGAGCACCAGGCAAAAAGGAATTAGGAAGTCACTGACCAACAGCAAAGTCCCTGATGAGACTCTGCAGTGAAGCTGTTTCCAGAGTGCATCCATTGTGAAAAACAGAAAGCTTCATGAGAAGCAAGGATCAGGTGAGGGAAGGCAAAATGCCAAGGGCAGGGAGGCTGCAAGGGGTCAGAGAGCAAGCACAGAGCTGCCTCAGGGCAGCTGGGGTGAATCCTGAGGGAGCCTGCAGCCACTGACAGGTGCAGGGGAGCTGCTGCCCTACCCTGCTGCATGGAGGCTACAAGTACTTTACAGCATCCTAGACTGGCTCAGGTTGGAAGGGAGCTCAGAGCTCATCTCCTCCAACCTCCCCACCCTGCCCAGGGACACCTCTTAACTAGACTTGGCTGCTCAAAGCCTCATCCAACCTGGCCTGCAACACCCCCAGGGAGGTATTCAACCTCCCTGGGCAACCCATTCCAGAGTCTCACCACCCTTGTACTGCAGAACTTCTCCCTCAGCTCCAGTCTAACCCTGCTCTGCCTCAGCTTCAAACCATTCCCACTTGGCCTGTCTCTAGACACCCTCAAGACAAGTCTCTCTGCAGCCTTCCTTCAGGTTCCTTTCAAATATAGGAAGAGAGTTCTGAGGTCTCCTTGGAGCCTTCTCTTCTGCAGGCTGCACCCCCCAGCTCCCTCAGGCTGTGCTCACAACAGAGCTGCTCCAGCCCTGCCATCATCTTTGTGGCCTCCTCTGGCCTCACTCCAGCAGCTGTGTCCTTCTCGTGCTGAGGACACCAGAGCTGGAGGCAGGATTGGAGGTGAGGTCTCAATAGAGTCAAGGGGCAGAGTTCTCTTGCCCTGCTGCCCAGCACACGGCTGCCTGCTGGGCTGCAAGAGCTCCACTGCTATTTGGACAAATGAATGGACAATTCTCACCTCATTCCTCTCTTCCACAGACAAAATATTCCCAGGGTCTGAAATCCCAGAGCTGTCAACTTCTAGAACAATGATTATACAGCTGACTTGACCTGGGATTGGGTTTAAGCCTAGGAAAAGCCCAGCTCAGCCACGCTTGCTTGGAGAGGCTGTGGTGGGTGAGGCAGGGACATGCAGCACACCAGGCAGGGAGAGAGAGTCACTGCCTTGCTGCAGCAGCAATTACATAAACCCAGCACTGCCTGCTTAAGATGATGAGGTCCAAGCAGAGGTGGAATTAGTCAAACAGAAACTGAGGTTTATGGACAGCTTCTGCTCAACACTGGCTCTGGCCCTTCGCCAGCCTGAATCTGAAGGGGTTTGCTGGCTTGGGTCAGGAGGAGCTTTTGCTCAGACGGTTCCCATGCACCATGTGATGTTACAACAATGTCAACACAAAGTCACATCCAGGCTTTTTAAAGGGAAATGCCTTACGAGGCTAGAAAAGGGGGAGGTAAAGCAGCTATCCTCTGCCACAGCTACACTGAAAGGAAGGCAGAAAATAAAGCCAGGAGGAGCAACAGAGAATTCTCTGACAGCCTGCTCTGAAGGTACAGATCTCTTCCAGCAATGACACAGCTGCACCCCCTCTGAGCTCTGCAACTGTGTGCCTCAGGCAGCCAGCACCCACTTGACTTGACCCACTTGACTTGACCCACTTGTGTTCCTCTGTGACCTGAGCTGCAGCACAGGAGCTCCCAGCTCAACACAAGAGGCAACTTCTTGACTGGAAGGGTCCCAGAGCACTGGCACAGGCTGCCCAGAGGTTGGGGAGTCTCCTTCTCTGGAGCCTTTCCAGGCCTGTCTGGATGTGTCCTGTGTGCCCTGAGCTAGGTCGGATGGTCCTGCTCTGGCAGGAGAGTTTGGCTCAATGATCTTCTTGGTTCCCTTCCAGCCCCTGCCATCCTGTGATCCACCAGTGGCAGAGCTGCTGCCTTTGCTTGCATTGTTTTAAAGGAGATTTTTCTGCTCGCATCTTTTCTGTGTATCTGCTACAAGCAGACTGTCTGGCATCAGATGCAGATGGTGCTCAAAGCTAATGAAAGTAGCTTGGTAGAGGCCCATCCATCTGCCTGGGTGTGGGCAGGCCCCTGCAGCATCCCCTGCAGATGTTAGCAACCTCTCGTTACTTCATCTGACCCCACTCGTTTATGGTACAGAGGCAGACCTGCAATGGGAGCATCTAGAAACCTTCTGCATCTGGGGGACCTGGCTCAGCTGAAGCTAGAAAGGAGGACAACAACTCTGGAACACAAAGAGGTCACTCAAGACCTCATCCAACTTGGCCTTGAACACCTCCAGAGACAGAGCAGAGCTTACTGCCAAGATTTGTCACTGTGACAGTTTGGGAGTTCCCTGCCCCCCACCTCCACGTTTGAATTCACCTGGACTAGACTCAGCCAGCTGGAAGTTAAGGACTGAAGCTTTCTATTCACAGCTCAGCACAATATACAAGCAGATACTGACAGCTAGATACAGTAAAAAGGTAATACAGAAACACTATGCCCCTCCCAGAGATCAGAGTCCCCAAGAGGGGCTCCAAACCACTCTATCACCTTTCCCCCACCTCCCAGTCTTATCCCAAAATCTGCCTTACGTGCCAGGTAAATCAGAGAGATCAACCAGGGGGGTTAGAAGCAGAATTGATTAGGTGAATTACACAGATCCAGCTGGAAGCCAAGGAGAGGGAGAGAGACCAACAGCCAGAGCTCAGACTAGACCAACGCTCTCTTATCTATGTTTGTGTCCTTGCTTTAGCACATCTCACTAAACTTATGAGTGGACATCACCAGTATTTTCTTCTCACAGCCTATAATCTATTTTTTTTCTCATTAAAATATTCCAACTGACCTCAAAGCAGCAGAGGCACACTGCTAATGGAGCTGCCTGGGGGCTCCTCATGCTGAAACACTGCAGGAAGGGTCTCCTCCTAGTAGAAGATGCCACCTCTTCCTGTGGCAGCGGGTCTGAAGGGCTTCACAGCACTTGAAGAGACACACTTTCACCTACTGAGACCCCCAAGTGCCAGAGGTAAACTGCTCCTTACTCAACATATAAAATGTGATTCTCCTTCGAACCGCAAGACAGTTCCCCAGCCCACAAGACTCAACTACTTTACCTCTTTTGAGTAGTAAAGCAGGCTGTCAGGAGTGCTAAAAAGTTCTTTTACCAAAATGCTCACAGTTTGTAAGCCAACAAAAGCTGCTCTTCAACTTCACATCCCTTCACAAGATGCTTGGCTGCCCACTCCTGCCCCGCAGGTGACACCCAGCAGCCCTGCACTGACAGCACAGAGTCTCTTGCAGCTTCCAGAGCCTCTTGTGCATGAGGACACCCACACTGAACTGTCAGGATGAGAAGCTGTAAAAATCCCCACGTCTCCAAAGCACTTCAGCATATCCATACAGTGCTCAGACCAAGCAGCATCAGCCACCTGTGTGCTTCACAAATACAGCACCGAGCCTGACTCAGAAGGTCTCAGGCCAGTCCAGCAGCGTGCAGCAGAACACAGCATTCCTGAGAGCAGCACTGCTCAGGCACTCTCTGTTCCTGCTTGTCAGCACCAAACCACTACAACACCTGGCATCAGGAGATCCTGCTGAAAGGGATCTGAAGGAACAGAAACCAAAAGGTCCAGGGATCATTTGCTACTTAGAGAAGAGAAAACCCTCTCAAGTATCAGCACATAGCAGCTCACAAAACACCATCAAGTGATAAGCTCTAAAGCTGCTAAAGAAAATCCTTCAGCTTGATTTCGCCTTGATAGAAAAGTTCATCTTCACAGCAAATCACCTAGAAACAGCCTCCTCACAATACCTTGTGGCTAAGATGTGTCCTTCAGACAGGAGATTCTCCTATCTCAGAGCAGTGTGAGTGGTGATGTAGCCACAGCACCTACTTCTGTGGGAGGCCCACACAAGGCCTTTACAAAAGAGGACATTGTTCTCAGTGATCTGTTGGGCTTCTCTCCACTGACCTGCCAAGGATGAAGAGGTAAGAAGGCTCCAAGTGATGCAACACAAACCCAAGCAGATCTGAGTACTGTACATGCTGCACTCAGTGGGAGAAGAGCCACATTGTCAGGGGCAGGCTGAGGGAGCTGGGGGTGTGCAGCCTGGAGAAGAGGGAGACCTAACAGCAGCCTGCCAGTACCTGAAGGCAGCACAAGAAGGCTGCAGAGGGACTGGTCCCAAAGGCCTGCAGGGACAGGACCAGGGCAAGGATTTGAAATGAGAGCAGAGCAAACAGAGATTGGATATGAGGAAGAAGTTCTGCATCAGGAGGGTGCTGGAACACTGCCACAGGTTGCCCAGGGAGGTGTTTGAAGCCTCATCCCTATTCAAGCTCAGGCCAGACAAGGCTCTGAGCCTGAGCTGCTCTAGCTGTGGATGTCCCTGGATTGGACTGGATGACCTTTGGAGGTCCCTTCCAAGCCAGACCATTCTCTGGTTCTGTGATTAGGAGGTGGCACATCAACATGCAGTTTTAACAACAAGCTCTGGCTGGGTACTACCCATGTGCCATCAAGCTCTCCTCAGCACTGTTACAGCCACAGACTCACATCTAGCAGCTTCCAAGCCATGTCCTCCAAAGCACACCTGGGTAAAGGGTTTGCATCTTATTTAGCAATCAGCCCAGATTAGCAAATTGCACCAAACAGGCTGTGAAGCTAAAAAAAAAATTAAAAATGAAGCGAGCTGCAGATCAGAATGCAATAAAGAACAAATAGAAACCAGCACTGGGAACCAGCAGGAACTACAAAATGCCACACATACCAGGGATGGAACTAGAAAAAAAAAATATCCTCAGCTGTTCACTAGCAGTGATCAAATTCAGCCAAGGGTTTGGAAAGTGACAAGCATGGCAGGTTCCACCCCTGGCTGATAGTGAGCAGGGCCTGGGAGCACAGAGAAATGCCTGCACTTCTCCTCAGCGCTGGAAAGAACAAAAGCAATGGAGAGCTGAGCCAAAATTTAAACTCCTCCAGCGTTCTGACAGAGGGGAAAATGACAGCCAGAGGGAAAGCCTTTTAATCTCAAATTATTCCAGTCCTGGAAGAACAGAGCAGGGTTCCCTGTTCCTTGGGTTGGCTTTTTGTTTTTTTTTTTTCTTAATGTCAGTTTTATAAGGGTGTGTGCTTGCAAATAAATGACTTAGTTTAGGTGATTCTCCTCCTCTGCTGTGCTCTGCTGAGAGCCCACCTGGAGTAGTGCATCCAGTGCTGGAGCCCCTGGGACAAGAGGGATGTGGAGATGCTGGAGGTGTGCAGAGAAGGGCCCCGAGGATGCTGAGAGGGCTGCAGCAGCTCTGCTGTGAGCACAGCCTGAAAGAGTTGGGGCTGTGCAGGCTGGAGAAGAGGAGGCTCCCAGGGGACCTTCGTGTGGCCTTCCAGGATCTGAAGGGGGCCTAAAAAAAGCTGGGGAGGGACTTTTGAGGCCCTCAGGGAGTGACAGGAGTAGAGGGAATGGAGCAAAGCTGGAGGTGGGGAAATTCAGATTGGATGTCAGTGGACATGTGGACAAAGTTCTTCAGCATGAGAGTGGTGAGAGGCTGGAATGGGTTGCCCAGGGAGGTGTTTGGGCCCAGGCTGGCAGAGGCTGTGGGCAGCCTGCTCTAGGGTAGGGTGTCCCTGGGCATGGCAGGGGGTTGGAACTGGCTGATCCTTGTGGTCCCTTTCCAACCCTGACTGATTCTATGATATTTGAAGGTCACAGTTTTGCCTGAGGCTTCACACTGGCTCAGGAATGACAGAAGTTCACACGCTGGATTTCAGACCTTTGTGAGCTCAAACTGAGGGCAGGAAGCAGCTTATTTACAACAGGCAGCAAGAAACAAATATCCCATAGGAGTGGTTAGGAAGCAGAGAAAGACAGGTGCAGGGGTAAAAAGGAGTCAAGCCTTGGAGAAGACACACTCCTGTGAAACAACTGAAGCTCTGCATGAGTTTGCACATTTCATCCGCGCCAATTAGGAGCCTCAAATTGAGTTATTAGGAGCTGACAGATAACTCATTTCATCATCTCCTCTTCCCCCATGACAGCAGCCTCCATGGAACACTTCCCTTCTCCGTCCAGCAAGTGGAAGCCCTGACTGCTATAAAAGGCAAAAAAATCTTAACTGTTATTCACCCCAGAGCTAACCCCCGAGTAGCTTTTCTCTTTTGGTATAGGAATTCATGCAACAAAAAAAAGAAAGAATTCCTTTAACCCTGTTACCTCTCTGGGGGCAGGGGGAATGTGTGTTAACACCTAAAGCTGTCTTGCTTTCAGAGCCTTCCCAGGGCTTTCTCAGCAGTACAAGGCTTAAAAACCAAACAAACGAAAGCAGTTCTTCAATCAGTTGCAAGAGTTAGTGGAAAGGTCTCACGCAAGTAAACATTTAGGCAGCAGCCCGCCCAGCAGCCCAGCTGAAGTAGAGTGATCTCTGGTAACGCCAGAGGACCAAGGCATTGCAGAGAAGCCCTAATTCAGTTATGCTATTTACAGTAACATCAAATCACAGCATCCACAGGGGATCCTCCACATCCACCCAGCAGCAATACTACAGCAGCCCCCTGCTACCGCGACTCAGCCAGGCAGAAGACAGGGCACAGGCTGCTGCTGTCTGCTTTCAGGGGTACCCTGAGATGGGAGCTCTTTGTTTGAGAGCAACCGGAGCAAGCACTTTAGGGGG
>VWZI01019112.1:238405-251013 GCA_013396835.1 Psilopogon haemacephalus | reverse complement strand
GGACGGGCTCGTTTGACAGAGGATGTCGGTCCCAGGCAGCGCCGAGCCTGGCTCCGAGCCACCCCACTTAGGGCAAGTGAGTAAACAGCTGCTGCCGTCGGTTCGCAGCCATTAATAACGAGCGGTTATCTGCTCCCACCTGTCCGCCAAACCTTCCCGAAATATTCCCTGACCCAGTTTAACCCCGCCGCTGCCGCCTCGCCGCCACCCGAGGCCCCTTCCTGACCTATTTTGCTGAAGCGCGGCCGGGTCCCTGCTGTCCCCGCAGCCCTCTCGCCTGGGTGCCGGGCGCGGAGGGGAGCGGCAGAGGCCTCCTGCCACCGGCCGCCTCCCGCCCGCCAGCAGCTGCGGCCATGGCTGCTGCCCGGTGCCTGCCGTGGCTTCGCCCCCGCAGCGCTACACCGCAGCTCCCTGCCGTGTCACCGAGCCGCCTCTCGCCAGCGGCCAGGGCAACCCTCCGGCACCGCTTCCTTGGATTTAGCCAGTCTCTGGGCTTTAACCCATCTCCAGCTCCTGCAATACCAGGGGGTGCTGGCGCCACGTTCCTTTGCTACCTTTTCCATCACATCCTTCTCCCTTGCTCAAACTAGTTGAAGGGGAGAACAAAGGTCTGCCCTTGCCCTTTCCCTCCAAGCCTCCGATTATTTCAGTCAATCCTATATTAACATCCCCCCAAGCCTGCGCCAGTCCACTGCCAACCTCAGTCCACCTAATCCTGCTTCGTGTTTCTCAATCTTGAGTTTAGCACAGCTACCTTCTTTCCCCAGCCGCTCAGCCAGGCTCTGCTCCTGATTACAGCGGTTAAAGTTCTCTGATGAAGATATCTTCACGTGTGCCTTTCCCTCACTTCTGCCAGCAGAGCAATCGGCTGTGCCTTCCTCCTGCCCTCTCCAAACACCTCAGGGCGTTTGTTTCATTCTCCCCCCCCTTCCTGATTGCTGGCATTATTGTCAAGTGCTCAAAATCTATCCTGTTTACTAACACCTCAGCTTTAATCGCCTGCTTCACGGCTCCTCCGTGCCAGGCAGAAGCCAGTTGCTAAGATTCCCTTCCTCTCCCCATCGTTTTAGCCAGTTTCTACTCATCTTTTCCTTTCTTTGTGTTCCTCTTAACACATCAGTTGTGAGCTTTCTCCCAGCGGCAGCTGCACACACCTTGTCCCTTTTGGACTCAACTGCATCTATTTATGCTTAGCAGCAGCTTGGGGAAAAACCACTAGCAACAACAAACCCAACAAAACACCCAACCTCTAAAGAATAACTGAGCTATCTTATTTCTCATTTATAAAATCACTTTAATCACCAACACCCTGCCTCTATCTCTCCAGCTGCACAATTCAGCTTTTTTTGGACTTGTTTTAAGGATTTCACTGTTTTGTTTCAAGATGTCACTCCGGCCTCGGCCACCTCTTTGAAACACCCCACACAGCCTCCTCACCTCTTCTGTCTTGCTACCAAAGGCAACGACCCGTTGCACACTGATTAAACAATGCAGTCCTGGCACTCGCTGCCACTTCAAAAATCCATTAACCTTTACTCTTTTGACTGCACAAGGTGGAGTTGTGGTTTAAATACAGAACTGAAAGGAAACATTTGCTTTCTATGTATGCAAATGGGCTACTCTTTGACCTGCAATTTAGTCCCTGTTGACAGCCCAGCTCCTACCTCCTCTACTGGAAAAGCTCGTGGCTTGGACAGATCCACTCTGAAATGGGTCAAGAACTGGCTGGAGGGCCAGGCCCAGAGAGTGGTGGTGAATGGTGCCACATCCAGTTGGTGACTGTCACTAGTGGTGTGCCCCGGGGATCAGTGCTGGGCCCCATCCTGTTCAATATCTTTACTGATGACCTGGAGGAGGGGATTGAGTCCAGCACTGGTAAGCTTGCAGATGACACCAAGTTAGGAGCAGGTGTCAATCTGTTGGCGTGTAGGAGGGCCCTGCAGAGGGACCTGGACAGGCTGGATGGGTGGGCAGAGGCCATTAGGATGAGATTGAACAAGGCTAAGTGCAGGGTTCTACACTTTGGCCACAACAACCCTAGGCAGTGCTACAGGCTGGGGACAGAGTGGCTGGAGAGCAGCCAGGCAGAGAGGGACCTGGGGGTGCTGGGAGATAAGAGCTAGACATGAGCCAGCAGTGTGCCCACTTCTAGCTTTGCTCCATTCCCCCCATTCCTATCACTAAATCCTGTTAACTGACTCTGAGGCTTCTCACTCCCTCTGCTTTGGGCCAGGCTGTTATGAAAAGAAGGGCAGAAAGCCAGTCCAGGGTTCCACCACTCTCATGCTGAAGAACTTCCTAACATCCAGTCTGAATCTATCCATTTCCAGCTTTGTTCCATTCCCCCTGTTCCTATCACTATCTGACATCCTAAAAAGTCTCTCCCCAGATATTCCCTTCAGATATTGGAAGGCCACAATAAGGTCTCCTTGGAGCCTTCTCCACTCCAGACCGAACAGCCCCAACTGTCTCTGTCTGTCTTCATTATGTTGGAAGAGTCCCTGCTGACTGCACAGGGGTTGGGCAAGATGACCTTGGAGAGAGCCTTCCAAACCAATGCAATCTGTGAAAAGTGGGTTTCAAAGTGTTCTACAACCAAGCAACTGTTTAAAATATCAGTAATTGAAGTATCTACTACACCTCTGCTTCATCGTTGCTTTTGTATAGCAGCACTACTTGATAAAGCTTCATCACCCACTTCAAACAAGGCACCAGATTTGTCTCTGTGGAGTTTAAAGGTGCACCCTGGCAGGGAAGGATGGATGGGAAAAAGACAGAGCAGTTACAAAGATCTTGAAACATGTCCAGAATCAACAAAATGACCTAACATTTGTGCTTGTAAAAAAACCAAACACTACCACGAACCCTTGGGGCTCAGTAAGCCAGCCTGAGAAAGAAGAACAACTGTCCCAGGTGCCACTGTAACTCCTCAAAGGCCAAGTCCTGCCCTTAACCTTTCAGTTATTTGTGGTGAGAGAGGAAGAGAGCAAAGCACTGCTCTAGACTACTGCAGAGGGGCACGTTTGTATTACACTCTGTTCCTGGCTTTAGGAGCCTCATTCCATCTGATGCTGCTCCCTCCCTGCATCTTTAAACCAGGAATAACCAGAGGAAGCCTGAGGAACATCTCAGCCAGCATCACCTAGGGGATGTGAGCTCTGGCACATGCTCTCCAGTGCCACACTACCAGGAGCCAGATGGGAAGGATTTTACACTTGCAAACATTTTTAACTCCTGCACGCTGGGATTTCTTGGTGCAATGCTGAGGGGTGAGTAACAAATGTTCACCAAGATCCCAGACCTCTCTCTACTGTCAGGAGAAGGCTGCAAGCTTGCCTTGAAAACACAGCACAGGAGTTTGTTAAGGTCAAGAGATCTGAAGCCCTGTTCCACTTTTAGCTGAGTCCCTTCAGTTCAGAGGATATGCATGGTAAACCCTGGCATGAACTCTGCTTCCACTGAGTCCACCTTTTGTTTGTGAGGAAGCAGGACATTGTTTTCACTTAGAGGTGGCTTTTTTTTCTTTTTCCTTGCCAAGATAAGAGTAACCTCAAGTTTCCAGTGCAATGGAAGGCCTACAGGAATTCAAAGATGTTCTTCCTTCAGCAGCAGCATTTATTTACTTCCTTTAACTCAGATATTTTTAATCTTCTTGCAAACAGACAGGTTAACAGCAGCTACAGGATCAGAAGCACTGCCTAGAATCAGAGAATCTGCAAATGGCTCAGGCTGGAAGGGAGCTCAGAGCTCATCTACTCCAACCTCCTTGCCATGGGCAGGGACACCTCTCAATTAGATTTGGCTGCTCAAGGCCTCGTCCAATCTGGCCTCCCAGGCAGAAGGCACCCACAGCCTCCCTGGGCAGCCTATTCAGAGTCTCACCACCCCTATACTGAAACTAAGCTCCCTTCTAACCCTGCTCTTCCTCAGTTTCAAACCACTGCCCCTTAGCCTGTCTCTAGACGCCTTCAGGACAAGTCCCTCTGCAGCCTTCCTTCAGGTTCAACTGAAGTAAAGGAAGGCAGCTCTGAGGTCCTCCTGGAGCATTCTCTTATCCAAGCTGCAAGTCCCCTCAGCCTATCCTCACAGCAGAGGTGCTCCAGCCCTTGGATAATCCTTGTGGACTCCTCTGGACTCTCTCCCAGCTCTCTGCTAGGAGATTGAGAGAAGCAAATTTTCTGGTCATATATAAGTATTTTCCAGGCAAATTTCTGTTTTCCATCAGTGCTAGAACTACTCTAAGGAGACAACCAATGCTGAGCAGCAGAATTGGCTCAACCACCCAAGCCAACAGCACACCTGCACTGAAGTGAAACCCAGACAGTGGTCAGTAGATAACAGAAAGACAGAGGAATAGGAGGGAGAAGAGAAAAATCTATTCTCCAGCTGCTGCATTCACCAATTTTGCTACCCAAAGTGGCAGCCCTGTTTGTAGTTGGGCTTACACTTCTTGTTTAAGAGGCAATTTTACTCCCTTTGAATTTCAAAGACAAAACACAAAGCAGCAAGTGCCATATCCAGGCTTTCAGGGGACTTGTACCTTAATACCCAAGAGGGGCACCCAAGCCCTTCTCACAAGTCACTGTTTTGCTTCAGAACCACAACTCTTATTGCCAAAGAATATGTTAACCTGTTTGGGATCATTTTATCCCTGACCAGCTTACTCCCTCTCAAGCCCAGATGCTTTCTTTCTCTAGAGACAAAGGGATGTATCAAATAATGCCCAGTTACTTGTTCACACACCACTGCTGCCTTTAAAGGGCAAAGGGAAGCAGGGGAAAAAAATAGATGCAGATGGAAAAACAGGAGAGGAATGTGTAAAAAGGTAGCAAAAAGAGAAACCAAGAGGAGACTTGGAACAGAAATCTGTGCTGCATCATCTTGCTGCCTTCACCTTGTTGCCCACATACTTAAAAGACTTCAGAGTCAGCCTCATCTCCTGGTGAGCCTTTCATTTTGTCAGCTTCAGTCTGCCACCGGGAGACAGCTCTGAGGTGGAAGTTTTCAGGCAGAGAGATGCTTTGCTTTGCTTTGCCTTCTCGTTTGGAGAACACACAGAGGCAGGAAATCTGATCCTGCCTCAATTATTTGCACAGAAAGCAAGCAGAGACTTGTCAGACTGCAAAGGGAGAAAAGAGGCACACTGGAGAGACAGTGACAAAACAAGCCTGGAAACAGCCCCACGTGTGCATGGTTCAGCTGCCTGCACTGCCACAGCACTGCTGTGCCCACTGCACAGGGCCTGGCACTGCCAGCAAAGGCTGTGGGGAGAGAGCACTGGTCTCTGGCTGCTGAGTTACACAGATCCACCCCTCCCTGCAGATCAGCCTCCTCTTTTCTCCCACACTGTGTCAGCAGGGTCACCTCAGCTGCCTGGCCTGTGGAGGTGGCACCTGGGGACATGGTTTGGCGGTAAGCTGATGGTTGGGCTTGCTGATCTTAGAGGACTTTTGCAACCAAAACAATTCAGTGACTCAATCACTGTTTAAGTCCTAGGCTGAGAACTCTCTGGGAGTACAGAGCAGCAGCACAGGGAGGGGATTCTGCCCCTCTGCCGAGACCTCACCTGCAGCACTGCCTCCAGCTCAAACAAACCAACCCCAAGACATTCTCTGAAAGCCTCAGTGCAGTCTGGCAGGAGGAAGAAAGGAGGGATGTGTAACCAGCAGTCACTTCAGCTGTTACCTCAAGCTCATGAAATTCTCCCAACCATCTGAACTTCTGAGAAAACAGCATTATTTTAATGACTCACACTGGTTCCAGTCTTCTGAGATGGAGATCACAGTTTAAGTGCTGATACACTCTGAATATGCACACAAGGGAGCAGCTGAAGAGAGAAAGATTATGTAGAAAATGACCTGGTAGGAGGAGTTCTGAATTCTGATTTAGATTCTGAGTCAGCAAACTGAAGAGCCAGCAAAATCCTCAACTCATTCTGAGGAACTGGTAGGAAGTGTTTCAAGTGCAAGTCTGTGGTCTTCACTGATCTTGCTTCCTCTAACCTAAAGAAAAATGAAACCATTTCCTAAAAGCCAAATGTGTGGAGCTGTTAATTGACAGGAGGTCAGTAAGCAAACTGGGGGAGACGAAGTTGTAGGCAACTTAAACAAGCAAAGGTCAAGGAGCTCCTGGGAACAGGCCACTTTTACTCAAACTTTTCAGGGAACTTCCCTTGCTGGATTACAGGAATAGATTTGAGTGTTGAGAGGAGCAAGCTAAGCTACTTACCACTATGAACTTCATTACTTTACATTATCTTCAACCAGATCCTGGGCTGCAGCAGGAGCAGTGTGGGCAGCAGGGCCAGGGAGGTGATTCTCCCCCTCTACTCTGGTCTGCTGAGACCCCACCTGGAGTACAGCATCCAGTGCTGGAGCCCCTGGGACAAGAGGGATGTGGAGATGCTAGAGGTGTGCAGAGAAGGGCCACAAGGATGCTCAGAGGGCTGCAGCAGCTCTGCTGTGAGCACAGCCTGAAAGAGTTGGGGCTGTGCAGGCTGCAGAAGAGAAGGCTCCCAGGGGACCTTCTTGTGGCCTTCCAGGATCTGAAGGGGGCCTAAAAAAAGCTGGGGAGGGACTTTTTAGGCAATCAGGGAATGACAGGACTGGGGGAATGGAGCAAAGCTGGAAGTGGGGACATTCAGATTGGATGTGAGGAGGAAGTTGTTGAGCATGAGAGTGGTGAGAGGCTGGAATGGGTTGCCCCTGCAGGGAGGTGTTTGGGGCCAGATCCCTGGAGGGGTTTTTGGCCAGGCTGGCAGAGGCTGTGGGCAGCCTGCTCTAGGGTAGGGTGTCCCTGAGCATGGCAGGGGGGTTGGAACTGGCTGATCCTTGTGGTCCCTTCCAACCCTGACTGTGATTCTACTTCCACTCACCCACTCAATTATATTTTCATTCCTTCCCAGAGGCTGACAAGTCCCCCTTGTTGAAGTGCTCAGCACTCGCTGCTTCACAGAGCAGCCAGCATGCAAAAAGTGAGTGAAACTGCTGCTGTGAAACCTTCCAGATCCACCTCTCAAACTAACTGCTTTCTGTCTCCAGCCCCCATGACAGCCTCTTCTCCAAAGCCAATCTCCATTCCTTTGAGAGCTGTTTGCTGCCCAGCTCACCTTGTGGCTAGAAACTCATCTACCCAACAACAGAACCTTTTCCTGGGGAAAGAGAATGGGGGAAAAAAAAAAAAAAAAAAAAAGAGCTGTTTAATACCCACTGGCACAAACCACAGCTGAAGACCCCATGCTTGCATCTCCAGGGGTTTAGATTTATTGGCATCTTTTACAAGCTGGGCCTTGGAAGCCTGCAGAGTTAGCCAGGGAGAAGAGCGTGGGTATGCTGAGACAGAGAAGGCTGTGAGCAAAGGGCATTTTTCACTGATGAGTTCTGTTTTTCCAAGAGGATGGAGTGTAGGATTGTAAACAACATCCTGGGCAGAGGTTGAGAAAGTTATCCAGCTTTTTATAGGCAGCTTTCAGCCTTCACTGCTCACTGGGCTTAGTTCAATCACTAGGAAGGTTTTGCTTGCACAGTTAACCCCTTGCTTACCCTTGCTTGCAGAGTTGGCACTAGCACTGCATAAGTGAGTGAGCACACGAGGAAAGCAAGAGAGAACAGCCCCCTCTGTGTCTGCTGGAAGCATTCTTCCAATTAGGAAGCTAGAAAAAACTCTGCAGGAGAGCAGACAAAGACTGGAGAGTAAGGAGAAATTCTTTGCAGTGAGGGTGGTGAGACACTGGCACAGGTTGTCCAGGGAGGTTGTGGCTGCTCCCTCCCTGGAGGTGTTCAAGGCCAGGTTGGATGAGGCCTTGAGTGACCTGTTCTAGTGGGAGGTGTCCCTGCCTGTGGCACAGGAGGATTTGAACTGGCTGAGCTTTGAGGTCCCTTCCAACCTAAACCATTCTGTGGATCTCTGGATTTGCTATGCCAGACAGGAAACACAATAGAAATGAACATGCTGAAGTGACTCAAATATGTGGAACTCTCCAACAGCTTCCTCCTCTCTCTTTTTCCAGCAGGTCTCAATGTCAGTGAGTTCAATGCAGCCAGAGCAAACTCCATACCTTCACTTCTGCAAAATTTCAGTTCTGGTTTGAGAGCAGACCAGGCCAGCTCCTCGTTATGCAGTTTAAGCAGTCAACTTAGCTAAAATGTAAGTACTCATTACAAAAAAAAAAACCCAACAACAAAAAACCTAAAAAACTTGGCAAAAACAAAAAATCAGCTGGGATCTGTGAATACTCCTGAGAACCACCTGAGATCTGTAATGCTGTTGGGAAACAGCTGGGATCTGTGAATTCTCTTGGGTCACTTCACAGATGCCTTCCTGAGCCTGCAGGCAGCTGTCACAAGGAGCAGGCTGCCCAAAGAGGCTGCAAAATCTTCTCTGGAGACATTGAAATGCTACCTGGATGTGTTCCTGTGTTCTAGGTGAGCCTGCTTTGCATGGGGGTCGGAGTGGATGATCTCTGGAGGTCCCTTCCAACCCCTACCATTCTGTGATGCTATGAAATGATTGCTCCATGGAGACATAGTGAAGGGAAATGAAGAAACAGAATGAAGACCACAAAGGAAGAAGAAGGAAGAGAGTAGGGAAGACACCAATTTGGTTTCACTTTTCAACCCTCCAACCTTCAGCTTAGAATCATAGAATCAGTCAGGGTTGGAAGGCACCACAAGGATCAGCCAGTTCCAACCCCCCTGCCATGCCCAGGGACACCCTACCCTAGAGCAGGCTGCCCACAGCCTCTGCCAGCCTGGCTGCAGACACCTCCAAGGATGTGGGCCCAAACACCTCCCTGGACAACCCATTCCAGGCTCTCACCACTCTCATGCTCAACAACTTCCTCCTCACATCCAATCTGAATCTTCCTACCTCCAGCTTTGCTCCATAGCCAAAAAGGTCTCTCTCCAGCTTTTTTGTAGCCCCCCTTCAGATATTGGAAGGCCACCAGTGTAGCAGCTGACTGTATTTACCAACTGAGGCACAGCATTATACAATCACCTGGCTCCAAACAGACTCCTGCAGGGCTTTTTCTTCCCCATAAGTGACTGTTCACCAGCACCAGCAATGGTGTCCTCACACACCTGAAGAACAAGAGCTTGAAAAGGACAACTGCCAGCAATGCAGGAACAGTGATGAAATGTCAAAGTCAGTGAGGAAGCAGCCAGGCAGAGCAGTAGCTCAGGCACAGCTCCAAGGCTCTGCTACCTCTTCTGAAGGAGAGGGCCTGGCTGACCCCCACAGCCTGGGCTGAGAGCAGCAGCACCTCCAGAGAGCACAGCACAGTGCTGACAGCACTGCTCTCTCAGCTGTCAGATCATCTCAGCAGGTAGCTCTGCTCTTCTTGGCTTGGGAAGAAAATCGGTAGCAGGGAGGTGTCTCCTGAAGAGCTGAACACTGCAGCCAGGGGCAGTGTCACAGAGCAGACTGCTCACTCTCCTAGGGTTCACTTCCTGCACAGGAGAGATTCCCTGACTGAAACCTGCCCGTCTGCTGTAAAGACTGAAGACATCTCTGTCTTTCAGAGGAGGTGGGGATTTGATCATCCTCTAACCAGCTGCCCCTAGCTGCCTACCAGCAGCAGTGAAAAGAAAGCAGCACACACCCAGCAGACTGCTAGGGTGTGCTGTCATTATGGCATCAGGAGGGGCTTGGTTTTATGGAAGCAGACAGAAGGTCAGGCACTTGCTCCTGCTGGAGGTCACCTCTTCAGTGGTCCTAGGCCTACCCACTTGCTTCAAGCATGATCCAGTTGCTTGTTCCTGTTCCCTTGTGGTTGCAGGAAAATGGCATCCAAAACACTCAGCAGCAAGAAGGGCAAAATTCAGTACCTAAACCCTTGTGATTTCTGGGCTGTCACTTGTGATTTCTTTCACCTCTTTTCTATTTAAACTTGGCAGCCTCTAACCCTCACTTCCAGAGTTAGCAGCACTACAAAGACCAACGTTTTAGCCAACAGTTGCAGCCAGTGCTGACCAAGCTAACAGGTAAGCACTACACCAAACACAGCCTAAGGCAAACTGCAGGGAGCCACACCTGGGTCAGGCCAGTCCCAGGCACAAATCCAGGCTGGGGGTAGAGTGGGTTCAGAGCAGCCCTGAAGAAAGAGCCTTGGGAGTGTTGGGTGCTGAGCAGCTCCCCAGGAGCCAGCAGTGCCCTCATGCAGCCCAGCAGGCAGCTGTGTGCTGGCTGCAGCCAGAGCAATGTGGGCAGCAGGGCAGGAGAAGAGATCTGCACCTTGGCTCTGCTCTGCA
Organism: Psilopogon haemacephalus; assembly: GCA_013396835.1. Classification (NCBI taxonomy): domain Eukaryota; kingdom Metazoa; phylum Chordata; class Aves; order Piciformes; family Megalaimidae; genus Psilopogon; species Psilopogon haemacephalus. The sequence goes on along the minus strand of VWZI01019112.1, from coordinate 240,763 downwards.
CAGACCTCACCTCCAATCCTGCCTCCAGCTCTGGTGTCCCCAGCACAAGAAAGACACAGAGGTGCTGGTCTCTGATCTGATCCAGCCTTCCTTTGTCTCTCTGCCAGCTCCTCAAGTGTAACCTCAGTGTTCAGGACTCTCATGACTGGAGGTGCAGTGCAGCATTCTTTCCAGATTTTATATCAGTTAAGGGAAGTGGAGAGTCCAGAGCAGGCCACAAAGATGCTGGCAGGGCTGGAGCAGCTCTGCTGTGAGCACAGGTGTGCAGCCTGCAGAAGAGAAGGCTCCAGAGGGGACCTTAGAGCTGCCTGCCAGTGCCTGAAGGGATCCTGCAGGAAGGCTGCAAAGAGACTTGTCCTGAGGGTGTCTAGAGACAGGCCAATGGAGAACAGTTTGAAGCAGAGCAGGGTTAGAGTGGAGCTGAGGAAGAAGTTCTTCAGTGTGAGGGTGGTGAGACTCTGGCACAGGCTGCCCAGGGAGGCTGTGGCTGCCTCCTGCCTGGGGGTGTTGAGGGCCAGGTTGGATGAGACCTTGAGCAGCTGAGTGTAGTTGAGAGGTGTCCCTGCCCATGGTGGGGAGGTTGGAGATGAACTCTGAGTCCCTTCCAACCTGAGCCACTCTAGGATTCTATGAAATCTCTTAGATCTCTCACCACACTGAGAGAGTCTCAGCTCACATGGAGGTACAGTAAGTTCCTTTGAGTTGCTTCTCCTCTCCCCAGCCTGATTTAAATGGCACTGTGCTTCTCAGCACACTCATATTCCACACAGCAGATGTCTAGGAGCTGGAAGCACACTTGCCAACTGAAAAGTTGCTGCACACACCAACTCTGAGCAGCAGGAGAGTAACTCAAGATCTATCAGCAAGCCAAGGGCAGGAAGGAAAGCAGAGCAGTAGAAGTTCTAGCAAGGTGGTTTCAGGCTGCTGTTGCCTCCAGTTCAGGCTTCTCCAGCACAAGGTAGAAAGGAGTGAAACTGAGTTTCAGTCAAGTTGTCACAATCAGCCTCAAAGAGCTGCCCTTGGCCCTGACATTTGGGGTTGTCCAGGTCAGCTTCAGCAGCAAGCTCAGACTGGGCAGAACAATATCTAGAATGGGTTCAGCTCCACTTCCCTTAGCTGACATCAAATCTGGAAGGAATGCTGCACTGCACCTCCAGTCATGGGAGTCCTGAACGCTGAGGTTACACTTCAGGAGCTGGCAGAGAGACAAAGGAAGGCTGGATCAGATCAGAACACCCCAAATGCCCCTCAGTGCCCTCTTCCTGTCAGTGGCACTGATGTCTAGGAGAAGGGATAAAAGCAATGGAGGCACAGAATGGCCCTTGCTGGGTAGAAGTGCCCAGCAGCTGGGAAGCTGAGGCATGCTGCCTTTTATCCCTTCAGCAGTCCTCTGTACTAGGGACCTCACAAACACCTTCCTTCCTACGGCTCCAGTTCACCTCCACTGCTCTGGCTGTACACAGCTCCCAACTGGGGTCAGCCTTGCAGCCTTGCTCTGCTTGTCAGAATCAAGTAGTAGTAATGCATCCAGTGGGGGAGCCCCTGGGACAAGAGGGATGTGGAGATGCTGGAGGTGTGCAGAGAAGGGCCCCGAGGATGCTCAGAGGGCTGCAGCAGCTCTGCTGTGAGCACAGCCTGAAAGAGTTGGGGCTGTGCAGGCTGCAGAAGAGGAGGCTCCCAGGGGACCTTCCTGTGGCCTTCCAGGATCTGAAGGGGGCTACAGAAAATCTGGGGAGGGACTTTTTAGGCTATCAGGTCACTATCTGAGTAGGGGGAATGGAGCAAAGCTGGAGGTGGGGAGATTCAGAGTGGATGTGAGGAGGAAGCTGTTGAGTATGAGAGTGGTGAGAGCCTGGAATAGGTTGTCCAGGGAAGTGTTTGGGGCCAGATCCCTGGAGGTGTTTTTGGCCAGGCTGGCAGAGGCTGTGGGCAGCCTGCTCTAGGGTAGGGTGTCCCTGGGCATGGCAGGGGGGTTGGAGCTGCCTGATCCTTGTGGTCCCTTCCAACCCTGACTGATTCTATGGCCCCAGCACAGTTACCCTCCCCAGCCTGCAGAGCATTGTCTGCATGACAATCCATTGTGTGCTTCCACAGGGAGGGAACAGCTACCAAAGATGGACATCGAGATCTTCATGACAACAAATCTTTATCACCAGGGAAGATGTGCCAGGAAAATACAAACACTCCACATGAAACCATATGGAGAAGTTACTGGAACACTGAGCTCGACCAGCAAAATGCTTCTTTCCCCATCACCACCCACCCACAGCCTGATGAATCCCCCATCAGCTAGGCACAAAGTTTGACTTTGTTTTATTAATAGTGGAAGGAAAACTGAATACAGGGAAAGCAAAAAAA
>VWZI01019112.1:202754-230844 GCA_013396835.1 Psilopogon haemacephalus | reverse complement strand
CAGCAATCCCCTCTGCCCCCACAGCAACTCCACCTGATGTCATTTAGCTCCTTTTTTTTTTTTTTTTCCTTAAACAGAAGCTTCTCCTCAATCCAGCTGAGCACATTTCCTACTCCAGTTCCTGATGAAGATGCAGAGATGGCTGCTGTGGGGTTGGTTTGCTCAGGAGTCTGACTCCCACTGAAGACCTATGGGTGTGCCATCAAAATGTGGACATTTGGCACTGCTTGAGAAAGGCCAGGATGCCATTGTCCTTCTTGGCCACATGGGCACAGGCTGCCTCATGCTCACCCCCAGGTCCTTTTCCCCCAGGCTGCTTCCCAGCCACTCTGTCCCAAGCCCAGACTGTTGCTTAGGGTTGTTGTGACCAAAGTGCAGGACCTGGCCCTTGGTCTTGTTACACCTCACTCTCTTGACCTCAGCCCATAGACTTCAGCTGTGCAGATCTCTCTGCAGTGGCCTCCTCCCCTCCAGCAGATCAGCACCGTATGCTTGCCACACAGGGAAACACTACAAACCACTGCAGTCATATAGGAAGAGAGATAAAAAAAGCAAAGGAGGTTTCATCAGAGAAAAAAACAAAATCAAACACTGTGCAAGCTGCTCCTCTGGCCAGGCCAAGCCACTTGAGGCAGCACACAGCAGCCAGGCAGCCTTTACTGACTGCTCCTACAAAGCATTTGTCAGTATCAGCAAGGACAGATTGCAGGAATCTCCAGCTCCTGTTAGTGATCAGCTCCATGGAAAACTAACAACTGTCAGACACAAACAGCAGAGGAATGTTTGCAAAACAAGCTCTTTGCAGCAGTGCTCCCATTTCTCTGGCTCCTGGCCCTGCAGCCACATGGACTGCTAAAAGCTGTTGCCCAGCTCAGCAGTGCTGCTGAGGTGTTTGCTGCCAGCAGGCAAGGAGGGTGATTGGTTTCCATTCCTCGCCCTGAAGGGATCCTGCAGGAAGGCTGCAGAGGGACTTGTCCTGAGGGTGTCTACAGCTAGGCCAAGGGGGAAGCTGAGGCAGAGCAGGGTTAGACCGAAAGCAAGGAAGAAGTTCTTCAGTATGGGGGTGGTGAGACTCTGGAACAGGCTGCTCAGAGAAGCTGTGGCTGCCTCCTTCCTGAGGGTGTTCACGGCCAGGTTGGATGAGGCCCTGAGCAGCTGAGTCTGTTTGAGTATGGTGGGGAGGTTGGAGGAGATGAGCTCTGAGCTCCCTTCCAACCTGAGCCAGTCTAGGATGCTGTAAGTACTTGTAGCCCCCATGCAGCATGGTAGGGCAGCAGTTCCCCTCCACCTCTGCTGCAGACTCCCTCGGGATTCACCCCAGCTGCCCTCAGCCAGCTCTGTGCCACTGTCAGGGGGTTGGAGGAGATGCACTTTGAGCTCCCTTCCAACCTGAGCCGTTCCATGACTGTCACCTGCTGTACTTTACCAGGGCCTCCCGGACTAGCAGAGCTGGCAGCTGGGGGCGCCGTGCTGTGCTCACCTTGTGTGTCCTGCTGTAGGTGTAGAGGTAGGCCAGCCTGTAGAGGCTCTTGTAGTGCTGGGGGAAGCGGCTGAGGCAGAGGCAGAAGGAGGCAATGCACTGCTCGGTCAGGAACTTGCGCTGCTCCTCCAGGTCCGCTGGGAGGCCGGGAGGGAATTCAGATGCTTCTCCACAGGCTTCCGTTTTCTTTTTGCAGTCCCACTGTGAAGGTGGGAGGGCTGCAGTCTTGATGGCATTGCCAGCAGCAGACTGAGGGTCCAGCAGGATTTTCTGGCCGGCAGGCTCAGCAGGGGGGTAAGGTTCGGAGCTCTCCAGCAGCTCTTCAGACTTCCCTGCAACTGCAACAGCGAAAGGAGGCAAAGGTGGCAATGGCAGCTACTAAATGGCAAAGGAAATCCACAAAAGAGGACAAAAACTAACTAAACCATGTGGTAGCCTGTTTCCAGATGTCCAACTAATCTTCGGTTCATGAGCAAACAGAGCCAAGCCCTGATCTCTCCACTGTCTTCACTGCAGCTTCTCCCTGAGCAACAGTAACCATGTAGGTTGGAAGCTGAGGGACAGCAGGGTTAGACTGGTGCTGAAGAAGTAGTGAGACTCTGGAATGGGCTGCCCAGGGAGACTGTGGATGCCTCCTCCCTGCTCAAAGCCAGGCTGGATGAGGCCTTGAGCAACCTGGGCTAGTGGGAGGTGTCCCTGCTGATGGCTGGGGGGTTTGGAACTGGATGAGCTTTAAGGTCCCTTCCAACCTTAACCATTCCACGGATCTATGAACCCAAGCTAAGCCAAGCCTGCAAACACGAAGTGACCAGTCAACAGCTGCCCATGGTGGGACTGTGAAGGCAATCAGCTGTGTTCACATTCCCTGCTTTCTAGCTCTATGAAATCAGAGCAGGCTAAAGCCCAGGGGGAGCTGGCAAGAAGATTTAACCACCCCACAAAGGGCCACGGCCCGGAAGGGTGGCAAAATGTATACACTGCTCTTGTTTGTCTTTCCCTGCTGAAGCTGAGCCTCTCTATCTACTGCCACATCCAAATGCACAAACATCAGACAAAGGAAAATTCCAGCTAATGGATTTGGAATCAACATTTCCAGTGGAACCCTAAACGCTATTGTATATGGAAAATTTTGCTGGAGCAGTTCCACTTCTCCACTGAAATGAAGCATCCAATGCAATGAATCATCCAATTCCACCACTTGTGCTCCTCTAGGTACTGAGCACCAAGAGGGCATCCCTGCCTGCGGACAAGAAAAGATGGTCTGTTTGGGATTATCTTCAAAGAGCCAATCCTTCAATTCCTTCAAGATCTGAAACGCTGCAGAAAGAGGAGATAATCACCAAAAAGAAAGCAAGGCAGGCAAGAGGCCATCACAGCCAGCAGCTGATCATTATTCTCTCCTCTGTGAGGTTTAGCAGGTAGTGCACACTGGGCTGCTGGCCACGGAAGCAAAGCGCAGCTCCACTTTCAGCTTTACACACAGAGCCAGCTGCAATGCCCAGCTAAAACCTCAAAGTGCAGCACGTTTCAGTGCTTCTGCATGCCACAAGAACCATTTTAACGAGAAGAGCTCAGGTGCCACTCTCTCTGAAGCATACTCTTTTCCTCTGGAGATCCCAGGGTCTCTTTGCCGGGCAGCAGGGCATCGGCGCAGCTCGCGGAAATCCTCTTCTCTGTGTAAGTCTTCCTGAGGCTGTCTTGAGAACTGGCAGGCTCGTTAAACATGTCCTGCGTGGAGCTGGAGTCAGACAGCACCGCCGCAGTGCTGTCCTGGCTCCTCTCTGCAAAAGAGACAAAGCAGGAATGCACCACTCCTCTCCCCTGCTGGCTGCTACCTACCCCTGGGCAGCAGCCACGCTGCAAACCTCTCCCGAATGCAACAGAGGATCCTCACCGAGCTCTGACCCTCTTGCCTAAGAGATTGATTTGCTTTTTAACTTGTCTGCTTCAGGTTATTGGTTTCATCTCACTTCTTTGTGCTAAGATTAACCCTCCCCAACCTTTTCCTTCGCTGAGTATTATCTAACACTACCACGACAAAGAGCTCCCTGCCCCACCACATTTCCTCCTAGAATAGAAACCTGGCATTTGATTCCCAAGTAATGAATGGTGTTCAGCTTTCCAAAGCAGTTAGGCTGAGGACAAAATATTTCACCTGCTATGGTCCTATGACATCTTCCACAGTTCCTGAACACTATTGTATAGGGAAAAATTTACTTTGAAAAGCACTCAGGACAATTTTGAGTCTGACACAAACCTTCTATGGTACTACGACATCTTCCAGTTCCTGAACACTATTGCATAGGGGAAAATTTACTTTGAAAAGCACCCAGGACAATTTTGAGTCTGACACTAAGAAGCTAACAAGAGGAAAACACAAACAACCACCCTGGGCAAAAACCACCTTGTGAAGGACAGAAAAATCATCACCATCAGAGGGCAGAGACTTCCAGGAGTGCTCAGGGATGCCATCTATCCTGCAGCTGTTGGATGCTGTTGAGCAGAGTTCTGAAAGCTTTGATGTGGCAAACAAACAAATAAATTCATCCAAGAGCCAGGTCTAAAGCAGGCAGGGAAACTCTTGGATTGAAGGCAGTAGATAGGAGTGTGCTTTGACAGAGTGCAGTAGGTGGCTGCTGGCTACATTGCAGTCACAGCTAAGTTGTTAACCTGCTGGTGGCTGTTACAGCACAGGAGAAGTTGTATGGGATTGTGACTGGGCTAAAATCCACAGCTCAGAACAAGCAGGCAAGTGAAAACTTTCCACCTGTGTCTCCAACCTGCCAATAGAATCCAAGTCCTTCTGCACCAGGGTGGGGCAGAAGCAACCTTGCATGACTGAAGAGCACAGCTTAGTGCCTCCAACAGAGAGAGAGATGCATGCAGACTGCCACTGAGCTGGGCAACTGGCAGCTTTCTGGAACCCTATGCCAGGACAATTCAGTGTCCAACTCAGGCACTTCTCTCTAAATCTGTAGCCCAAGAGTTTCCTTTCCAGTTTCTGCTGAGGACACAGGGATAGCTTAGCCAATGTTCCATCCATTCCCTAGGCAGTTCCATTCTTACTCACTAATTCTCCTGATAAGAGAGAAGATTTAAGAAGCAGGGGCCCTTGCTTTGAGACAAGCTGATCATTTCACTGCATTTCTCCTGTTCCATCTGAATTTCACTGGTTCAGCAGCGAGCTAAGAGCCCCCTAAGAATGTATTTTACCAAGATAAATCCCTCCTCAGACCTTCAGCTTGCAGATCAGGTTCTGCTTAGTAAGATTTCCAACACACAAACCAAATCTTGTGCACTCTGTGGGCTTTTCACTAGCACACAAAGAAACCCTTCCCTTTTGGGGAAGGGATCTTAATCAAACTCTACCTTGACAAAGGAATGGAGGAGCAGGATTTGCTTCCTAATTGTAAGTTAGAGAATTGGTTAATGATGATGAGTCCTATACAGAAAGAATGTAATTATAAAGAATGGCAAGAGAAGGATCCTGAAGAGAGGTCAGCCAAGCTTTAAATGACTCCTTTATAAAGCTTTAATAACGTTCTGTGGTACAAATGGATACGACTCAACTCCCAGATGGCATCAGGAGAAACATTTACAGTGGCTCCCTTGGTAGTTTTCTAAAGGAAGTTTCTGCATCTGTGGCAAAGAGGCCAAATTACTCATCCAGGGAAGGAAAAAAAAAACCAAAAAACAATTTGCAAATGCTGCCCCAAGGCTGGAGGTCAGCTCTGCTGGGTGGGTGGTGACAGATGAAGCACTGGAATGTAAATCAAGAACTGCTGGACCAACGTGCAAGAGTGATGTGGGATCACCACGACACTGCCCTGCATTATCAGCGTACACAGACTGACAGGGATGTAGGATGGCAAATTCCAAATGCAGGGATGATGCTCAGCTTGCCCCTGTGGGGGACAACTGTCAATACCTCCTGACAATCAGCTCCTTAGCTTGGTTTGAAATTGCTACCAGAATGAGCAGAGGTTGAAGCGTTTACATTTATCCTCCTTCTCTCACAGTATATTAACCATATCTAAAAAAAACCAAAACAAAACCCAAACAACTTCATGACAGCAACACTGGGCTCATTAATCACTGGAAAGCAGAGGAAGGCTGCTCTTGAGACAAGCTGCTCTCCTTTGAGGTACTTCTTCAAAGCAGTAGATGCTTTCAACCCAAGTAAGCCTGATGAGAAACACTGGAGAGGCAAGCAGCAGCCACCAGTTACTCATTCCTCAGAAGTCGCCACGGATGAGTCAAGTTCCAGGGAATGGAAACCAAAGTGTGGCACCTATCTTTGCAAAGAGGAAAAAGGTAGAAGCAGTCAGCCAGGCAGCCTGCACTTCCCATGCAATTATGTGAGCAGAAATGCATCAGTGCAGCCCTAAGCACCTCGAAGCTAACAGCAGTGGAACAGGAGTGTGGGGCCCAGCAGATCTGCTCAGGTGTGCCTGCAAACATCAAGGCAGAACTGGCCAAACTCTCCTGCTCTTCTCAAAGCAGCTCAGCACACCTCAGCCTGTGATCAGCGACTTCACAGAAACACACAGAAGCCTTCCTGCTCTGCTGAGTGCTAATGAAAATGAAGCTTAATGATGGTGTCTGTTTTTGGGTCCCACACTTTAAAAATACATTGAATGACAAGTGTGAACTCGGAGGGCTGGAAGGAAAAAAAAAAGAAGCACTTCGTTTTCAAATGCCACAGGAAGAAGAGGGCTGAGCACTCCCCTAGCCATGACCCTGTGCCACCACTCTCCCAGGTGCACCACAAGCCCTCGTTCCCTCAAGTGTGTGCACTCACAGGGCTGAAGGACGGAAGAGAAGAGACCTGAAGTGACCTGAAGCAGCAGACTCGATGCCAGTGAGAGAGCTCTCAGTGTGTTGGCCAGGTAGCACCTCTCATGGTGCAAGCTTACATCATCTGTTCTCAGGGGAGCTGAGGCACAGCTCTGTGGTGCCAGCAGGAGTGAGGAATTCCATCTCTGTTATTTACCACACAGCTCCACTAATCCTGCTGCCTGCCCTGCAGCCTTTGAAGCTACCCAGAAACTAAACTGAGGAGGGAGAAGACCTCTGAAACATCTGCATGTAGGCTCAGGTAACGAGGTCAGAGAGCCAACAGGGCTTTTTCTGCATAGTATCTGCATCTGATGGGAAAGGTATGCAAGAAGGGATCAGAAATGTGCCAATCAGCTGCATGTCAAAAATCAGCTCCTAGTGGCACAGAAATCTGTATTCTAAAGAGCCATATACACCTGGTAACTCCATTTACTGCAGAGAAAAAGCCTGCTGCACAGCTCAGAGCTTATGAATAACATAAGCATAGATTATTAAAAAATAATAACCTTGTCTCAAGCAATAAAGGCTGTGGATGGAGAGACTCTTTTAGTCCTGCCTGCCTCCCTTCTTCTCCTTGCTTGCATGTCTGAGCATTTCTCCCTATTGCTCTGCAGTCAGAAACATGATGTGTCACACGAGGCTCATCCTTGAGACAGATTCCACCCACAACAGAAGACAACATTCAGCTCTCTATCAGAAGGCACTTGCACGGTATCAACAAACAAAACAAAAAGAAAAAACAAAACAAACAAAAAAAAAGCCTGCAGAGATTTGCATGGCAGCAGCTGAGTAGTTCCTTGAGGACAGCAAGTGCTCTGAATGCTTAAAGGGAGTTCTCTTGTGACATGAGTCAAAGATGAGAGTTATGTTTTGTCTGCACTCAGGCACTGAATGCATTTCCCTAACTTGCAGTCCTCTTCTGTCTGCAGCTGCAGAGCCACAGACTACCTCATCAGTGTTCCATTCGGTTACTCACATCCTTTCCCCATCATCTCACACTTGTCAGTGTGATACTTTTCACTGGTCAGAGAGAGGTTAAACTGGGGTGAAGTAAAACTGGAGCAAACTGGGTGTGATTTATTATTCATCCAGTCCAGTGTGCAGCCCCCACGAGCATCCATGTGCCAGGAAAGATTATTCGCCGCAGACCATTTTGAACTGCTGGAGAGAGAGAGCATTTTGAAGGCTAAGCTTTGACTGCTCCAAAATGCAATGGGAATGTTCCTTTCGTCTCCACCTGACCCTCAGCAGCTGATTTAGTTTGGCACGGGCGAGGACAACCTGGTGCAAAACGTTTCTCAGAGGTCACCTTTGTCTCATCGGGATGCCGAGAACCCCGTTTAGAAAACACACTCTGCATCTTCATAACATGTGCAGGCCAACAAACTATGCAGTGAGCCTTCTCCCACAGCATGAAGCAAAGGAGCCTTTCCCAGTGAGTTTATCATGCAGGTTTTGCCAATTATTAAAAGCAAGCCGTGACAGGTAAAAGCAGGAAGAGAATGCCTGGGGAACAGAGATTTGTGGAAAGGTTAGAGGCAGCACGGGCAATATTGGTTGCATAAGCAATCAAGGCAAGGACAGACAGACAGACAGACACACAAAGATAAGGACAATCACATCTAACTACACACGACACACTACATGGTATGGATGGAGACTCCAGCAACAGGACACTGGTACTGAACACATCATCTGCATCCCGCCGCGGCCACGTGGAGCTGAGCAGCAACGTGACAAAGGCACAGAGCAGCAAAAGGACCTCACAACAAAACCTGCCTGAAGCCTGCACTGACTGCACACACCCAGCCTGCTTAAAGGGCACTCAGCACAGCTGCTTTGGGACACAGCAGCTGTGTAAATATGCTCTCAGCCCAGGTAACACGAAGGCTTGGGCCCTGCTGACTTCCTGTTTTCTCCTGTTTCCTACTTTGCTCTTGGAAAACTAAAAGAGCCCCAAACCTCAGGCTTCTGCTATCAGGTGCAGCTTTGCACTTTGGAGGGTTATAAAACAGCAACGTGCAGGGGTGATGACAGAAAAAGACAGGATTAGAAGGAGGGAAAAGATGTTGCTGAATGGAAGGACAAGAAAAGAGAAAGGAAGTTGCCTCTTTTACCCATGGCAGAGCAGCTCCTCAGCCAGCAAATACCAGCTGCCACTCAGCCAAGCTGCTGTCTCCTCCAAGGAGATGTGTGCTAGCAGCTGCCACCAGGAGAAGTTTAGTTACTTTACAAGCTGTATTTACTGTGTTTCTCCCTCCTATTTCCATTAAATATATGATTTCAAACTAATAACAGAGCAGCACTCACTGGGGGGTGCAAAGCTTTTCAAGGCTCTCGACTTCAGCAAGGCTTTCTGCAGGTTGGACAAGGCCCTGAGCAACCTGCTCTAGTGGACGATGTCCCTACTGACATCAGGGGGTTGGACTGGATGACCTTTGGAGGTCCTTTCCAACCCAGACCATTCTATGATTCTGTGATCAGTACCAATCTGATCTGATGCCAAGAGACAGAGCAAGTAAGAATATTGTCAGGCCTCAGAAAGCACAAACATGCAGGCTGAATTGAGGCCAAACTGTTCATTCTCAGAACAACAATTTGGACAGGTTCTCCTGCTGTCAGAATGGGTAAAAAAATCTAGAGAGCAGTCTAATGCTGAGTGTCTCCTTGCTGTTTTTAGGAGTGGGGCAGTGGAAATGCAGGCAGCAGTTTTCTTCAGTGAGGTGGTTACATCTCAGGTGCCAAGAGCATTTAACTTCAGGAGTATGTATTTTAGTACAAGTGACATGCAAATGCATGCAGTGGAGCACAGTGTCTGTAAGGAGACAAAAGTGGGAGAATTGTGAGCATTGCTCAGCCTGTTAGCTCTCCCTTCCATCTGTAACAGCCCCAAGCAAGAACTCCAGTTTCCTGGGGCTCTTCAGTCTGCTGTATCCAGAGTGCAGTTGTGCCAGCGACTTAACCAAGCCCTCTGAATGATGCAGCACTTTGCCCTTCTGCTTGTGGTGGCTGCACACAGCCTGCCCAAAGCTCACCCTAACCTTGTTCCTTTCAGCAGCTGACATTCTGAACTGCATAGCCCAGTCCCAGCTAGGCTAAGCTGGCAGCCCCAGGAACTGCTGCTTCAGCCCTGGCAGAGGTAGGCATCCCTTAGCTTGCACCTTCAGGCTTTGCTAAGCTGTCAGCTTTGCTCCCCACTGGGCAATTAGCATGCCACAGCCCATAATAGCTTATTCTGAGGGAAGGCACTAATGACACATGTTGGAATATTTACCTAATTTATGTATCCCCTGGGAACATTTCAGCAGTCTTCAGGACCTAAGCAGATGTGGACTGCTTCTTGCAGGGAATATTACTGAGGAAACAGGGAAACATTTGCTCCTTTCTGTGTCTGCTGTGTCAAAAAGCATCAAGAGGCTGCAGAAAGAGCCTGAGCCCTACCTAAGCCATTCCCTGCCAGCACAGGCTAGCCACTGCAAACAGGAATCCAATGAACCTGCCTCTACCCATCTGAGAGAGCTGAAGGATCTCCTGGCAGCCTCACCAACAATTCGTTGTTGGGGCAAAAAGAGAAAATTCACCTTGCAAAGTTCACAGGCTCACAGGATGTCAGGGGTTGGAAGGGACACAAAGAGATCACTGAGTCCAACCCCCCTGTCAGAGCAGGATCAGACCATCTAGCTCAGGGCACACAGCAACACATCCAGACAGCCCTTGAAAGGCTCCAAGAAGGAGACTCCACAGCATCTCTGGGCAGCCTGTGCCAGTGCTCTGGGACCCACACAGGCAAGGAGTTACCTCCTGTGTTGAGCTGCAACCTCCTGTGCTGCAGCTTTCATTCACTGTTCCTTGTCCTATTTCAAGGAGCAGTGAGCAGAGCCTGTCCCCCCACTCCTGACCCCCAGCCCGCAGAGATTTGTAAACATTGATTCAATCCCCTCTCAGTCTTCTCTTCTGCAGACTAAGCAGCCTCAGGTCCCTCAGCCTCTCCTCCTCAGGCAGTGCTCCAGTCCCCTAATCATAGCCCTCCCTTGGACTCTCTTTGCTTCAGAACTCTGTCAAAGTTCTTCACAAACCACTCTCCTTTTGAAAATGACACCAGGAAACAGCTCACCCTCAGGACAGAAACTCTTACCAAGCAGAGTGCTTCTGTGGGGCCTCCCATATGCTATACACTGCAGCCACTTTACCCCTTCTCAAATGGGTCATTTTGATTGACCATCTAGTTGGACTGGTCCTTTCCAACCCCTAACACTCTGACTCCATTGGTGCTGGTGGTCACAGATCCAGAGGGATAAATGAATGGCCAGAAGAGTGGAATCAGAACAAAATTCCTAGCTAAATAATAATGTCAGGTCACTTAAATAATAACTTAACTTTCTACTATACACACAGCAAAATCTTCAGTACCACTGTGCCCCCCCACACCCCCCCACTCCCTTCTGCATTTCTAAGCCAATTCTGCATTGCACTGCTTTAGGTATTCTAGAGCTGAGCTGCCAAGCAGTCACTGTAAAATGATAAAGTAAAAGATGAAGTCTACTGCACTGTCATGCAAATCACTTCATGCTATTACACAATATATTCCAAAGAGCTGCCACCTGCCTCTTTCCAAAAACAAGCAGCACCACTTGGGCTTGCCTCGTGTCAGGCACACATCGAATTTCCACGGGCACCAGGCAGCCAAAGGCTGAACCCAGCCCTCCCTTAACAACCTCAGGCAGGCATTTAGCTCGGCAGCCACAAGCTAAAGCTATCACCTTTTCAAACTCAGCCAAGACGCAGGCAGCTGCAGGCTCCTCTCAGCACTGCCTCTGTGACTGACAGGTGCCAGGGGAGGCAGGTGCCAGCTCCGGATTGTCTATTTCAAGCTCTGCACATCGATTCTATTTCAAGCACCGACTTCAGAAAAGAGGTAAGGAAGCTTCAATATTGCCCGTGGTACCACAGACCCATCTCCCTCCTGGGAAGGAGCCCGTGGCTCGTTCCTGGCCAAACCCCCCATGATTAGAGCACCTCTGCGTGCTGCCAGAAGCGAGAACAGGACTGTACCATCCGGCGTGGCCTGCTGGCGGGGTTTTTTACATTTGACGTAATCGTGGTCAACTGGAGTGGCTGTGTAAGGTGGGGATGTCAGACCTGGACCAGACGAGGAGGGCAGGGAAGTCCCAGGGCCCGGCACTGTCCCGGCTGAAGAGTGAGAGTCCTCATCAATCATACAAGCTTTTTCTCTAGGAGGGGCAAGGAAAAAGAGAGAAAAAAAAAAAGATCAGTAGTGACAAGTCCAGTGCTGGAGCCCCCAGTACAAGAGGGATGGGGAGATGCTGGAGTGTGTCCAGAGAAGGGTCATGAGGATGCTCAGAGGGCTGCAGCACCTCTGCTGTGAGCACAGACTGAAAGAGTTGGGGCTGTGCAGGCTGCAGAAGAGGAGGCTCCCAGGTGAACCTTCTTGTGGCCTTCCAAGATATGAAGGGAGCTACAGAACAGCTGGGGAGGGACTTTTGAGGCTATCAGGGAGCGAAAGGACTAGGGAGGATGGAGCAAAGCTGGAGGTGGGGAGATTCAGCCTGGTTGTGAGGAGGAAGTTGTTGAGCATGAGAGTGGTGAGAGGCTGGAATGGGTTGCCCCTGCAGGGAGGTGTTTGGGGCCAGATCCCTGGAGGTGTTTTTGGCCAGGCTGGCAGAGGCTGTGGGCAGCCTGCTCTAGGGTAGGGTGTCCCTGGGCATGGCAGGGGGGTTGGAACTGCCTGATCCTTGTGGTCCTTTCCAACCCTGATTCTATGATTCTAAGAGAGACCTCATGGCTGCTGTATTAGTTTAAGGCAGTCCCCTTGAGCTGAAAAGCTCAATAAATACTTAATTCAGTTTGGAATTACTTTATGCCTTTCAGTCCTAGAGATGAGCACTCACTTTTCTGCAACTTTTGGGGTGTTCTTCTCTTCACCCCTGGCAAACGGTCCCTCAGAAGCCTCCTTCATGAAGCTAAGCAGTATCTCTGCATCTACTCCAGAGTCTGGTTTCCCCACAAGCTTCAGAATAGAAGCATGAAGTCGAAAGTATACCTGAAAAACACAAAATGCATTTGGTCAGCAGAGAATTCTTACCTGCAAGCTACGGAACCCAACAATGAAAGCAGAGCTGCTGTGTCCCCCACTGCACTGCTTTCACCAGACAGCACACTGAAAGCAGAGGTGTTGTGACTACCACCCCAACTCATGCATACATTTCTGCTTTCCCAGCTATGAGGTGCTTCTGAAACCTCTCCAGATTTGATTTTGATAAAAATTGACTGAGTAACTGAATCTAGAAGTGGAATTTCTGTCCAGGAGTGAGGCTGTGTATATAAACTGTCTTTAAAACAAAACCAGCCTAAGTAAAGGACTCCAAGTCCACAGCTTCACAGATTGCATTGGGTTGGAAGGAACCCTCTAAGGTCATCTTGTCTAACCCCCACTGCAGTCAGCAGGGACACCTCCAACCAGAGCAGGCTGCCACATCAAGTATGACCTTGAAGCGTTTGCAGGGATGTGGCCTCAACCACATCCCTGAGCAACCCGTTCCTGCCCCTTACCACTCTCATTGTAAAGAACTTCCTCCTGATGTCCATCCTAGACCTAGAGCCTCCCCAGGATCTCCCAGCAGCTGGCACCCCACTCTCTGCTTCCAGGCCCAGACATTTAACTCCCTGTTACCTCCAGCGCTTCCATGGCAAGTTCTGGTGGGTTATGGTAGTGAATCTTCTTTGGGTAGCGAGCGGCCTCCTCGTGCAGGTAATGAGCTGCCTGCTTGTAATGAAGCAGGTAGACAACAGGAGGCTGCTTCTGCTTCTCTGCAATCTTGCCCAGCATGTAGTGAATCAGCCACTCCTCCTCGTCGCCGTCGCCCTCGCAGCGAGCTGCTGAGGTGAAGCACACTTTGGCTGTCTCCAGCATGCTGTCTCGGCGCTCTGCCATCTGTGCTTCAGCCAAGCAGGGACAAGAGAATCACAGGATCACTCAGGGTTGGAAGGGACCACAAGGATCAGCCAGTTCCAAACCCCCTGCCATGCCCAGCGACACCTCACACTAGATCAGACTGGCCACAGCCTCATCCAGCCTGGCTGCAAACACCTCCAGGGATGAGGCTTCCACCACCTCCCTGGGCAACCCCTTCCAGGCTCTCACCACCCTCACGGTGAAGAGCTGCCTCCTAACATCCAGTCTGAATCTATCAATTTCCAGCTTTGTTTCATTCCCCTTAGCCCTATCACCACCTGACATCTTAAAAAGTCCCTCTCCAGCTTTCTTTTAGGCCTCCTTAAGATACTGAAATACAACATCAATGCACTGGGGCTGGGGTGGCAAACCCTAACAACAACACAGCCCTGCACATCAACATGCACTAACACCAGACAGCACTGCAAACACTGGCAAGTGAAAAAAGACATAAAAGGTGTCCAAAATCATCACACCCTAAGGACCCCCAGAATGTGCTCAGGGAAGGCTTTCTGTTCATCCCAGCATGTCAAAAATGATCAAACACACCCTGAGGACCCCCAGAACATGCTCAGGGAAGGCTTTCCATTCATTCCAGCATGTCAAAAATGATCCAACACACCCTGAGGACACCCAGAATGTGGTCAGGGAAGGCTTTCTGTTCATCCCAGCATGTCAAAAATGATCAAACACACCCTGAGGACCCCCAGAACGTGCTCAGGGAAGGCTTTCTGTTCATCCCAGCACAGTCCGACACAAAACCCCAGAACCAACCAGTAAAAAGCAAATAAATGTAAATCTGAAAACCACAGAATCACAGAATATTAGGGGTTGGGAGATACACTGAGTCCAACCCCCCTGCCAAAGCAGGATCATCTAGGGCAAGTCACAGAAATGCATCCAGACAGGTTTTGAAAGTCTCCAGAGAAGGAGACTCCACAACCTCTCTGGGCAGCCTGGTCCAGGGCTCCATCACCCACACACTTAAGAGAATCACAGAGTCACAGAATGTCAGGGGCTGGAAGGGACCTCCAAAGCTCATCCAGTCCAACCCCTCTGCCACAGCAGCATCACTTAGAGCAGATCACACAGGAACACATCCAGGCAGGTTTTGAATGTCTCCAGAGAGGGAGACTCCACAACCGCCCTGGGCAGGGGTCCAGGGTTCTGTCACCTTTACAGAGAAAAAATTCCTCCTCATGTTTAAATGAAACTTCCTATGCCTCAGCTTCCACCCACGGCCCCTTGTCCTGTCACTGGGTATCACCCAGCAGAGCCTGGCATTCACCCTGTACATACTGATAAACATTGATGAAGTCACCTCTCAGTCTCTTCTTCAAGCAGCAGAGCCTCAGCTCCCTCAGGCTCTCCTCATAACAGAGCTGTTCCATTCCACTACCAATATAAACCAATATAACCATCCAGCAAAACTGTCCTGCCTCTGCAGAGCTGTGATTATCTCGACTCTCAAGGACAAAAGAGCACTGAAAACACCACAAACTCCACCTTGCTCTCATCTAGACCCCACCTGCTGCACCACTTCTGGGGGCAGTTCTGCCTTCCACTGCTTCAGCTGTCGGGAAGCAAAGGAGTGGAGGGCATAGGAGATGGTGCCGTATTCGATCCAGAGGGAGAGGTTGGAGCTGTCGATCTCCAGGGCTCTCTTGAAGCAGTTCAGGACAGGAGTGGAATGCTTCCAGATGGGGCCATCACTTTTCAGCTCATTGGAGTTCAGCTTGTCCTGGATGCGACTTGCTCGAGCCAGAGCCATGCCAGCCCACGAGTCAAACCTAGGGGAGCAGGAAGACAGCACATCAACCACTCCCCACCTTGGCATCACACCCCACGGCAAAACCAGGCTGCTTGGGTTATTTCCACAGCTTCCTGTTCTTTTTATATGCTCTCTCAAAATAGATTGCTGCATTTCCCTCTCCTGTCATAGCAGAAGAGAGGCACGAATGACTAAATCACACTGATTTGAGTCCAAAGAAGGGCCACGAGGACACTCAGGGGGCTGGAACACCTCTGCTGTGAGCACAGACTGAAAGAGTTGGGGCTGTGCAGGCTGGAGAAGAGAAGGCTCCCAGGTGACCTNAGCATGAGAGTGGTGAGAGCCTGGAATGGGTTGCCCAGGGGGATGGTTGGGGCCAGATCCCTGGAGGTGTTTGCATTAGATTATAGGCTGAGAAAGGAAAACATTGATGATGTCTACTCCACTTGTAGGTTTGCTGACCAATACAAAAGTAAGAAAGCAAACATAGATAAGACAGAGCTGCTCAGGTCTGAGCTCTGGCTGTTGGTCTCTCCCTCTCCCTGCCTTCCAGCTGGATCTCTGTGACCCAACTAATCAATTCCTGCTTCTAACACCCCTGGCTAATCTTCCCTGCTTACCTGGCATGTAAGACAGATACTGAGATAAGACTGGTGGGGGGGAAGGTGGAAGGGTGATTGGGAACCCCTCTTGGGGACTGTGATCTCTGGGAGGGCTGTGATGCTTCTGTATTACTTTTTACTGTATATAGCTGTATATATCTGTAATCTATTGTCAGTATCTACTTCTATATTGTGCTAAGCTGTGAATATGAAGCTTCATTCCTTAACTTCCAGCTGGCTGAGTCTAGTCTGGGTGATTTCAAAAGTGTGTGTGTGGAGGGGGAGGGTGAATAACTCCCAAACTACCCCAAGGGTTCAGCAATACTGACCTGTTTGGACAAATACAGATGTCATGCATGTAAAATTTAATGGCCTTAGACTGTTCTTTGTTCTTGAAGTGATAGTCTGCCAGAAGATAGTAGAGCTCAGTCACCACTGGTGGAGAATAGTCTGCACCATCCGGGAGAGAGGGGGCCTGAAAGTCAACAAAAAGAAAGATGCAGACTCAGAGCTCCCTGTGAGATGAGCTGCTTCTTTCTGCCTTGTGGGGCAGGAAGCCTTTTGGTCACTGAACAGGAACACACTAAATATGAAAACAGTAGAAGCATTCCACAGGTACACAGAGCACTTATGAACACCTTATATTATCTTGCCAGTAATTAACGTAGTATTCCTTAATACTAAATCTTGCCATCCCAAGATTGTTTGCTGATGTCACTGTGTGCAGTTCTGGAGCCCCCATCACAAGAAGGACATGGAACTACTGAAGCCAGTCCAGACGAGGGCCACAAAGATCCTCAGAGGGCTGGCAGCAGCTCTGCTCTCAAGACAGGCTGAGAGAGTTGGGGCTCTGCAGCCTGGAGTGCAGACCTCGTAGTAGCCTTCCAGTATCTGAAAGGGGCTACAGGAAGGCTGGGGAGGGACTATTGACAAAGTCTTGTTATGACAGGATGAGGAGGAATGGGTTTGAACTGGCAGAGGGGAGATTGAAACTGGATGTTAGGAGGAAGTTGTTTGCAGTGAGGGTGGTGAGACACTGGCACAGGTTGCCCAGGGAGGCTGTGGCTGCTCCCTCTCTGGAGGTGTTCAAGGCCAGGTTGTATGAGGCCTTGAGCGACCTGTTCTAGTGGGAGGTGTCCCTGCCTATGGCACAGGGGGGTTAGAACTGGCTGAACTTTGAGGTCCCTTCCAACCCAAACCATTCTATGATTCCCAGTAATTAATGCAGTATTCATTAATACCATATCTTGCCATCCCAAGACTGTTTGGTAATGTCATTCTGATGTTATTTAAACGTAATTAGCTGAGGAAATCCAGCATTGTGGAGTAAATCACTCCCTAAACTGTCACAAAATCAAGAGAAAATTCCCACAAGCACCTTCACTGCTTTTACAGACACGAATTCTACCTTGCTGCATGTTCCTTCAATGTAGGCAGACACAGCATCCAGGCTCAGCATAGGTTTGTCTGTTCGAGGGACAATGGTAGCAGTCTTCTTCAGAAGGTTGGCCAAGTCAGCAGAAACTGTGCTGGTTTTGTAACTGTCAAATTCTGGAAGAGTCTTAGGCTTAAAATATTCAAACATGAACAAAGCATCTTCCCACGTTAGATCAACCTGAAGAGGAGGTAGAGGAGAGGTGAAAAAAAAATTACCTCAAATTGCAGAATTCCAAAGCCTACCAATGCTGAAGTTCTGTGGCCTTCTAGTTTGTAAGGATAAAGAGACACTCTAGAACAGGAAACAAATGAAACCTCCCAAGAACAAAACCAAGGCAGCATTAATTCTGCTGCTCAACTGCTTTTAAAGGCTAAGCCATAGGCTGTGGCTTACTGCAGCTCACTGAAACACATTCTACTTGCTTAGAAGAGATGCCCAGAAAAGTTCTTTAAAAGCAAGAATCAATTGCAAGAATCCTCTCAATTAGGTCTTGTGCAGCCAAGACTAGGTAAGAGGTGTCCCTGCTCGTGGTGGGGAGATTGGAGGAGATGAGCTCTGAGGTCCCTTCCAACCTGAGCCAGTCTGGGATTCCATGAATCCTCAGTGACACTGAGATCATGGCTAAGATATGGAGGAGAAAAGCTCTACACCTTCAGACTCACATAAGAAGAACAAATGACTAAATAATGACCAAATATGAAAAAGAAGAAATCAATAAAGAAAAAAAAAAATCTTCAGAATTTTCACAGAAAAGTACTTCCAAAATGTATTCCTCATCTTCCCCTTTCTTGAAGGGAGAAAAAAATATGTACATTTACAGTTCACTTCTGCTAGATTAAGTTCCACTCCTACCGTTCCTCTTGCTCCTTATAGTAAATTTGGCTTTGTAACCAGAGCAAGGAAGCTGCATCACTAAAAATCAATTTGTCAGTGATTTCAATAAGAACTTTTAAATCCAGAATTGCTAAAATGTAACAGATTTAGTGCAGGGGAGAGCAGAGAGGAATCAATTTATGCTTCCCTTTCTCTTAGTTATTATCTTCATTTTTGTAGCAGGCAAATGTGTCAGAATTCACAAATATTCAGCGAACAACCAGAGCAGCATTTGTGTATTGGAACAAGGTCTGCCCAAAGCAGCCAGACAATTGTTTTGCTTGTAGGAAACTTCTTTTCATTCATAATTTCATGCTTAGGTAAAAGCCAAAACCATTGGAGGCTTTGGAACAAGATCAGTGACGTTCCAAGGCAGAGGACTGCTGACCTGCTTTGCCTGTCCCTTCCCTTCTGCAGTTGTTCTTCCAAATGCAACTGACCTGCACACACTGCTCAGTAACAGCTGCCAGGTATTTACTGTCACAGATTTCCAAACAAGTTAGAATTTCATTTACTTGCATAACTTTAAACAGTGACACTTTTCACTCTCATAAACTGCAAGGTTGACTGCAGCTCTCTTCTCTCAAGCTGACTTTTTCCTCTCTAATTTTCCTCAAACGTGAACTTCTTCTCTGTTGAAGACAGGAAAGCTCAATAACATCAGTCTGTGGAGAGGATCAAACTGGCAGACTACTGTGAAAAGACAATAGCAGCATTTCATCATCAGGGGGCCAGAGCACCTCTGCTGTGAGGACAGGCTGAGGGAGCTGGGGGTGTGCAGCCTGGAGAAAAGAAGGCTCCAGGGAGACCTAAGAGCGACCTTCCAGTACCTGAAGGCAGCTACAAGAAGGCTGCAGAGGGACTACTTGCAAAGGCCCGCAAGGGCAGGACTAGGGGCAATGGTTTGAAATGAGAGCAGAGCAGATTGAGATTGGATGTGAGGAACACAGCAACAGGTTGCCCAGGGAGGTAGTCAAGGCCCCATCCCTGGAGATATTCAAGGTCAGGCTGGGCAAGGCTCTGAGCAACCTGCCTCTAGTGGAGGAATGTCCCTGGTGAGTGCAGGGGTGCTGGACTGGATGAAGTTTGGAGGTCCCTTCCAACCCAACCCATTCTATGATATTCATAAAAGCTCCCATGTTTTTTAACAAGTTTATGTTCTACAATATTTTAAACCAGACATTTTAGAAGGAAATAAAAGTAACCTTTGTAGAAGGCACATTAAGGTGCAGTAAAATACACTAAGGTGCATTAAAGCCAAAGCAGGGCACATCCCTCAGCACTCCAAGGATATTCCACTGACATTAGATAGCAGATCTCTTACCTGCTGTACTGAATGTTCTTCTAGGTACCTTGCTTTGCTTTTTTTGCTGGGGAAGCCATAGAGACAATAGAAACACTGTTCCAAGGCTGTTTCCAGCTCTTCTTTGTATGGATGAGTATCTTCAGAAGTGGATGCTGCAAGTTCTTTTTGTAGTACCTGAACCTACAACAATAAAATTACCAAGGGGGAAAAAAAAAATCATCTGAAATCTTTTGCCCTTTTAAAACTGCTTCTACCTTGACCCACAGGCCTCTTCTTACATTTTTCCCTCAGCAGTAACCCCCCAATTGTTCCAGTAAGTCACACTCTGACTGTTGCTCAAGGACTTAACTGCATATTAACATCTCCTCTTGCACATCACCTTCAGCCACCACTGATCCAATGCACCTGAGCAGGCAATTCCCCTACAGCCTGTGATCATTTAAGAGCAGTCTGTGAAACACTTGTGTTTAGCACTCTGGAAGCTGTGCTTCTGGTTCCAGCAATCCATCTCAGTTTATCTGTGTCTTTCCTTACCCTTCCAACACCCTCTTGTCTCTGAAAACTAAATTTTTGTGCTCACTAACACCAGATGATATTTTAGTTTAAGAAGGCAGCAGTTCTGAGACTGAACACTGAAGGTTCTGCTCAAAGCCCTGGTGACATTTGTGAAGACTTAGCAGTAAATTCATTCACAGCTCTCAAATACCTGTGGCTTATCTGGGTTCACAGGACATGCTGTCAGCCTCCCCAGGCTGCAGACACAGGCACATTAGACAGACACAGTTTGGCAGTGCTGTATCTGAGGGCAAGCTTGGCTCTGGAAACGTGCCACTCTCATGACACACGGTGCCTGAGCACTGGGACAAGCCCTCTGCACCCACAGCAGATTCATGGAGAGGTAGCTCAGGTGCACCAGCATTATGCTCCCAAAGGCAGAGAGACTGAAGACAGCAGGATGCAGAGATTGTCTAATAGTCCTCAGCAGAACCATTTCAAATGCTGTTCATTATCTCCAATCCTACTAGGGTGAGCTGAGTCCTGCAGAACCCCTTAGGCTCTCTGTGCCACCCTTCCTGGCTGTCTAAATTACTGTCCTAGACACACTGCTGCTCAAACGTGGAGCTAGAGGGGGTCTGGCACTGAGCTGTACCTAATAAGCTCCAGGGAGTACTGAAAGAGAAATGAAGAGATTCCTGAGTAGCTGTATGCAGAACTAATGACAATTTTCTGCTGGCTGGAGCTAATAAACCTCAATGAAGTCAAGCTGAAGCTGTAAAGTGCCACTGAAATGCCACAGGACCACATTGTCTGGGCTTTGCCAGCAGCCAGGTGCTCTCCCAGCCTGTCAGCACCCTGCACAGGGAGAAGCTGACTGCATTTGGCTTTCTAAGTTAGGGATAAAGCAAGGAACCAGCAGTGCACACAAATATTCTCCTTCAGCCAGATGAAATTTGCCTTCTGTGTAACAACTGGAACTTGAGGAATAATCTTGGGAAGGTCAACAAGGAGTGTCAAACTCCTCTGATCTCTTAATGCCACTTCTGTCCCTCTGCTGGAGCATTAGAACTAGATTTAAGCTAGATTTCAACTAGATGTTAAGGAAGAAGTTCTTCACAGTGAGGGTGGTGAGACACTGGCACAGGTTGCCCAAGGAGGTTGTGGCTGCTCCCTCCCTGGAGGTGTTCAAGGCCAGGCTGGATGAGGCCTTGAGCCACCTGTTCTAGTGGCAGGTGTCCCTGCCTATGGTGGAGGGTTGGAACTAGATGATCTTTAAGGTCCTTTCCAACCTAAACCATCCTGTGATTCTAAATTGTACACAAGGGGCACATGAGAAGGAGCTGCAAGATCATTCTCCACCAATTCCAGCTCCGGTGTCTGAAAGCTCCCTCCAAGCAATCTGGGGGTTGGAACTAGATGATCTTTGAGGTCCTTTCCAACCTAAATCATTCTATGATTCTATATCAGCTCTTCCAACACACCCACATGAGTAACAGACCAAGAAACTGCCTGCAGACAGCCTAGAGAGACAGGCAAACAGAGGACTGAGGGAATTCTTTGTTCAAAAGGAAACAAATAACCAAGTTCCACTTTAAGACTGAGTTTTCCTGGCTGACAGTTAAATATGCTCCTTTTTTTCACATATTAAATACTATTTCCCTTTCCTCCTTCAGACCATTGTTTTAAATCCCTTTTATCCTTGTGGGGAAAAAAAAAAGTAGACCTGAATAGAACTGAGGCTGATTAACAGCATGTGGGAGGAAACAAAGGTTTGCACTGTCATGTCATGGCTGTCTCACCTATGCATAACTGAGTAACTGAGTAGATGAATTACTAATTCCCATCAAAGATGCTCTCACAGTACACAGCTTGCATCTCTTGTCTGACAAAAAAAGCCTTCTGAGAAAGCAGAGCAATGGAGAGGGGTCTGGGAGAACAAACCTTTGCTGTTCAGATTACACTGACTGAAACCTTGATGTGTTCACCTGGGAGAAGGGAAGAGGATTAAGAAGTGGATTCTTACCATGAGTACAAGGTAATAAACACTCTGATAGAACTCTGAAGTTGTTTCCTGCTTTGAAAGGGAGATTGGCCCTTCCAAACTAACTCACTCTACGATGGGAACACTTACATAGAACCTGAGAAGAGCACCATCTGAATTGCAGCACCAGGATCTTCTTCCCAAGTACTCGTGAGCAGTGTTCAACAGCATGAGTGAAGAAGGCAGCATGGGGGTATCAGGACTCACTGCAAGAAAAAAAAAACGTTGAGAAATATCTGAGTTCAATCCAACTAACCAATGCTTCATCTGGCAAAAAAACCCAGAAGTTTCCCTAGTGAGAAGGAAGTGATGTTTGCACACCCCTCTGGTCCCTTCAGCCAGCAAGGCTAGGATGCCAAACAAGTACTTTCTCATGCATTTTCCAGAGCCAGATGGCAAAGAGCTCAGCTCCAAAAGCTAAGTGAATAATAAACCCACCTTCTTCCCCCTGGTTCTGCTGCTGCTGGCAGCAGAGGGATCGAAAAGCATCCTCCTCATGCTGGATGATCCTGTGCAGGATAATCCATGGAAGCACTGAGGAGACGTAGGGTTCCTTGGGTTCTTCCTGTACTGCCATGCTGCAGTCTATGATCTGAGAAAGAAACAGACATGGCAAAGTGATTGTGCTGGTTTGAACCAGTCAGAAGATTTTAATGAGAAATTAGACTGTAGGCAGAGAAAGGAAAACATTGATGATTTTACTTCACTCATAGGTTACTGAAAAATAAAATAAACATTAGAACCCAAACAAAGATAAGAGACCATTTTGAGCCCTGTTGGCTAATGCACCTCTCTCTCTCTGCCTTCTTAGCTGGATCTGTATAACACCACTGATTACTTTCCTACTGCTAACCTCCCCTGGCCCATCTACCTTTGCTTATCTGGCACTTAAGACAGAGAGCGGGATAAGATTGGGAAGTGGGGGGAAGGTGGAAGGGTGGATGGGAACCCCTCTTAGAGACCCTGATCTCTGGGAGAGCTGTGGTGTTTCTGTATTACTTTTTCACTGCATATATCTGTATCTGTTATACATTGTGAATCTCTGCTCGTATATTGTGCAAAGCTGTCAATATAAAGCTTCATTCATTAACTTCCAGCTGGCTGAGTCCTAGCCTGGGCAATTTCAGAGTGTGGGGGGGACAAGGAACTCTCAAAACCACCACAGTGATGCAGCAGGTGTGTTTCCAACCCACCCATTTTTTTTTTTTTCCCTGCATGTGGGTGGCAATTGAGACAGCAGCTGTGTCCCTCCGAGGCTGAGCAGCACACCACATCTCTCTCTCCCAGTGCCAGCCCAGCAGGTTACCTGAATCAGGTTGTTTGTCAGGCGAACCAGGCTGGGTGTTATGGAAGAGTCACTCAGGATGCTGCTGACTGCTGATAATGAAGTGTCTATCCCTTTGAGCAGCTGTGTCACTGTAGCAACCCACTCTTCTTTTGCAGAGGTTGTTGTCATGTTAATCATCTGCTGAATTGCTTCGTTCAAGGCAACTTCAGAGTGTTCAAAGCATTGCTTAAAATCTTTCAGTTTGAGCAGGGAGTCCTAGGGAATGTAAATGTGGGGGAAAAAAAAATCTCTTGTAAGGATGAAGAGGTTTATTTGAAGCCATGAATGCACAGCAGGGCAAAGCAATGCAGAGTTTATGTGGCTGCCTTAACGAAGGCACAGACCACTTGAAAAGACAACATTAAAAAAGGACAACAGGAGGTGCATGGACCCTGGATAACAAACAGAGAATTAGCATCTAAGTTTTTTAAAAATCACCACTGAATCTTTCTGGCTTTACAAGAGGTGCAAGAAAAACCTGCTCCTAATATCTGATGTAAATTTCCTCTTCTCTAATCTCAAACCATTGCTCCTCATCCTATTACTCCAGGCCTTTGCAAACAGTCCCTCTGCAGCCTTCTTGTAGCCACCTTCAGGTACTGGCAGGCTGCTCTAAGGTCCCCCTGGAGCCTTCTCTTCTCCAGGATGAAGAATCTCAGCTACCTCAGCCTGTCCTCACAGCAGAGGTGCTTCAGCCCCCTAACTACCTTTGTGGTCCTCCTCTGGACCCACTCCATCAGATCCATGTCCTTCCTGTGCTGAGGATATTCTGCATCACACAAATCATTCACACACACACAGAGGATGTTAGGGGTTGGAAGGGACCCAACAAGGTCATCGAGTCCAACCCCTCTGCCAGAGCAGGAGTAGACAATCTAGCTCAGGTCACACAGGAATACATCCAGACAGCCCTTGAAAGGCTCCAAAGAAGGAGACTCCACAACCTCTCCGGGCAGCCTGCGCCAGTGCTCTGGGACCCTTCCAGGCAAGAAGTTGTCCCTTGTGTTGAGCTGCAACCCCCTGTGCTGCAGCTTCCATCCATTGCTCCTTGGCCTATCCCAGGGAGCAGTGAGCAGAGCCTGTCCCTGGCTCCTGACCCCCAGCCCTCAGATATTTATAAACATTGATTCAATCCCCTCTCAGTCTTCTCTTCTCCAGACTAAGCAGCCCCAGGCCCCTCAGCCTCTCCTCACCAGGCAGTGCTGCAGTCCCCTCAGCATCCTCGTAGCCCTCCACTGGACCCTCTCCAGCAGATCCCTGTCCCTCTTCAACTGGAGAGCCCAAAACTGACTGCAGAATGGGCTGTAAATCAGGAGCAAAAGCAGGAAGTATTCATAGCTGAGTGTGAAGCCTCAGGAAGCCACTCATGTTTGTTTCAATGTACAGGTTTCCTGGGCAGTTCCTGTGGGCCTTACATGTCTTGTATCTTTTGCCACATTCTGAGTTAGCAACAGCTGGCACAGTGCTCCGGAGGACAGTAAAGTTATGCTGCTCAGACCCTTTCCAGATTCAGTTCCACATTTTACTTTGCAAATAAGATTTGCTACCCATCAACACTCACTCCAGGTAATCCTTTCATCCTGTTTGCAGAAATGAGCCTTTACTAAAACAAGATTTTGTAAGAGACAAGCCAAACCTGCAGGAGAAGCAGCTGTGCTGGTCTCTCTGGCACAGACGTCACAAAGTCCAGGTGTTTTGCTCTGCCATAGCCATTAAAGCACAAGGTTGGGCGAAGCAGGTGCACCACTGCAGTGTAGTCCCCTGCCTCATACAGCCTCTGGATCTCTTCCAAAGACTGGCATCTCTCCAGAGACTTCAGGTTCTTTTCAATCTGCAAACATCACAGATGGTTACAATCCAACTCAAATTCTGGCTTTAAACAGCTTTGACTACTGACATTCCTCCTGAAAAGCTGTGGGAACTCTACAGTTATGTGCAGGAAGAGAAAGCAGGAAGCAAATTTCCAGCTATGGAACACTTCAGCCACTCCACAGACCCCTAAATACCATATATTGTATGACTTCAATGCTACCATGATTTCAAACCTGGACTTTTTTTTGCCTCAACTCTCCAAATCACAGATTCCTACACTCCAAGAATGCACCTATCAGAGAAACCTCCAAGTGAAGGCAGAAATCTCCTGTGTTGAAGCTCATCCCCCAAAACAGCAACATGAATCATGGAATCAGTCAGGGTTGGAAGCTGTGTGGAAGCTGTGCATGCACACAATGGATTGTCCTGCAGACACTGCCCTGCAGGCTGGGGAGGGTAACTGTGCTGGTGTTATACAATCATAGAATCAGCCAGGGTTGGAAGGGACCACAAGAATCATCCAGTTTCAACCTCTCTGCCATGGGCACGGATACCTCACACTAGATCAGGCTGTCCACAGCCTCATCCAGCCTGGCCTTAAACACTTTCAGGGATGAGGCTTCCACCACCTCCCTAGGCAACCCGTTCCAGGGTCTCACCACCCTCACAGTGAAGAACTTCTTCCTAATATCCAAGCTAAATCTACCCATTTCTACCTTTGTTCCATTCCAGGAAAAAGATGGAATTGCTATGTGGAAAGTAGGCTGCCAAAGGAAAGAGCTCCTCTAAGCAAAGATGAAGTTTAAGAATAGAAAAAAAAACAAATGTTAATAGAAGCAAATGCTAAATAACCTCAAACTGTACAAAAACAACATATCCAAAAGTTGCCCTCCTGAAAAGGAGGCGATGGCCTCGACATCATCACTGCACTCTGAACCTATCCTCTCACTCCTAGAAAAACTCTAGGGCAGATCCTGTAAAATTCTGTCACAAAAGAGCTAATTTGTGGAATAGGGAAGGGTGGAGTGGGGAGGAGCCACCTGCAGATGAATTCTTACCTCTTCTAAAGAAACAAGAGAGTCAACATGGAGGTTGGGTAAGCGGATCACGATGCTGCCCTCACTGCCAGCCTCAGCCTGCGCTGGGGAGGAGCTCTGCAGCATTTCTGTGCAGATATCATAGTTCTCAAGTGCCTGCTCCATGTCTCCCTGCAGAAACGAGAGAGAAGAGAACAAAGCAACCTAGAGTTGGTTTCTGTGCAGATGATATAGTTCTTAAGTGCCTGCTCCATGTCTCACTGCAGAAACAAGAGAGAACAAACCAACCTAGAGTTGGTTTCTGTGCAGATATCATCACAGTTCTCAAGTGCCTCTTCTATGTCTCCCTGCAGAAACAGCAGAGAACAACCCAACCTGTGCAGCAAGGGGTTAAACATTTTCTACATGCCTCAGAATCCCAATGCAGCCACTGCTGGGGTGATGACTGCACATCCTCCCCAATGAAAAGTAAACCTAAGTGGCAAACTCCAACTGAAAAAATATAGCAGAGCCAAAACCAGATGCTTAAAAAAAATTATCATAATAAAGCAGTAAACCTTACCTGTGACTTCAGTAACAGCTAAAACAAATTAGAGAGGGGAGAGTAATTAAACACAGTCTGCTTCATTTTGGATTGTCTGGGACTTGGACAGTATCCACTAGTCCAGGTACCAAAAAAAAATCCATTTTCTGTAGCTACACAGTATCACCCCAAATAACTCTGGTCCAAATCTTGTTTTTGTAAGCTGAAGATGAGCTAAATTAAACAGAGACTTTTATATTAAACTCACTTGGATATTAGTTTAGCAAGTGAGACCTCCTACTTCATGTCCCCCTCTCCCCTTCAGGGTTGGCTCATTAAAAATAAAATTAAATCACCACGTTCTGAGGTCGTTTTCTCTGCACATTTTAATAAGATGAAATTCCCAAATCAGCTGCATACACCTCTGAACAGTGACTTTGGGAAGAGCTGGATACACGAAATCAGCAGCAAAGCAAACCTGCAGTGCCATGAAGCGAGCCTTCAGCCAGTACACTCGAGAGACAAACTCCATCCAGCCCTCCTCAAACAGATCCCGCTGAGAGGAAGCCAGGGACAGCTGCAGCAGGTCCCCCAGGAAATGAGTTCCTGGGAAGTCAGGACCAAACTTCCCATTCACGGAGCCAGCAGGGCAATTTCGTGGAGAAACTGCAAATGAATTGATTACATTTTATCAGAAGGTGATTGGGCATCCCATGACAAGTCTCACACACCAGGACTTCAAAACAACTCATCTGCTTTAAGGTAAGAAAATGACAGATAAATAAAATTAATCACAGAATGATAGGGGCTGGAAGCAATCTCAAGAGTCCAACACCCTGGCCAGAGCAGGATCACTTAGAGCAGGTCACACAGGAATGCATCCAGGTGGGTTGGAAATGTCCCCAGAGGAGAATCCACAACCTCCCTGGGCAGCCTGCTCCAGGGCTCTGCCACCCTCCTGACACCCAGCAAAAATGTTGTTTGGTTTTTTTTTTAACCTGGCTCACTCCCCTCCTGACACTGCCCTGCACATCTTTATCAGCAGGAGTGAGGGCACTCCTCCAAGCTGAAGAGCCCCAGCTCCCTCAGCCTGTCCTCACAGGCAGATGTTCCACTGCCTGCATCACCTTTTTGATCCAGATCTGAAAGACATTTGTTAATTAAAGCCAGCTCCACAATCCGCCCAAATCTTCCTGTACCTTGAATGTTTTCACTGTCTGAAAAAAAGCAGCACCCAGTTCTCACCTGTAGAGCTCTTCCCTTTTGTCAGCAGCCACTGGTCTAATTGCAGCTCCATGCAACACAGGCTCATCAACATCATATCCTTCAGCAAAAGTATGGAGATAGCAAAGAGGAAAAAATACATTAAAACAAAACAAAAAAACCCCCAAACCCTCCATCACTAAACTTGCAATTTACTTCAAAGAAAACCTTCAGTGTGTACCCCCTGGGATTTCTACTCCCAAGCTGTAACTGCTTCCTCTGTTTAAAGGTGTGTAACAGCATTTGCAAGCCAACAGGTACAAAACAAAACAATGCTTGGAAGGAGCATTGGGACAAAAAAAAAAAA
>VWZI01019112.1:189112-202723 GCA_013396835.1 Psilopogon haemacephalus | reverse complement strand
AAGAAAAAGTCTCAGCTCACAGAAGGCAGAACAACACTGCCTAATGACAGGAAAAGATGACAACCTTATTGTGTGGCTGGCTGAAATAACACCAGATCAGATTCCTACCAGCAGCTTTCCAGAGCACAGCAGAAGCACTGATATTAGAGAAAAAAAAAAAAACCAAAAAACCAAACCTCTCTATCCTGTAATGATCTCAGTATCTCTCTTCATGAGACTGAGTGTGTACTCTGCTCTTATCAGCTCCTTGAGTTCTTCACAGAGAGAAGAATGGGCTGCCCAGGGAGGTGGTGGAGTCACTGTCCCTGGAGGTGTTCAGGCAAAGACTGGATGGGGCACTCAGTGCCATTGGACAGGACTGGATGATAGGTTGGACTAGATGAGCTTGGAGGTCTCTTCCAACCTGGCTGAGTCTATTCTAGTCTATTCTAGTGTATTCTAGTCTATTCTAGTCATGGCTGCTGGAGAGAGTTCAGGAGTCTCTTAAAGGTCACACCACCACAGGTCTCTTCCAGGTAGTTTTGGGCACTGAAGGTGATGTTGTTTTCTGATTAGATGCACAGGAATAAGGGCTGCAGGTCCAGCTGGAAAGCCCAGGGGACAGGAGAAAGGGCACACAGCCTCACCCAGATAGGTCCAGGAGCCCAGGAACATGCAGGTGGAGCAGCTGCAGTGGATGCACAGCCAAGAAAGCTGCAGAGCTGGGGCAAGCAGCTCCCCCAGGCACAGCCAAGCAAAACCTGTGTCTGATTGCTGGGTCTCAGCCAGGTACTTTTGGTGCAGTGAGAGAGCAGCATAAAGAAAAGTCTCCTTACCTTGATATGCTGATTATTGGAGTCCCTCAGCAACGGATTGGGAAGGCTACTACTGTGCTTTCTCCAGCTAGTATAGATACTAAGGACCACTTCATACAAGCCAGGAGGCCACTTCACTAGGAACTTTTGGCTGATGACTTTCAGGTACCTCATCATCAGCTCCAAGATGCCACCATTGTTCAGGTTATCCAGCAGGAATTCATGAACATCCTGTTTTTCTGGAAAGCAAACACAAAGCCATAGGTGGTTAAGGTCAAGGTAAACCACAACTTGAAAGAAGTAAGCTTCAAAGGGGTTTCAAACAGTAACTTTGGAGCAGTTCACCTCTGCTGCATGCCTGCAGAATTAGGTTATTGCATACCAATCTAAATGGGAAACTCCACACAACAGAGAACCTCTACACAGTCATTAAACAGTTCCCAAAAAAACTGTCACCAGATGAGATACTTCCATGCCATAAAATCATACTTCTAAATATGCCACACACTCCTTTACCTCCTGACAGGAAAACTCAGAAAGTAAAGCAAACCATGTGGAAGAAAACTCCAGAGAGAGAGCAGGGGTTACATAAAATCCTTACCAGATTCCATGAATGTTGTGGAATCAAATGACATCCTGTGTGGCCCAACATGCTGGAAATTCTCCTCTTTGATCTCTGACTGCACCTCATAGTTATTGAAAGGGTCCTCCTCCTCCTCTGGATCTAATTTCCTTAATCTATATAAAAAAAAAGGGAGGCAAACCCCAGTGTCAGCAAAGTCCTCATTATTTCCTTCATGTGCAAGTGAAGCCTGAGCATGGCACTCCCTGCATACTTTAACTGAAGCAAATCCAGTTCCCAAGCTTTCATTCTGGTCTCATCCAAGAGAGATGTTGAGGTGCTGAAATGTGTCCAGAGAAGGGCAACAAAGCTGGTGAGGGGACTGGAGCACAGCCCCAAGAGGAGAGGCTGAGGGAGCTGGGGGTGTGCAGCCTGCACAAGAGGAGGCTCAGGGCAGAGCTCATTGCTCTCTACAGCTACCTAAGGGGAGGTTGTAGCCAGGTGGGTTGGGCTCTGCTGCCAGGCAACCAGCAACAGTGCCAGGGGACACAGCCTCAAGCTGTGCCAGGGCAGGTTCAGGCTGGACGACAGGAGAAAGTTCTGCACAGAGAGAGTGATTGGCATTGGAATGGGCTGCCCAGGGAGGTAGTGGAGTCCCCATCCCTGGAGGTGTTCAAGACAAGCCTGGATGGGGCACTTAGTCCCACTGGATAGGGCTGTGTGCTAGGTTGGGCTGGATGAGCTTGGAGGTCTCTTCCAACCTGGCTGATTCTATTCTATTATACTCTATTCTATTCATAGAGTGGCTTAGGTTGGAAGAGACCTTGAAGATCATTGAGCTCAAACCTCCCTCACATCCAGGGACACCTCCCACTAGCTCAGGTTGCTCAAGGCCTCATCCAGCCTGGCCTTGAACACCTCCAGGGAGGTGGGCATCCTGGGCAACCCGCTCCAGCGCCTCACTACCCTTACTGTATCTTTTCCATTTTGATGCCTCCTCTGTCCTCTCTTCCTTCTTACTTTTCACATAGTTTTCAGGCATTTTTGCTAAAAGCAGTTGTATGAAATGCCAGAGAATACAACGCATCACATCTGCTTCAAAAAATAGGACGGGTCTGGTGGCTTTAAGATGGGTGCATGTCAATCAAACAAAATCCCAAACAGCTCTACTAAGCTCTGGGTACTCTGGCAGTGCTAGTTCTGCCATACAGTACCTGGAAGGGAGGAATTTCACCAGCAGCTCCTGGAAGTCCACCTTCTCCTCTTTTTTACACTTGGTGTTCCGGACTCTAGCAGATCTCCTTTTTGCTGTTTCCCCACAGTCTTCTGTAATCCTCCTTCTCTTCACACCTTTCTTAGACTTATCACCTGCAGCTATGTCACCTAGAAACACAATTGGAAAAAAAAAACAACAAACTGACAGGTGAAATTCCATCAGATAGGAAAGCAAGGCAGGAATCAACAACTTTCAGGCAGCTGAAGTGGTTTTCCCTTTCTAATCTGCAGAGGTAACAGCACTTTGAGTGCTCAGTGTAAAGGGTTAAGCCCACCTGGAATCTTATCCTGACTCCTCCCTGGGGGTGGTCTGACCTGCCCCCAGGTGTCATGTTTAGCCTCCTCCCAATTCCTGCCAAGGACTGCTATAAAAGGCGGGGGACACATCTTCTCTTCTCTCTCTGGTCCTCCCTGCCTGACCAACTACTCACTGCCCTGCTGCCACATCATGTGCTCCCCAGCAAACACAGCTGGGGAAGGATACAACCATTTTCTTTTTGAGACTCTAACTAACTGCATTTCACCATTAAAATCCTGCATCCTGCTTCATCCACCATCAAATCATCAAATTCCAGCATTTGGACTCAACTTCCATTTCACGAGTTGTATTTTTACTTTGTGTATTTTGCTCCCTTTTTCCCCTTTGTCATCTGTAATCTCCCTCACTCTCCATACCCTGTATTCTGGTTCCCTTCTTTCCCCACTTTCTGTAAAACCCCCTTACCTGCTATTTATTGTTAAAGTTTATCTCTTTTTACTTCCAAATCAAATCGAGTATTTGTTTGATCTCAGGGGGGCTCAAATACACTCAGCTTCACACTCAAATACACTTAAACCCAATACACTCAGCCTCACTTTCTCTGCCAGATGTTCTGAACCCAACACCACACAGCTTGAAGAGAGCATTTCCCAGTGACTTCTGAAGTGCTTTTAACACTGAGCTAAGCAGGAGAGAGACTGCAATCTGAGACTGAAGTACCTTGCTCACCTACAGCAGCTCCTGGTTCCAACGAATTCTGACTGTGACTTGGGAAATTGGGTGTGGTTGGAGTATAAGGCAGCACAGGATCTGGCATTGTCACCACTGGATTAGTGGTGACAGGAGTTGGCTGGATAACACTGACTGGAGTAGAGGTAGGCGAAAGCATCAGATGCTGAACGGGGTCTCGGTACTCTGAGAGATCAATTCTCCTTCCCAGGCTGGGTCGAGGAGGATCACAGGTTGTGAGGTAGTGATACATGGCAAGCAAAGCTTCTCCCAAACACTTCCACCTGCGTGGGCAAACACAGAGGCAGCACAGCTTCAGCAATTCTCGTCACATCCCTTTCTTCACTCCATTTACAAACTCAACAGCATTCAACTCTGTTCCTCTCCAACAGCTCAGAGGGCAGCAAAAGCAGCTTCTCATGGGAGAGAATACACACTGCAGTGTCAAAAGCTGTCCCACAAATAGAAAAGCTGAAGAATGATAGAATCATAGAATGGTTTAGGTAGGAAGAGACCTCAAAGATCATCCAGTTCCAACCCCCCGCCATAGGCAGGAACAGCTTTTGTATTTCCTGGCCTGGAGCAGAGGTCCCTAGGACCTTTTCTTCCATAAGACCCCAACTGAAAAAAAACAACAAGTACAAACTGTGGCAGCAG
This sequence comes from Psilopogon haemacephalus, assembly GCA_013396835.1. Lineage (NCBI taxonomy): Eukaryota > Metazoa > Chordata > Aves > Piciformes > Megalaimidae > Psilopogon > Psilopogon haemacephalus. The sequence goes on along the minus strand of VWZI01019112.1, from coordinate 198,447 downwards.
GCAGAAGCTTTCAGAGGGAAATACAGTGAGGGTGGCTGCCAAATTATTCTTAGTTAAGATTGGGTTTGGGTTTGTTATATCACTGCTTTTAAGTCAAAGGTTTAACGCTGATACATGAGGTTTATGCTAAAATCAAAGCACATCAAACCACACTATGAAGTCATTAAATAGGAACACATTGTGAAGTTTGCTTCATAGAATGGCTCAGTTTGGAAGGGAGCTTAGAGCTTATCTACTCCAACCTCCCCACCATGCCCAGGGACACCTCTTAACTAGACTTGGCTGCTCAAGGCCACATCCAGTTTGGCCTTGAACACTCCCAGGCAGGAGGCATCCACAATCTCTCTGGGCAAGCCCTTCCAGAGTCTCATCACCCTCCTACTAAAGAACTTCTTCCTCAGCTCCAGTCTAACCCTGCTCTGCCTCAGCTTCAAACCATTCCTCCTTGGCCTGTCTCTAGACACCCTGATGAACAGTCCCTCTGTAGGCTTCATGCAGGATCCCTTCAGGTACTGGACAGCAGCTCTAAGGTCCCCCCGGAGTCTTCTCTCCTCCAGGCTGCACACCCCCAGCTCCCTCAGCCTGTCCTCTCAACAGAGCTGCTTCAGCCTTTGAATCATTTGTGTGACCTCCTCTGGACTCATTCTAACAGCTCTGTGCCTTTGTTCTCACAAGGAGGGGAAAAAAAACCACTCTGAAGAAATCTGAACTGCAGCACAGCAAAAGTGGCTTCAGGGGAACCTTTTCAAAAGAGAAAAATAGGAAAGACATACGTGAAAAAGGGAATTGGCTGCACCAGTCTGAGGTCAGGCTCTCTGTCACGCACCAGCAAGGCTTGTCTCTTCCTGCGGAGCTCCAGGGCCTCATCTAGGACTCTGCCTGCTTCAGCTGCACTCACATTGACATTGTGGATAGACATGTCACTGAGAAACAAAGAGAAATGAAGACAAGCTCAAGATTTTGTTGGTCTGATAGGTTTGTTTTTTGGGTTTTTTTTTTTTTGCTTTGCTTTTTTAAAACATGGGGAGATTCATCTGGTATCTTTCTCAAATGCAACAAAAATCCAGGCTTAAAGGAAGCATTCAAAGAACACCATTTCAACAGCCTCAGAGCACTCACACACAACTGCTCACCACACAGATTCTTTGTTCTGCCTTAACAACTAGCAGAGAAAGGGAGATTGTCAAATTCTGTTTTCCAAGCAGTGAGAAGTAACAGGGAAGCAGGACTGTTTGGTTTCCACCTGGGAGAGAAGGCTTTGGTTCAGAAAAAAAAAAATTGCATGGCTGAGAAATTCCTTTGATTTCAAAGTGAGATTGTGAAATTCATGAGTAAGTGCTTGGAAAAGCAGTAAGGAAGGCAGGGAGTGGGTTTGGAGGAATGTGGTTGGTTGCTTTTTTAATTAGGAGAAGAAAACAAAATGAAATACTGTAAACCAAAGGAAGATGGTAACGAGAGACCTAGGTATGAAATAAGTGAGCAGCAGCAAATGGAGTTTCTGCCCCTTTCTTTCTCCCTCCAGAAGTAGCTACTGAAGAATATTCTGTCAGCTGCATCAACACTTAACACTCGTTCACTAGAAGGAAGGTCAGCAAGACACTGTTAGAGCTCCAAGCATTACAGAACCACAGAAACACCCAGGTTGGCAAAGCCCCTCAGGATCACCAAGTCCAACCTAGAACCCTACTCTAGATTCACCTTAAACCATAGCCCCAAGCACCACATCCAAACACATTCAGGGTCAGTGACTCCATCACCTCCCTGGGCAGCTCATTCCAGTCCCTGACCACTCTCTCTGTGAAAAACTCTTTCCTAATGTCCAATCTAAACCTTCCCAGCCTCAGCTTGAGGCCATTCCCCTTTGTTCTGTCTTCAATTAGCTGTGAGAAGAGCCCAGCAGCAGCCTCTTCACAAGGTCCCTTCAGGTAGCTGTAGACAGCAATGAGGTCTCCCCTCAGCCCCCTCTTTTTCAAACTAACCATGCCCACCTCCCTCAGTTGCTCCTCATAAGATTTATTCTCTCACCATTTGAGGAACATCCTTAAGGAATCTTTCCTGAGGCAGGGCTGCTCCTCAAAGATCTTCTCCTTCAGCACCAAGCCTTTGCTATACAGACAGTCCTTTTCCAGAGCTTTGCAGATGAAGTACAAACACGCTGAGGGAGAAGCAGAAATTGAAGGGTCAGGCAGTGCTTTGGTGCACCCAAAAGCTCCCATTTCTGGCTTTACATACACCACTGAACGCCCCCAAGATGTGACATTCACATCCAAGAGCTTTGTAACCTGTCAAACAACGGCACACACACAGTTCAAAGAATCTGTTTTGTCTTCCCAAGCTTTATATGCAGTTTTGTGTAAGCAATGTTTGCAGCACAGCTTTAATTGACTTTCAAGACTCCAGCCCTGCACACAATACATCAGAAGCATAAAGCAGAGTCACAACCATTTCCTGTTTTCTTGTTACCAAGTGTCTTCACTGCACATTGCACTGCTGGAACAAGCAATGCATCCCACCAGGTTTTGGCTCATGTGGGCAATTACATAAAGAGAATTAGGACAATTCCAGCAGGGACAAACCTAAGCGATCAGACTCAACATTTTTGCCATCATGTAACTTCTCTCCTAAACTTCCTTTGAATCAGTTCATCCACTAGATGTTACTCATGTAAAATCTTAGGAAATCAGCTGTTGTAACTACAATTAATCACAGCAGGCTGTGGAACTAGACTGCAGTTCTATATTCTAGAACTATTTTAGGTAGTGACAGGACTAGGGGGAATGGAACAAAGCTGGAGGTGGGGAGATCCAGATTGGATGTGAGGAGGAAGTTCTTCAGCATGAGAGTGGTGAGAGCCTGGAATGGGTTGCCCAGGGGGTGTCTGGGGCCACATCCCTGGAGGTGTTTGCAGCCAGGCTGGCAGAGGCTGTGGGCAGCCTGATCTAGGGTAGGGTGTCCCATCCCATGGCAGGTGGGTTCTAACTAGAAAGAAAATCATAGTATAGTCTGGGTCGGAAGGGACCTTAAAGATCATCTACTTCCAACTCCCTATGGCCTATAGATAAGACTTCCTGCAGAGGCCTTGATCCATGAGACCACAGGCTTTTATTTTTAGAGTAAACCAAAACTGATACAAGCCCTCCTACTTCATCATGAAGTAAAAGACCTCTGTCATGAAGTGTCTCCATCATACCCTCACACACTTCCTGCTATATGACTGCATCATTACAGCTCACTACTGATACGGATAAAATCACAACTCTTGAGAAGAGCTGTGGTGCTCTGTACTTACTTGTGTAGTCACTGAGCGTGTACAAGATTGTGATAAGGTTATCTAAACAAGGCCAGTGGTCAGGATTGCACCTGAGGCCTTCCTCAAAAGCATGACGAGCCAAAGGCAGTCGGATTAGTTTTATTGCCACACGACCAATTTTATACCAGAGGTTGACATCAGTAGAGTCCAGCATCACAGCCTGGAAAGCACAACACACAACATCAGCCACATTTCAGACCTGCACAGCCACTTGTCTGCAGGGACTGACACAGCTTTAGTTTTCAGCAGGGTCACTGCTGGCTTGGGGACTGAATAATGCACTGGTGACATCTCTCCCTCTACTCCACTCTGGCAAGACCCCACCTGGAGCACTGCATCCAGTTCTGGAGCCCCTAGTACAAGAAGGATGTGGACATGCTGGAGGTGTCAAGAGAAGGGCCACGAGGATGCTCAGAGGGCTGCAGCACCTCTGCTGTGAGCACAGACTGAAAGAGTTGGGGCTGTGCAAGCTGGAGAAGAGGAGGCTCCCAGGTGACCTTCTTGTGGCCTTCCAGGAATTGAAAGGGGCCTACAAAAAAGCTGGGAAGGGACTTTTTAAGCTATCAGGGAGTGACAGGACTACGGGAAATAGAGCAAAGATGGAGGTGGGGAGATTCAGCCTGGAGGTGAGAAGGAAGTTCTGCACCATGAGAGTGGTGAGAGCCTGGAATGGGTTGCCCAGAGAGGTGGTTGGGGCCAGACTGGCTGAGGGTGTGGGCAGCCTGGTCTAGGGTAGGGTGAGCCTGGGCATGGCAGGGGATTTGGAACTGGCTGATCCTTGTGGTCCCTTCCAACCCTGACTGATTCTATGATTCTATGTAGCACCAGAAAGTAGACAGAATTCACATTCCAATGACGTGTGCTGGAAGGTCTCTATTCAAGCAAGTCACTGCAAACATTAAGGCCCCAGGGTTTTATTCCAGCTGTATTTTACCTCCAAATAAAACTCCATGGCTGTCTCTAAGTCATCCCGTTGGGCTGCCAGTTGTGCCAGGTTTTTATAGGTGGAATATTTTAGCATCAAGCCTGGATGTTTCAGCCCTTCCTTCTCATCACCAGGAAGAACTGCCTAGAAACGACCAAAAAACAACCCAAAACACCACAATCAAAGCAGTGCAGGTATTAGGAATTAGCCAAGGAAAAAGAACAGCAAACAGCCTGCCAATTGGTATCAGTGACATTTCTAATTAGCCACTAAAAAGTGAAGCAAAACAAAATAGAATGAAAATAATTTCCAGAGTTTCATTTTGTAGAATCCCATTCTCTAGAGTTTCATTCTTGAGGTTCTGGAGTTCATTCTTTAGAATCCTATTCTCTAGAGTTTCTTTTGTTAGATCTCATTCTCTAGAGTTTCATTATTGAGGTTCTAGAGATTCATTCTTTAGAATGTCGTTCTCCAGAGTTTCTTTATCAAGGTTCTAGAGTTTAATTGTTTAGAATCTCATTCTCTAGGGCTTCATTATCGAGGTTCTAGAGTTTCATTCTTTATAATCTCATTCTCTAGAGTTTCATTCTTGAGGTTCTACAGATTCATTCTCGAGCTCCATTCACTGACCTCTCGCAGAAGACGAATCTCGAGCAGCTCATGATAAGCCTTAGCAGACTCCTCGAACCGATCATGTTTCTGAAGGTCCAGAGCTTTGTGGTACAAAGCAAAAGCTTCTGCTTCCTGTGGTTGAGAAAATCAGAACCCTTGTTGTAGGACAACTTTATTACAATAGATTTCTTTGGAATAGTGGTGGTTTCAGACTTTACTCCCTTTCTACATAGCAGCCCACATCCAGACTGCAGAGCAGACCTTCCGCACCTGATGTAACTAATACAGCAGTGAAGCCTGAGCCTCCTAAAGGAGGAACAGTGCAGTAACACAACTTTCTTAAACCAAGCAATTATAGTTAAACAGCCTCCGCATCAAGAGAGCCCCATCAAAGCTAAATGTCATCAAGAAAATTGCAGCTTTACTTACTTGAGCTTCCTTGGTCTGTGTCTTGTGACTTTTGAAGGACCCTTCGTAGTCATCCTCGACAGTAGAGCTCGCGTTCAGTGCTGCGATCCGAATCTAGGACAGCAGAGATGGGACAAGGAACGTTGCATCCACCTTGCAAACTGCCTTTTCTCCTGATTTCCCTACTTTAGTTGCTAAATGGACAATACTGAGAGGTCTCTACGTAAAGCTACAAGACCTGTAGTGAATTTAGTCATCAGCAGCTGCAAATGATAAAATAGCAAAACAATTTCCCCCTCAAATCAGCTGAACCCTCCCCTCAAATTCCCTATGTCCTGCCAGTAAAAGGTTTCCTAGAGCAGACATGAGCACTACAGAGATAACTTTTTTCAAATTCTTAAATTTACCACTAACTATGACTCCAAAACCAACTATCCTATTATGCCAATTTATTCTCCATCCTGGTAAAAGAGAAAAGTTTCCATTTTATCTCTGCCTAAACTCAGTAAGCCCTTACCATGTTCACAGCTATTCCCACTGTGTTTCTCCAGGAACAGGAGGAAGTCTAACACAAAGAGGTCTGAAAAGCAAAGAGGATTAGAATAATTATTCTGTCCATAAAGAAAGCAAAATACAGGCTGTGAGCACATCAATCAATAAGCAATTAGCTCTCCTATGTCATCACCACTCCACGCTGAGAGATCAGTTGGCCCACCACACAGAGACAACAACATCATAGTGATTTTAACCAGAGACAGAAAATAAAATACAAAAGTTAAGCACATCCATTACTTCAGGATGGTTTTCAAGACTCTAGTCCTGCTGGTGAGGGGGGAGTGGAAGCATTGGCAATGTAATTACAGCTCTAAGGTTGTTCAGCTACTGCATAACATTTAATGGGCAGCCATAACATTAACAACACCACAACGTGAATCCCTTTAATGAGCAAAGCTAAAACTGAAACAGCTTCTTCAGTACTCTGACATTTTATGAGCCTGAAGCATTGCAGCTTGTGAAGTTATCTTTGGTTATGTTTAAAAAACAAAAAGTATGGAAGCTTTCCTGCAGCTTTTCTGTACGGCACAAAGCAGAGGGCTCACAGGATCACAGGATGTTAGGGGCTGGAAGGGACACAAAGAGATCACCAAGTCCAACCCCCCGACAGAGCAGGATCATACAATCTAGCTCAGGTCACACAGGAACGAATGCATCCAGGCAGTTTCCAGAGAAGGAGACTCCACAACCTCTCAGGGCAGCCTGTTCCAGTGCTCTGGGACCCTTACAGTAAAGAAGTTCCCCCTTGTGTTGAGCTGGAACCTCTCCTGCTGCAGTTTCCATCCATTGCTCCTTGTCCTATCACAGGCAGCAACTGAGAAGGCTCACTCAGGTCTAGAATCCATAACACATTTATGGATATTTACAGAAGAGGGGACGGGAAAAAATGGGAGGTTATCTGTGTCAGAAGGGCTTTGCAGCAGGCCACAGCAGCTACTCAACCTCCCACACTCCCCATACTGCCTGCACCTGGAAACTGCTCTGATTAGAAATGTTCCCCCCTGCTAGAATTGAAGCAGTGTCCAGAACAGAGCTGTCTTTTCTGAGTGTGCTGGCCAACTTCTACAGAACACCTTTGACACAAAGGCAAATTACAGCTACTGCTTGTACACTTAGATCTCTTTGATCCACAGGCAAACAAAATATTCAGTTTTTACCAACCAGAATTTCTTCCTTCTAAAGGAAGGGTATTAATAGTTCCAGTCTTTTTATCACTGCTAAGAGGAAAACACACATTTACAATCTGTAAGTCAGTCTGCTCTAGTTGGAGGTGTCCCCACTCACTGTAGGGGAGTTGGACAAGAAGATCTTTGAGGGTCCCTTCCAACCCAGTGCAATCTGTGAATCTGTGACCCTTTCCTGGTAGCTACACCCCTCATTCATATTCTATTTACTGCCTGAAACTTTGTCAGTTGGCAAAACCCACAAAAGGGTTCCTTGCTGCTTCACTGCTATGCGACAAAGCCTTCCCCTCAACTCAAACAGAAAGACAACAGATTTAAGACTGGCTAAAACCAGCCTCTAATATCAGAGACCACATTAATAGAAGAATAAAGGCAGAATTAACCAGAGCAGGAAGCGGTGGGAGTTTGGAACTGCAAGCTGAATTAACTCCTACATTATCATGATTAGGAGATAATGCTTTGACAAGAATTTCACCCATTCAGCAATCACATGGGGCTTGCCCCTGCACCACTTGCTTCCCCTTGCTTGCAGCTAAATCAGGCTGACGACTGCACAGCAGGGAAACATTGCTCTCTTTTAAGTCGCTAAACAAACATTAATAAGAATTCCAACCTCTTGCAAGAGGAGGATGCCTCCTCTGCTTTCCAGATGGAGAAAATGCACGCAGAGAGATTAACTGTTACCTTTGAATACCCCAGCTCCTGACCGGTCTAAGTGCTTATGACATCTGTCAGCAACACTGAACACCCCAGGTCCTGACAGGTGTAAGTGCTTACGACATCTCAATAAGACAGTAGGATCCCAAACCAAGGACATATCTAAACTGAGGGGGTTCAAGGCCTCTTACAAATCTGCCTATCTTCACAAACACGCTCAAGTCCTTTTGCTGAATCCACATCACCTCGCCCGAGGGACCAGGGGAAGCCAACAGCAGAGACTACAGCCAAGAGTTTGCCTCTGTGGTTAGACTGCCAGCGACACTGCAACCACAGAAAAGGTGAGGAAAACAACTTTTTAATCCCCTACTTACAACAGGCATTTAGCACCTCTCCAGCGTTCCCCAGTTGAGAGAACACAACTGAGCAGAGCAGTGTAATGCTTGTGAAGAACAGGGCAAGGCACTGCCAGTCGGCTCGCTGGGCTGCCAGCCCGGGAGGGGGTCGCTGCTTTTGCACTTCAAACCAGGCTGCAAACCTGACATCTGGGAATCCTACTAAAAGCTCTTTCAGAGGAGCACAGCCAGGCAGGGAGGGGAAAAAAAAAAATCTTTCAATATAAAGTACTACAGAATGGGTTTGAATCTTCTGTGACAAGACAGTCTCGGCTGCACGTCCGCGGCCGTGACAGGTGAGCGCAGCCTCAAAAGGCAACAATAGCTCCTTTTTAAAGCTGTTTGCCTTCAAAAGCTTTATCTCCTTTCACCTTAGCAGGCTTAAGGCTCCGGCAGGAATCTCCCAGGCCAGGTGCCCGGAGCTGGGTGTGATTCCCAGCTGCCAAAGGCGGAACAAAGGCTTGGGCTCTCCTGCCTTTTGTTGTTGCTGTCACACTTGGGATCCATCGCCTCACACACACAGTTGTTTCAACAGAAAACACTTCGGGGTTTGGGGGGTTTTTTTTCGCTTTGTTGGGGGGGTTTGGGGCTTCACACGGCCAAGGGCATCTCCGCCACACTCTAGCGAGAGGCGAGTCCACCGAAATACTGCCCCTTGACACCAAGACCTGCAGGGACGTGGCTCCCCGGCGCTCGCCAGGCTCGGCTTCCCAACGGGCGTCACGAAGGGGCAGAGGAGGAAGGCAGCCCGTGTCGGCCTCAGCCCGTGTCGGCCTCAGCCCGTGGCTACCTGCGGGGCAGCGAGCGAGGCCCCGCAGCCCTCACGGGCGGGCAGCGCAGGGGCAGGGCCAAAGGCCGGGCAGGGCCAAAGGCCGGGCAGCCCCTCGGGCCTGTCGGCGGGGCCGGGCGGACACGACACTCACCTCGCAGGGCCGCCCCCGGGCCGCCGGGCGCTGCTCCCGGAGCGGCTCCCTCAGGCGAGCGGCGGCTCCCCGGGGCCGCGGCCTCACCGCCAGTATCCACGGCAACCTCCGCCGGGCCCCCGCCGCGCAACGCACGCCAACAAGGACGCCGCTCATTGGCCCAGCCGCCCTTCCGCAGACACCCAATGGGCGCGCCGGGAACGGGGAGGTGCCGTGGAGCGGTTAGAAGTGGGGCTGGGAGAGGCGTTGGAGAGCGCCGGGCCCGGCCCGGCCCACCTGTGACCGTGCCCCACCTGTGGCCGTGACCCACCTGTGGCCGTGACCCACCTGTGGCCGTGACCCACCTGTGGCCGTGGCCCACCTGTG
>VWZI01019112.1:139013-185149 GCA_013396835.1 Psilopogon haemacephalus | reverse complement strand
CTGGCCCGGCCCCCGGCCCGGCCCCCGTCCCGCCCCCGGAGCGGCCCGGGCAGCGCAGCGCCGCCGAGAGCGGCTGAGCCGCCGTTAGAGCCGCAGCGCCGGGAGCTGCCGGTGTCGCTCGCTGCCCCGGCAACGGCTCTGCCATCCTTCCGTGGTGCTGCTGCCGGGGCACCACCGGCCCCGGGCTTCTGCTGCTTGCCCTCCGCATCGCCGATACAGACCGGGAGTGCAAAACGATCTCCTCTCACTGGCGGGAGGGTAACGGCGAGCTTAGGGCCACCGGGGAGACCTCTGCGCTGGTTCATGCAAGGAGGGCAGAGCGGTGGCTTCTCCGAAACGCCTGCACCATAAGAAAGTAAAACCGAGCGGAGAGCTTTGTTGTTCCTGACTGCAAGGGTCCCAGAGCACCGGAACAGACTCCCCGGAAAGGTTGTGGAGTCTCCTTTTCTGGAGCCTTTCCAGGCTTGTCTGGATGCTTTCCTCTGTGACCTGAGCTAGATTGGATGCTCCTGCTTTGGCAGGGGGTTTGGACTCGATGATCAATTTGGGTGCCCTCCAACCTCTGACACCCTGGGAGACTGTGAGCCTGTGAACTTGCTTCTGCCACCAGGACTTTGAGCTCCCAAGCTGACAAAGGTGATCCTGGCAGGCTGGCTGCAGGGACAATCTAATCCAGAGATAAGAGGTCGCTCTGCAGCTGAGCTCCCGTCCTGTGGGGGCTGTGTGAGCTCATGCACAGCAAGAGACTCTGAAGCAGCTAGGTGAAAAACTCATCTTGCTTCAAGCACAGCACTCCTGGGAATTTTTGCCCTGTAAAATGTAACTTTTGGGGCTTATGAAGTTTTGGACGATTCTAATGAATGTTTTTTGGGGGGTTTTTTTGTTTGTTTTTTGGGGTTTTTTTGATTGGCCTTCACTGCTGCTGGCAGAGACAATACTGACATGAGGAGCAGTGTGTAGAAAGCAGAGTCAGCCTTCTACCAGAGGTGGTGGAGTCACTCTCCCTGGAGGTGTTCAAGGATGGACTGGATGGGACACTTAGTGCCATGGTCTGGTTGATTGGATAGGGCTGGGTGACAGGTTGGACTGGAGGATCTTGGAGGTCTCTTCCAACCTGGCTGATTCTATCCTATCTAGAACTGAAACCTTAGTGAAGAACCTCGGCAGAACACATCAGGGTTTATGGAACTTGGCAGCAAAATTTGCTCTGGCCAGGATGTGGTGGTACTGGAAAGCAAAGGAGCCCTGGTTAGGGAGAGAAGCCATTCCTGAAGCATCATTCCTTACTCTTGGCCAAGGATTTCAGGGTAAGGTTCAAGGGCAGCAGCTCCTTGTGAACAGAAATATTGCAGAGAGAGCCTCCAGCAGTTTCTGCATCCTTTGCAATGTGCTGTTTTCAGCTGAAGAAACAGGGAATGGTTGGGTTCTGGTTTACCTCATGAACAGTGCTGCAGTACAAAAGTGATCTGTAAGTGAACTACAACTAACCAGAAGTAAACACGGCCAGGAATAAGAGACCAAAAACCAATTCTCTGCCCTTTTATTGCAAAGCTTATATTGCTCAACACCACAAAATCTCTCTTGTTGCCTCAACAGCACTGGGTGCCTTACTTGGTGAACTTCCATCCAAAACAGTCTCAGAAGAGCACGTCCAGATTTAGTCATCCCCCCCACCCCTTGCATTTTCTAGGAGAAATGTGGATTGCTGTTACAGTATTACTGCAGAAAAGAAACCCCAAACAATCTCACTGCTGCCCTATTTCAAGAAACCCTTTTGAATGTTTCCTTTCAGTGTGTCCCCTAGGGAGTATCAAGAAAGTACTCTGGGTAGGTAAGGATTGAAAGGCTGTGGCCACCTTCAGCCATCTGATGTGGCTTGGTCTTTACTGCACCACTCTCCAAGAGCAGCCTCTGCCATGTACAGTGAGCATGACAAAAGGCAGAGAGCAGTGCTTCAGCTGCACAGTTACTGAGAGCCACTGCTCCAGGTCACTAGGAAGAAACTCCTCACAGGAACCTAAAGGCATATGTAGAGGCTTCGAATGTAGATGGACTGCCAAGGAGAATGCCTCAGCTAAAAGAAACATTGGATAGGGCTGGGTGATAGGTTGGACTGCATCATCTTGGAGGTCTCTTCCAACCTGGCTTATTCTATTCCTATTCTATTCTATTCTATTCTATTCTATTCTATTCTATTCTACTGTACTCTGTTCTATTCTATCCTATGCTACTCTACTCTGTTCTATCCTACTCTACTCTATTCTAAACAAAATTATACTTAAATGTTTTGTTTTGTTGGGGTTTTTTTCCCCATTTTTGTTGACTCCCTGCAGTTTTGTGCTGTACTCATCTGTGCAGACACAAGCTGAGAAGGTGAGGATCAGGCTGCAGGTGCCCAAAGCACATAAACCCAACACTCATCCTACACTGGTCTCTGCTGGGACCAGCTTTGTCAGGCTGCCCTGGGGGGTTGTGGAGTCTCCCTCTCTGGAGATATTCAAAACCCACCTGGATGTGATCTGGTATAGGAGATCCTGCTGTGGCAGGGGGGGTTGGACTGGATGAGCTTTGGAAGTCCCTTCCAGCCCCTGGCATTCTGTGATTCTGTGAAATACCACTGGTGTCTCTGCTAGCTCTGAGAAGGCTGATGCTGAAATAAAACCCAGATTCACATCTTCAGCGACCTTTTCTATAAATCAAACATTTCAGGTCTTAAACCTTCCCCAGCTTCCACCCCCAAAGATACAGGGAAGGTGTGGTGGGAGGTAAACCCTCTGCAGTGTCTGTGTCAGACTGGCAGTGCTGTTGCCAGCTCCAGGCAGAACTGGAGGTCAGAGAGGTTGTTAAAAAAGAAAAAGAAAAAGAAAAAGAAAAAGAAAAAGAAAAAACAACCAAAAGGCAGCAAAAAATGGTAAGGTAGCTTAATTCATTTCAACATCTTCATCAACACGGGTGCCAGGTGCTTTTTCAGCCCTGGGTCAATTTGAATGTTGCTCAGTTCCTTGATGTTGAGAATCATCTCGTGGGCTTGGAAGAAAAGCTCCTTCCCCACAGCGTCCTCCACTCACCTGCGCCACTCCATCAGCCTTGGTCTGTCTTCAAAGATGTCACAACCAACTCCCACAGGCTGCAGAAAGGAGGAAGAGAGAGCAGTGAGGCACTGGGCAGTCACTTCTTCAACCCAGTCAACGGGCACCAGAGGTGTACCTGCAGGTGCAGGCAGAGGGTTAAAAGCTGAAGAAGAGGTCACAGTGAGGAGCACCAGGAAGGAGGTTGTCTCTGTCCAGGGGACACGGAGGCAGCCTGTGCTTTAAAAGTAATTCCTGAGTGCCAGGAGAGCTGTTAGGGGCAGCAGAGAGGACTGCCACACCGTGGGTGATGCTCAGGGCAAGGACTGAAGCCGTGGTGGGCTGCCAGCTGCAGGACAACCACGCAGCCTGCAGGACTGAGCGCTGTGCTGAGCAGCAAAGGCAGAGCACAAAACACTGAGTGTTGCAGATACCTTAGCTGGCAAAATTGACCCCCTCCCACTTTCTGCCTGGCCACTCGAGTACACAATGCTGTTCTTCAGTCCCTGGCATACAGAACTGGAAGGCAGAGTCACTTCTGGGCTGGAGGATCCAGGCCCTGGCATTCTGGCAGAGAACAGCCAGCTTGTGACAGTTCATTTGATTGCTCTCAGGCTCAGACTTCCTTGCGTCTCCCAGACTTGGCATGGGCAGGTTCCACCTGAAGAGGAATATTCTTCTATGAAGAAAATGATAGGGGAACATTGTTCTGTCTCACCAGACCTGTCTGCTGGTGCTTCTCACCACATTACCTCCTTTAAACTGGCGGAGGGGAGATTGAAACTGGGTGTTAGGAGGAAGTTGTTTGCAGGGAGGGTGGTGAGACACTGGCACAGGTTGCCCAGGGAGGTTGTGGAGCACAGAAGCACCCAATGTGATCAAAGATCACATTGGGTGCTTCTGTGCTCCACAACCTCCTGGGCAACCTGTGCCAGTGTCTCACCACCCTCCCTGCAAACAACTTCCTCCTAACACCCAGTTTCAATCTCCCCTCCGCCAGTTTAAAGGAGGTAATGTGNAGCACCCAATGTGATCTTTGATCACATTGGGTGCTTCTGTGCTCCACAACCTCCCTGGAGGTGTTCAAAGCCAGGCTGAATGAGGCCTTGAGCCACCTGTTCTAGTGGGAGGTGTCCCTGCCTGTGGCACAGTGGGGTTGGAACTGGCTGAGCTTTGAGCTCCCTTCCAACCTAAACCATTCTATGATTCTGGGATTCCTTCTCTGGAGGTTAAAAATGAAGTCACAGTAAAGGACAAAGGACAAGAAGTGTTGTCAGAGAAGAGAAACAAAAGAGATTGTTGCAGGCAGGGTTGTTTTTTTCTTTCTTTCTTTTTTAGCTTTTTTTTTCTAACACACTCCTATCATCTCCTCATTGTTCTGTCGAGATGTGGCCTCACTCCTCTCTCCACTGAAGCCTTAGCACAGGCTGCATCCCTCCCTGCCCAGCAGCATCTCTTTTCCCTTGCCTGAGACCATTGCCACACTCCAGCACTCACTTGCATCAGCTCCACAATGGCCACAAGATCTGCCAGGGAGATCTCACTCCCGATGATGAAAGCCTTGTCCTGCAGGAACCTTTCCTCCAGTTGCTTCAGGGAGCTGGACAGTCCCTCCATCACCTCCTGCAGCTTCTCGGAGGGCAGCGGCTGCCCTGTGAAGAGGGGAATCAGCACCTGAGGGAGGAGAGAAGAGACTTAAGAGCAGGCAGCCATCTGCTTAGGGATCTGGTGGGGGCTGTGGGAGTTATAGCTCATGAATCTCTCATTGGCATCAGTGCTCCTGCAACACAGCTGCAGGAGGGGATGATGCCTTGAAAGGCTCCAGAGAAGGAGACTCCACAACTTCTCTGGGCAGCCTGTGCCAGTGCTCTGGGACCCTTCCAGTCAAGAAGTTCTCCCTTGATGACAGTGACAATGAGGCATCCAAAAATGGCAGTCTTGCAAAAGAAATTGCATCCTCTCCCTCCTTGGGCAGAGAAGAACTCTGCTGGCATCTTCACACTGGAGGTTACGAAGAAGTTGTCCAGCATGAGGGTGGTGAGAGCCTGGAAGGGGTTGCCCAGGGAGGTGGTGGAGGTGTTTAAGGCCAGGCTGGATGAGACTCTGGCCAGCCTGATCTGGTGTGAGGTGTCCCTGCCCATGGCAGGGGAGCTGGAACTGGATGATCCTTTGGTCCCCTCCAACCCTGACTGATTCTATGCCACAGCTTCCTGCTCTGCTGCGGTCCCAGGTACCTCCAGGACAGAGCACACAAACAGCCCTGAGCTGCTGATCTGCTGAGACAGTAACCTCCAGCTAATAGACAGCTGAATGCTATCAAGGATTGAGCTCATTTTGTGCCCAACTGTTGTGCCCTCCCACTCCACTTACAAAACAAAACTGGCCAACAGCTCCAGGGAGGACAAGGCTTAGCCACAGTCAGCCCTGCCATGCCCTGTTTCAACAGCCTGCCAAGGCAGGTCAGGAGGCTGCCTGCCCACCACACACCCCTGCTACCCACCCTGCTGTGTGACTGGGTGCTGGGGCAGACAGGCAGGCACCTGCCTGCCCTGCAGGATGAGGGAAAGGAGGACCTGGTGGTGGCTGTGGCTGGGAGCTTAGGAGGAGGACCTCAATGCCTCAACACTGGCTGGAGGGGCAGGAAATTGCTTCCTCTGTGTGCCAGTAGCCAGCCAGGCTGGCAGTGGGCGAGCACCATTTCTACAGCAGCCTTTCTGTGGTCTCCCAAGCATCACTCTTCAAACCACTGGAAACTTTCCCAGAGCAGTGATGTAAGTGCAGCCCTTGTCTCCACAGACTGGCTGCTTCCATGAGGTTTGTCACCACCTACAGAGGTGCACACAGCTCCAGAGCCCAGAGCTTTGCAGCTGTGCTGCCCCCGCCTACCACAGCTGAAGAAAGCAGCTTCTTGGGAGAAGTAAAATTGAAGGTAGGTGGGAGCAGACTGAATTCCTGTTACTGCTGATATATTCAACAGTTCAGGCAGGAATTGCTCTAGTCCAAGACAGGATTTTTACTGAATACATGTGGAATTATTGAATCAGAAAAATTCATGGTTCCGGTTATGCCTGATGGGATCTCTGTGCCCAATCACTTGAAGTTGTCCCTGATGGGATCTCTGTGCCCAATCACTTGAAGTTATCCCTGATGGGATCTCTGTGCACAATCACTTGAAGTTATCCCCGATGGGATCTCTGTGCCCAATCACTTGAAGTTATCCCCGATGGGATCTCTGTGCACAATCACTTGAAGTTATCCCTGATGGGATCTCTGTGCCCAATCACTTGAAGTTATCCCTGATGGGATCTCTGTGCCTAATCACTTGAAGTTATCCCTGATGGGATCTCTGTGCCCAATCACTTGAAGTTATCCCTGATGGGATCTCTGTGCCCAATCACTTGAAGTTATCCCTGATGGGATCTCTGTGCACAATCACTTGAAGTTATCCCTGATGGGATCTCTGTGCCCAATCACTTGAAGTTATCCCTGATGGGATCTCTGTGCCCAATCACTTGAAGTTATCCTTGATGGGATCTCTGTGCACAATCAATTGAAGTTATCCCTGATGGGATCTCTGTGCCTAATCACTTGAAGTTATCCCTGATGGGATCTCTGTGCCAAATCACTTCAAACAACAATTTCTTCCTTTTCTCTGTCTCAGGGCAGTCTATCTTCTCCCACCTCTACCTAATATTCCCTCTCTTACATGGTGGCTTTTTGTGTTTTCCCCATTCTCAGTTACTCTGAGATCTTTCCTGTGTCTGGGCTGTCTAATCACCGGCAACAATTAGTTGGATTTCATCCCCTTGGAGCTCTGCAATAGCAGCCTGCAGAGACTGGAAGAAACTGCCTCTTGCATGAATCTGACTGGTATTTGAATGGCTGCTCTGTGCTCTGCAGCCAAAAGTTCAAATGTCAATAAATCAGAAAGCTAAGTGAGTCCTGATATGCTTTGTTAGGCACAGACAAGGGCAAACTTCACAGGGGATGGATTTAATCAGAAATTCATGGAATCATAGAATCAGTCAGGATTGGAAGGGACCACAAGGGTCAGCCAGTTCCAACCCCCCTGCCATGCCCAGGGACAACCTACCCTAGAGCAGGCTGCCCACAGCCTCTGCCAGCCTGGCTGCATACACCTGGGATAGGACAAGGACATAGCACAGCTGTACCTGGGGGCAACACTCAGCATCCAGGAGGACATCCCTTCCCAAGCCTTGCAACACTCAGCATCCAGGAGGACATCCCTTCCCAAGCCTTGCAACACTCAGCATCCAGGAGGACATCCCTTCCCAAGCCTTGCAACACTCAGCATCCAGGAGGACATCCCTTCCCAAGCCTTGCAACACTCAGCATCCAGGAGGACATCCCTTCCCAAGCCTTGCAACACTCAGCATCCAGGAGGACATCCCTTCCCAAGCCTTGCAACACTCAGCATCCAGGAGGACATCCCTTCCCAAGCCTTGCAACACTCAGCATCCAGGAGGACATCCCTTCCCAAGCCTTGCAACACTCAGCATCCAGGAGGACATCCCTTCCCAAGCCTTGCAACACTCAGCATCCAGGAGGACATCCCTTCCCAAGCCTTGCAACACTCAGCATCCAGGAGGACATCCCTTCCCAAGCCTTGCAACACTCAGCATCCAGGAGGACATCCCTTCCCAAGCCTTGCAACACTCAGCATCCAGGAGGACATCCCTTCCCAAGCCTTGCAACACTCAGCATCCAGGAGGACATCCCTTCCCAAGCCTTGCAACACTCAGCATCCAGGAGGACATCCCTTCCCAAGCCTTGCAACACTCAGCATCCAGGAGGACATCCCTTCCCAAGCCTTGCAACACTCAGCATCCAGGAGGACATCCCTTCCCAAGCCTTGCAACACTCAGCATCCAGGAGGACATCCCTTCCCAAGCCTTGCAACACAGCCTCCAGGAGGACATCCCTTCCCAAGCCTTGCAACACAGCCTCCAGGAGGACATCCCTTCCCAAGCCTTGCAACACAGCCTCCAGGAGGACATCCCTTCCCAAGCCTTGCAACACAGCCTCCAGGAGGACATCCCTTCCCAAGCCTTGCAACACAGCCTCCAGGAGGACATCCCTTCCCAAGCCTTGCAACACAGCCTCCAGGAGGACATCCCTTCCCAAGCCTTGCAACACAGCCTCCAGGAGGACATCCCTTCCCAAGCCTCCTTACCTTGATCCACATGGTCTTGGGAGCACTGGCCCGGATGTTGGCATGATGCCACGAGAGGTACTCATCCACCTGGGCCCGTTTCTGGATGTCTGCTGGGTACCAGTGGTCAGGAGTGTTGTACTTCCGACTCAGATAGAGCAGGATGGCTGTGCTGCTCGGCAGGGACCAGACACAACACAGGGCTTAGGCTCACAGCATGCTATGGGTTAGCACATCCATTACTTCAGGATGGTTTTCAAGACTCTAGTCCTGCTGGTGAGGGGGGAGTGGAAGCATTGGCAATGTAATTACAGCTCTAAGGTTGTTCAGCTACTGCATAACATTTAATGGGCAGCCATAACATTAACAACACCACAACGTGAATCCCTTTAATGAGCAAAGCTAAAACTGAAACAGCTTCTTCAGTACTTTTGTGAGCGTGAAGCATTGCAGCTTGTGAAGTTATCTTTGGTTATGTTTAAAAAACAAAAAGTATGGAAGCTTTCCTGCAGCTTTTCTGTACAGCACAAAGCAGAGGGCTCACAGGATCACAGGATGTCAGGGGTTGGAAGGGACACAAAGAGATCATCGAGTCCAAACCCCCTGCCAGAGCAGGACCAGACAATCTAGCTCAGGGCACACAGGAACACATCCAGACAGGCCTGCAAAGGCTCCAGACAAGGAGACTCCACAGCCTCTCTGGGCAGCCTGTGCCAGTGCTCTGGGACCCTTCCAGTCAAGAAGTTACCTCTTGTGTTGAGCTGCAACCTCCTGTGCTGCAGCTTCCATCCATTGCTCCTTGGCCTATCCCAGGGAGCAGTGAGCAAGGGAGATTCGGGTTGGAGATCAGAAGAAAGTTCTGCACATTGAGGGTGGTGAGAAACTGGCACAGGCTGCTCAGGGAAGTGGTTGAGGCCCTGTCCCTGCAGACATTCAAAACTGGACTCTGTGTGGCCCTGGGCAGCCTGCTCTAGCTGGAGGTGTCCCTGCTGACTGCAGGGGAGGGGGCTGGACAAAGTGCCCTTGGAGGGTCCCTGCAACCCAATGCAATCTGTGAAGCTGTGAAGTTCCAGCACTGAGAGCCTGCAGAACCTTCCTGTGTTTGTCCAGATGTTTATACTTTCGCTAACTGGCAGGAGAAGCCAGATGGAAAAACATCTTAGTCATCTGCACCAAGATGTAGGCTGCTGCTACAACAAGAGATGCCACAGAAAATCCTCTGCTGACAAACCAGAAGAAAATGCAGAGCCTCTGACCGTGCTGACACTGCTGCAGCTCAAATATTGCAGTAGTCTGACAACAGCCTCCACACTCATCCCATCAAGTGAAACCTACATTTCATCTCTCTAGGGGCTGACTTGGTCTTTGTGACTAACTCAGATAAACAGAATTTTCCCCCTCCCTAGGGTAAAAGGGATTTTTACAAGCTTTAAACATTCCCCAGAAGTGTTTATGATCCCATTTCGAGGTAACTGCCTCCAGGGTAAGCTGAAGAAGTCAGCTGATTTGCTTGCATTCTGAAAGAGGATTCCAACAGAAAATGGAAACAGAGCAAAGGAGGTTACACTATTGAAAACAGCCAACGTGCTGATGAATTCTGGGCTCCCTGCATCAGTCAGCAGGGATGGCATCTCCTAAGGGCTGCACAGATTCCTGGGACCCAAGGAAGTCTAAGCCCTGGATCAGGCTTTCCACAGCCTCATCCAGCCTGGCCATAAACACCTCCTTGAGCACGACCCCAAACACCTCCCCGGGCAACCTATTCCAGGGTCTCACCACTCTCATTGTGAGGGGGAATGGAGCAAAGCTGGAGGTGAGGGGATTCAGAGTGGAGGTGAGGAGGAAGTTGTTCACCATGAGAGTGGTGAGAGGCTGGAATGGGCTGCCCAGGGAGGTGTTTGGGGCCAGATCCCTGGAGGTATTTAAGGCCAGGCTGGCAGAGGCTGTGGGCAGCCTGCTCTAGGGTAGGTTGTCCCTGGGCATGGCAGGGGGGTTGGAACTGGATGATCCTTGTGGTCCCTTCCAACCCTGACTGATTCTATGATTGAGTTCTCACCATTCTGCTAGGGTGAAGTCTCCATCCTTCAGGGCTGGTACCTTCTTCAGGAGGCTGACTTTGCCAGCTCCTTCACAGTCTGATGGCCCTAGGAACACAAGCAGACAAGCTGGAGGTTAGAAGTGTATCTGGGACAAGGGGGGAAAGGCAGAAGCTAAGATGAAGACAACTGAGCCTTTAAAAAAAATATATTTGCCAAGGAAGCAGGGTCTGGAAAAGTTGAGTTTGCCTGCAGAACGTCCTGATGAGGGCAGAGGTTTGCTACTCCTGGTCCTGTTCCCGCAGCAGACACCAAAACAAAGTCATTTTCCCGAAGTTAGTTGAGTGTAGCTGACTCCAGCTAGGATGGAGCCGCGATGGAAAGCGACTGAGAAGCCTCTTGGCTAATTAACCAAAGAACACGACTGGCTTAGAAGCACCCGGAGAAACATTCCCTCCCCCTTTGCTTTGTCTCTGAGGAGCAGAGGGAATTCAGCTCTCACAAAGAAAGTAAACGGCTGTCGACAGAGCTGATCCCTCGGCATCCCCGCGGCTGAGGAGTCTCCATTGTTTCTGCCGGGATGGGGAAAACGCAAATGCCAGCGACACATGGGCAGGCTGGTGAAAGCCACCACTTGGCCACAGGGGACATTAGCTCGGGGGCCAGGAAGCTCTGACGCCTCTGCCCTGCCTTACTCCTGGCTCTGCGAGGCAACCTACCTCTGTCAGGAAACATGAAGGCACCATCCCATCGGGACCTGGCAGGGCTGGGGCAGAACATCCCTGGCACAGCAATGTGCCCTGGGGGCCAAGAAGGCCAATGGGACCCTGGGGTGTATTAGGCAGAGTGTGTCCAGCAGATCAAGGGAGGTTCTCCTCTCCCTCTACTCTGCCCTGCTGAGACCTCATCTTGAGCACTGCCTTCAGTTTTGGCTCCCCAGCTGAAGAGGGACAGGGACCTGCTGGAGAGGGTCCAGCGGAGGCTTTGAGGGTGGTGAGGGGAGCACTGCCTGAGGAGGAGAGGCTGAGGGACCTGGAGCTGCTTAGTCTGCAGAAGAGAAGACTGAGGGGATTCAATCAATGCCAGTCAGCAGCTAAATGCCAGGGAGCTGTACAAGTGCTGGAATGCCTACATAAAAGGTGTGAGGAGTTTGCTTTGCTTAAGTGCTCTCCAGGAGACATGACATTAGAGAGCAGACCCTAATCAATTCAGCATCACCAGAGGAAGTCTTGTCCATAAACCCCTTTGCCCAAAATGCATAAGAGCCATTAATCATCAGGCAGTCATCTACAGCACCAAGGACTATTTGCCCCATTCAGGAGGCAGTGGCAGTGTCTGCTTTACAGGCAGGACCAATGTGCAGCAGGAAGTAGTTTCCAAAAATAACCCCAGCCTTTTGGACTATCAAGTTTGTATGGCTTTGGTAGCAGACAACTGAGGAACTGCAGTATGAGCAATGAGTGAGGGAGGGGAGCCCAAACCAGGCTGGAGCCTGCAGCAGTCCTAGCAGGAAGACTGACCAGGTCAGTGCCCTGATGGCACTAACCTGTCACCACAGCAGGCTGGGTAAGGAGGTCAGTGTCTGTTACACAGACTGCACCACAGGCAGCCCAGACATAGGCACCTTATTCCCTTTGGCTCTTACAGGGCTTTTGTGTGCAGACAGAAACGACCTGTGCTGAGGCTGTGCCCCTGATTAAAGCCTTGGTATAGACGCTCCAGGCTGCTTCCTTGGGACCAGTGCTCAGCATGCTGAAACAGAGGCCAAAATCTGCATTTGCTGCTTAGCAGAGTAAGCTCATGCCTCCCTTCCAGCAAGCTGTGCCAGCCTTTTGTTTAATGATCTTAGGTGGCCCATCTGCAGCATTCCCCTGATGCCAGCTGGGCAGGCTGCACACAGGAGGAGTTCTTAGGTTATAGTGCAGGGAAGGAGATTTACTGGTGGGTTAAGAAGAGCAGTGGACAAGATCTTACAGAGTAGTAAAGAGGAAAAAAAAAATCATTTTGTCCTTTACATCTCTGCTCGATCATTCCCCTCTGCCAAGGGTTTCAAAGAGCTATGCTTTGCCTGAGGCCCAAAAAAAAAAAGAAAGGCAACCATCTCCTAGGAAAAATGCAGTATGTAAAGGGGTAGCAGTTTTCTGGGTACAGCTGGACAGGTCTGAAGAGCTGAGTGCTTCTGCTGAGCACACTGCCCCACAGCACTCCTCAGCTGTCACTGTGACTGATTTGCTAGCAAAGGGCCGGAGGAACATTCCTGGGGGAGCCACAAAAATAGACTCAGCAGAGCTAGGAGACGGCTCCGGGAAGGAGAGCTGCGTGGTCAAAGCACCGCGTTCAGGCTCCTCGGCAGCGCTCACGTCTGCAGCTACTCAGGTTACCCGCGAAGGCTCGGACCAGGGCAGCGCTCCCAGGGGCTGCCACCGGCCTCGGCTCTGACGTGAGAACCCGAGCAGGCTTCACCTGTCAGGACGAGCCCCTGAGGGAGAGGACGCCAGGTGAGACCACGGAGAAGCCTCCTCCGAGCTCTGCATCCCTCTCATACACAGGTGATCTCCCTCTTCCCCCAACTCCAGCATTCTGCCAGCTCCCCGGGCTCCAGCGTTACCTGCCTCGGCTGGCCACGAAGCTCCCGAACAGGGGCTGCCGCTGTCCCGGCAGGGACAGTCCCCTCGCACGGCCGCTGATCGGGAGCGGACCGAGCGCCTCCATGGGTACGGTCCTGCCCGGCCCAGTAGCCCGCCCGTCGGGCAGGCGAAGCGGCTCTTTGGGGCTGCGCGATGCGGGCCCGGGGCTGGGGCCCTTCTGCCCGGAGGGCAGGGCGCAGGGAGCGCCCAGGGACCGAGCTACGGCGCCGGCAGCCTCCCGCAGCGCAGCTCCTTCCCTCCCTGCCCGCCGGACGGACGCCCGGGACGCCGGTGCCCGAGGCGGGGATACCCTCCCCTCCCGTCCGCTCACCTGCATCGGGCTGCTCCGCGCCGCTCCCCGCCGCCGGCTTCCTCCCCAGCACCGATTCTGCCAAGAGCCAAGAGAGGGGCGCTGAGGCCGTGGCCCCCCGCCGGGCTACCACCCGCCCTGGCCCCGCCGCCCGCAGCCCACCCGCTCCGTCGGGCAGCTCGGCGGCGGGCGGGCCGTGCCCGTCCCACCTTTGAAGAGCTCCACGTGTTTGAACTCGAAGGGGATGTTGTTGCTCCGGGCGAAGATGTAGATGGAGCGGCAGGGCTGTGAGAGCAGGTCCAGGTACAGCTCCAGCCCCATCCTGCTGCCGCCCGACCCGCGGGAGGCTGCTGCGGCGATGTGGCTGTCGCCGCCGCCCGGAGCCGCCCCGCGTGGGCAGGCGGGGGCCGAGCCGTGCGCGGCAGGCGGCGGCGGGAGCCCTCCCCCCGGCTGCAGACGCCCCCTCGGACGGCGCTGGCTGCGACAAGTAGGGCCGAGGGCCCCCGCCCTGGTGCGAGGAGAGGAAAGGAAAGCAACTGAGGGTCCCGCGGGGAGGGGAAGCGGCGGAGGACCCCGGGAGCGCCTTTCCGACGGGGGGCAGGGAGGGAGCCGGGATGCGGGGGCACAGGGATCCCCCGTCCCACAGGGGTGGGTGCCAGGTTCGTGGGAAGGACATCCCAGTCCCGTTAAACTGCAAGCGATAGCAGTTCACGGGTAACTGCAAATTACCAACCTCGAATGAAAGGTTGGTGCGAAGGTCTGAGCGAGCTGGGGCTGTGCTCCCCCTCCACCGCCTTGGACTGCTGGGACTCTGAAAGACAGAGCAGCTGAACCACTCAGGGCAAAGTCACCCCCAGTCAAACCCACCTCGGCTCAGCTGACACCTCTTTATCACTGCCGTGCTAGAGAGCCTGTATGTCACACACAAACCCTTGGAAAGAGCTGCAGGAATCTCGGGGAGAGGGAACCGGAGGATCAGTTGCTCTCTTACTCGTGTAAAGGGTCATTACGGAGGGTGGTGAAAAGGCTGCGTGCCGAGCTGGGAGCCTGCTGACTGAGCAATTACAAACTGCAGCTCCTTCAGGTGCTTCCCTTTATGCCACTTTCTCAGGCTCCCTAGGAATGGAGCTTACTGTAAGACCGCTCGGTCTGCCAGAGTCCAGCGACCAAGCTGCATCTCAGCATCGAGTCTGCTGAACCAGGCAACTGTTCAGAGACGTTGTTCAGATGGAGAACTTCACAATGAGAGGCTTTCAGTTTCTTGGTCAGAACAGGCAGAGGAGCTCTGCACACCCTGCAGTTCATCCTCTAGAGCACACCCTGCAATTCACCCTCTGGAGCATCTGCACACCCTGAGGTTCACTCTCTAGAGCACCTGCACACCCTGCAGTTCACTCTCTAGAGCACCTGCACACCCTGCAATTCCCTCTCTAGAGCACCTGCACACCCTGCAGTTCACTCTCTAGAGCACCTGCACACCCTGAGGTTTGCTCTCTAGAGCACCTGCACACCCTGCGGTGCACTCTCTAGAGCACCTGCACACCCTGAGGTTTGCTCTCTAGAGCACCTGCACACCCTGAGGTTCGCTCTCTAGAGCACCTGCACACCCTGCAGTTCACTCTCTAGAGCACCTGCACACCCTGAGGTTCACTCTCTAGAGCACCTGCACACCCTGAGGTTCACCCTCTGGAGCACCTGCACACAGCACCAAGGCACCAGAGTGAATGCTTGCAGGGCACCGTGGCAGGTGCTTGAGCTGATGTCAAACTCCTTCAGTGCAAAGAAGACATAAAGGAGTGGAGAAAAGAAGTGTGAATGTGTCTCTGCACAGGTAACAGTCTGAGAAGTCCTTGTGCTTCAAGATGGTTGCATATCCCTGAGCTACCAGTGAGCAGAGTTTGTCGATCTCAGCAGTGGGTAGCAGGGATTTAGCAGCCCTGGCTCACTTATCTGTGGTTCATTCAGTTGATCCATTAGACCTATCTGGATTTCAGAGGTCTTTTCACGTGCCTCCTGGACATGTTCCTTCTTTAAGTTGTTTTTTTCCCCTCCAGTTTGCTGTCCAGCACTGCACAGCCCCCACAGATATCTGTACCTGGTCATGTTATGTGGCACTCGTTTGCTTTATGCCTGACTCCAGGCTTCTAGCACTCAGGTTTCAGCTTCCCCTCTCTCACTTTTCAAGGTTAATTTTTGCTGCCTGTACTTTTACCACCTATTGGGAAACAAGAACACAGTAAAACTGCAGTAAGTTTTGGCAGCTCATTTGTTACTTGGTTTACGAAGGTCTCAGGATGTGCATCTGTCCTTCAAAACACGCCTCCCTTTTCCTGCATCCCGCCTCCATCTTTCGCCGGAGCTCGCAGCCTCTCGCAGCCTCTCGCCCCGTTCTCAACAGCCCCTGGCAGGAGCTGAGGAAATCGAACGGGAGCAGCACTTTCAGCTGGCACTGGAGGTGTAGCCCCTCTGCACGTTCAGGCGATTGGGGAGCTGACACCAAACAGAGACCTTGCACCGAGCCAGGCACAACTCTTGCACAACCCCGGATTTTGGCAGGCAGCTCTAGGGGCTCTCAGCCTGGGAGCTGGAACCAGCCAAGATCAAATGACACAGACCAGCAAAATGGGGGGAGGTGGAGGGATGGCAAAAGGCAAAGTACGAGGACAAGAGATGCCTTATCTGCACGGTCCAGAGTGAGAAAACAAGCAGGGCAGCTTTAGCTACTGTACAGCTCTGCTGCCACCCAAAGAGTCACTCGGGGGAGCTCCTTTGTCCTGTGTGCATAGAAGGGCCCAAAATGCCACTGAGTGAACCTGCAGTTCAAATAGACTTAGAACAGGCAGAGAAGACCATGGGAAAAGCAATTAAAAACCTTCTCCTGTCACCATGACCACGCTGGAGTGAGGCAAGTGTGTCTGTGCCTGTCCTTTGAGCAGAAGCAGCAGCCAACCAGCTCTGAATGTGTTCCAGAGTGGTTTTGAGGGCAGCTGTCCCTGCAGGAGCACACAGTGGGAGACATTAAAGGAACTTGTGTCTTATTCAAACAAGCAGAAAATGAGCTGAAGGCTCTCTTAGGTGGAGCTCATGTTGCAAGCAGCAGAAACAAGGGGGAAAAAAATTAAAAGCTACTTTATTTGCTTTGGCTCATGTGATGGTTTTGCAGCCCTGTCTCGAGATCCTGCAGGTGTGTATCAAGAGAAACTCTGCTACTAAACGCAGCCTGAGGTCAGTCAAGATTAGTGCTCTGTGGATGAAGCTTTTGGGGTTGATTACTTCTCTGCTCTGCTTGACCAGAAGCTGTGTGAGGCACCTACTGTGGCTGTGGGAAGCTTGCTCCTTGAAAAGTTGCAGGACAGGAGGCTGGAAGTTAGGTAAAATCCATGCTAAGAGGACAGTGTGCAGCAAGGTGGGGCAGATTTAGTGACACTTTGGTGGTTGTGGCAAGCTACAAGCTCTAGAGGAGAGGAAATGGTTGGCAGGACAGTGCAATCAGACCAATTTCTTGAGGCAAGCTGCTGCAGCAGAGCCACAGTGCTCGGGCACCAACCAGAGAATCAGTCAGGGTTGGAAGGCACCACAAGGATCATCCAGTTCCAACCCCCCTGCCATGCCCAGGGACACCCTACCCTAGAGCAGGCTGCCCACAGCCTCTGCCAGCCTGGCCAAAAACACCTCCAGGGATCTGGCCTCAACCATGCCCTGGGCAACCCATTCCAGGCTCTCACCACTCTCATGCTGAAGAACTTTGCTTTGCTCCATTCCCTGTAGTCCTGTCACTACCTGATAGCCTAAAAAGTCCCTCCCCAGCTTTCTTGTAGGTCCCATTCAGATACTGGGAGGCCACAAGAAGGTTGCCTGGGAGCCTCCTCTTCTCCAAACTGAACAGCCCAGAGGGTGAGAAGAAAGCTGCAGTCACCACCAGCTTTGCCAGCTGCAGTGCAAGGGGCTCTCCTCAGCACACTCACCAACACAGAATCAGGGAAAAAAAGACAAACATCCCTGCCCGTGTCAGCACTGGCACTGAAAGGGCTTGGGGAGGGGCAGGGGGTGCGGATCTGAGTTTTGACTGCTGACATTCAGGATTTCCTGCGACTTGGAGGAATGGCAAGTCAAAGGGCCTGGCCTCTTTCGCTGCTTTGGCTCAGGGATGTGCGCCGCAGGCTGCGCCTCCTGGTGTCCTTCTGAACTGAAGGGCAGGTTTGCTCGGGAAGCAAACACAGAAGCAGCAGCTACCTCCTCCCCCAAACCCGGCAGGTCCCGCTGGAAGGGTGTGTGAGACTGCCTTGAGCAGCTACTGAACCCTGCTCTGAGCCCTGCAGTAAGTTGACTCACATCAAGATGACATCCCAGGGCCAGCGCACTGCTCAGCCACGCCTGGGTGGTGTCACCACGGGGGACATCCACGCACAACGAGGATCTACAAACTGGAACCTTCCTCATGGCTCGCACCTGGAGACGGAAGACCACAGGGACAGGCAGGAAAGGAAGGCAAGAGGAGAACAAAGAGACAGAGGCGAGAGGTAGTGGAGGTGCTGCACAGGTGTGGCTGTTCACAAATCCACCAGTGGAGAGGGCAAGCATCGACTTTACTGGAGGACACAACACAGGAGCAGTGCAACATTAACCACATCGGAGCTGTTACTCAGCTCACACCCTGCACCCTGCTCGGCCCGGGGCTGGCCAGCACAGCTCCCCCTGCCACCGGCGCTGGCCCAGCGCAGTGCAGAGAGCCTGGTCAGAGGCTTGCATCAGCGTGACAAAGGCAGGCTGGGAACGGACAGAGCAGTGGTGGGGTTGGCAGAGCGTGTGTCTGGCAGCAGGTTCACCTAGCAAAGCAGCTTTCCTCAGCTCTGCAGTTTGTTCCGTGCAGGCTACGGCAGGAGCCTGCCGTCGAGGATCTTCCCCCAGGGACTGGCCTCATTGCCGCGGTCTGGAGGCCTCCCCTGGGTGCTCGCAGCGCCCTCTTGTGGCTGTGTCCCTTCACCCCCACGGGGACACGGCCGCCTCCAGCGGCCAGGCGCTCCGAGAGCCCTGCCAGCGCCCAGGCAAAGGGCTAGAGCCATTCAATAAGGAGCAAACAACCTCCCAGCCGGACATGGCGCAAAGTCAAAGCCATTTTCGGTGATTTTCCCTTTGTTTCATCCAGATCTGTTCTGCCACACCCCCAGGAAACCTTTGTCCGTTCTACAGTGCAGCGACCTGGAAACCTCAAAACAGGGGTGGAAAAGGGCAGCTCTGACTGGCCCCAGCTCCCTCCTGGACCAAATTCCCTCTGTCCCCAAGCAGATCCAGTGATGCTGGAACATAAAGAAAGGCCTATAGGGCTGCAATTTATGGCTATAGTGGACAAGAGATGAAAGCAGCTGACTGTGGACTAAGATGTGCCTGAAGTGCACTTTGGGGAACGGCAAGCAGAAGGGTTTGTTGCTCTAGGAAATATATACAATCGACAAACTTGCTTCTGCAACCAGGACTTTGAGCTCCCAAGTATACAGAACCACCGAGTCACTGTGATTGGGAGAGGCCTTCAAGACCATAGAAGTCCACCCATTGTCAAATTCTGCCAGGGCCACTGCTATACCACATCCTGGAGCACCATACCTTAAATTCATCCAGGGATGACAGTTCAACCACTCCCCTGGGTAGCCTGCTACAGTCTGTGATAACCCTTCCAACCCCCACCACTCTGTGACTCCAGGCAATGTTCTTCCTGTTGAGCTGCAGAAGGGCTGTGGCCTGAAGTGCATTTGGGGGGGAAGGACTTTTAGAAGAAATGCTGAAATACTCTGAGAAGGAAGCACAAAAGAATCCATTTTACTCGGAGTGCAACAGTTTTCATCCTAGGAGTCTTACTTTAAGTACTTCTTCTTCAAAACCTCCACCATTTCAGGTGTGAGCTCATCAGCAGACAGGTTTCTGGGGCTCAGCAGCACTTCACGAGCTTCCTGGTAGATCTGCTGCCCCACTGCTCCTTCCACCCTCCCACGCCACGCTGCTAGCTTTGGCCTCCCCTCAAAGGGGTCGTGGCCAACAATTAGAGGCTGCAGAGAGAGATGAAGAGAAGCTGATGAGGCACAGAATGAGGCACGGATATGCTTTTGGCTCAAGGCAGCAGATGAGAGGTCCAAGCACCCCAACACATCTCTTCCAAGCATCTGCATTTCTCTGCCTACTTTCTAATTTCCCTTTTTTTTTGCTGAGGCCATGCTCCTCTAGAGAGAGATTTGCTCCCTGGCAAAATCAATTGTGGCCAAAGGCAAAAAGCAACAAGATTTAACTTCACTTAGGAATTAAATGCAGGGGCAAAGATCTGCCACTGAAGAGGTGGAGGTGCAGCAGCCACACCTTAGCCTGGCCTGCCCACAAGCATTGAAGTTGATGCTCACCTGCATGATGTCCTCCAGTGCTAGAAGGTCTGCCAGGGAGACCTCAGTGCCTGCGATGAAAGGCTTATCCTGCAAGAACTTCTCCTCAAACTGGTTGAGGACCACATTCAGCTCCTCAGTTAAACTCTGCATTTTCTCTGCAGGAACTGGCTTGCCTGTGATGATAGGCACCAGCATCTGGCAGGGAGTAGAAACAAGTTGCTTTTATATTTCCCTCCAAATTGAGGCCACACCCTCCCACTTATCACCTTCTAAGGATCCCTCACCAGCCATGAGTGGCACTGGTAATCTGCTTTGGCAGGTAAATGTCATTACTCCACTCCTTTGTGTCCTTGTATCCTCCCTAATTAATCTGAGAACTAAACCACAAAGAGTCTGCTCTGAGGGGAAGGCTGCATCACCTGCAAGCAAGCAAATTTTGCTTCCAAACAAGAGGTCTGTTCTTTGCACAAAGCTGGGCAGAGGACAGTGAGCTGTCTGCTCTGAACTGCTCACCCAAGACAGAGCTAATCTGCACCTGTGTGCATGCACAGAGCTGTGGCTGCAACATGAATGATTCAGGCCACTTCACTTAGGCTAAGCTGAGCAGCCAAGGCCATTCCTGCTCTAGGCTGCTGTCATCTGCTTAGAAGGGCCCTGTACACAGGAGGTTCCTCCTGGGCCACTGCTCTCACACCTCCTAGCATTTCTTCTCTGGTGTCCAACGCTCTTACCTTATGTATTAACATAGTGCCTGCCTTCATACGAATGGTGGTGTGCTGCCAGGACAGGTACTCATCCACCCGAGCCCTCTTCTGCAGCTCAGCTGGGTACCAGTGATCAGCAGTCTTGAATTTCCCAGCCAGGTACAGGAGGATGGCAATGCTGAAGAGACAAAAGGGCAGAGCACTGAGCTCAGCACCTGACATTACACCACCCTGTCCTGCCTTCTTGTCCCAAAGCTTGCACTCATGGACCAGCAGCCACTTAAACCTGACCTGAGTCAACCAGAGCCACAGGACACAGCTGCCAGCGAGGCTCAGTGCATGAGGGAGGCTGTGGTTGCTGTGCTGGCCACTCAGGCCCAGCAGCTCTCTGATCCATTAGACCAGCAAGACAGATGGGGTCTGCTTGTGCAGCTGTGATCCACATCTTGGAGTCAGTGTGAGCCCCAGAGTGAGCTGACAGCCAAGCAGAGCTTGGCACAGCCTGGCTATCCAGCAGCAGTGCCTTGTGTCAGATGAGCTGCAGTGGCCTCCAGCTGAAGGCAGACAGCAGGGGACACAGGGACAGGATCTGAGCTCAAACACTGCCTGTGTGCAAGACAGCTCCAAGCAGCAGCTCACAGATTCCTCCCTGAGCACTGCTCTTCAAGACACTTACAGGAGAAAGTTCCTCTTGCACCACAGGCTTGTGGCACAGACAGGATGGAGGCAAACAACTACCTGGGCTGGAGTCCCAGAGGAGACCAAAGAGGGTCCCAGCAGAACCCAGGCTGAGCTTGTTTGAGCCTCACCTCTCGGCCAAGGTGAAAGAATCATCCTTTAGTGCAGGAACTGTCATCAGCATGTTCACCTTCTTGAACTCCTCTGTTCTATGCTGCCCTGAGGAGGAAAGTGAGAAGTTTTACTGGGCAGCTATGGTCAGGGCCTGTAGCATTAAGTTCCTGGTTCTGACTGTGCAAACAGAGTCTCCTTAAGCAATCAAAAAGTGCTGTATTGTGAATAGGAGGTGTGCCCTACTGTGTCAGCTAGAAGCAGAGCAGAGGTCAGAATGGTTAAGAGTTTCTTCATGTCAACAGCTTCTGTCACCTTGGGGCTCCTTCACCTTAAATCTACAAATGCTGAAGCCACAGAGGAGCTCTGCTTTAAGTCACTCTCCTCCCTCCACATTCCCCATACCTCTGTTTCAGTTGTTTGATTTCTGTTGATGCTCTCTCATAACCAACCTCCTCTCCTTTGCACGAGTGCCTCAGCACACCAGGGAAGGCACCAGAGGAGCCTGCCCACAGCTACAAACAACAGCAACACTTTTTTCCTGCAGGACCGGTCCGGGCGAAGCCACAGCAAGGTGCAACCAACGCACGGCAGGGGCGTGCAGGGGAACCACAACACACCTCAGGTGCCTTCGAGCCACAAGCTGCAGCCTCTTTTGGGCCTTCATCGATTTACTTTCCTTAGTTTTAAGCATTACTCACCGAGGCACTTTGGTGCTCTGTACATTAGCTTCACTTCAAACCCCGCAGAGCTCTGGAAAGGCTGAGGGACAGCTCTCACCAGCTTCAGTTACAGAGAGAAGACCTCTGGGTATCGCTGGGTGAAAACACAGGATACCTCTGGGCAGGCCCCCGGCCATAATCAGGTGGTTGAAAGCCAAAGTGAAGCGAACGCTGCCGCTTCCCGGAGTGCCAAGAGTCCTACGGAGCTTGGAGCAGAGGCAGCAGCACAAACCATCGCTGTCCCCGCTCCTAGCGCAGCCTCCCAGCCCTGCTGATTTGCTGCTCGTCCAGCTAGGGATCTGCCTCGGACCAGGCCCGTCCTAAGGTCCCTTCCCAGCAGATGCGTTGGGTTTGCTCTGCACCACTGCCTGCTGCCCGCGGGCACTTTCGACGCCATCGCAAAGCTCTGCGGGGTCCGTTAGTGAGAGGGCAGCGCTGGCACCACAACTGCTGCTGCAAGCCAGGCTTTCTGGGCAAAAGGAGGTCCTGTTCTCGTCTCGACGTCAGCAACATTCTGCCGCTGAGGGCCCCCCTCAGGGCCCCCTGTGGCATCCTGCCCTGAGCTACGGTTTCATTCACTTGGAGGAGGACACCCCCCAGCAGCTGCCGCCCCCCAGCCCAGCCCAGCCCAGCCCCGCTCACCCTTCAGCAGCTCCACGCGTTTGAACTCGAAGGGGATGTTGTTTTTCCGAGCGAAGATGTAGACGGCTCGGCAGGGCTGCGAGATTAGGTCCAAGTACAGCTCCAAGCCCATGCCGCTGCTGGTCCTGCCGCCGCTCGGCCGCGGTCCGTAATCCCGGGAGGGGCGGAGCAGCCCTGAGCCCTCCCGCGGGGGGCAGAGCGCAGCGGAGCCATCCGGGCAGCACCCCCGGCAGGCTTCTTCTCGGGCAGACCCCGAGGTACCGGGGCTGGAAGCTACTCGGAGCTCAGGGGCGGGCAGAGCCGCACCCCGCGGATCCAAACGGATCGTTCCTAGAGCGGGAGCCATGGCAGACCTGCAGCCAGGCTCTGCCACCTTGGACTATGCCCTCATGACTGCCCTTAACTGCTTAATGGGATTCGGGTTGGAAAAGACCTTCAAGATCTTCAAGCCCAACCGTGAAGGCAGCACCACCGGATCACCACCAGCCATGCCCCTCAGCACCACATCTACACCACTTTCAAATCCCTGCCCACTTCCCCGGGCAGCGTCTCCCAGAGCCTCACAACTCTTTTGGTGGAGAAGTATTTCTTCATAGCCAACCTAATCCTCCCCTGGCACAACTTGGAGGTGATTCCTCTCATCCTATCGCTTGTAATTGGGGAGAAGAGACCAACACCCACCTCACTACAACCTCCATGCAGGCAGCCGGAGAGTGAGAAGGTTTCCCCTGGGCCTGCTCCTGTGCAGGCTGAGCAGCACCAGCTCCCTCAGCAAAGCTGCTGGGATGTAGGTGCACAAAAGGTGATCCTTGGCTTGCTCACAGTGTCACAAAAGAGTGCAAGGAACCACCCCCCCTCTCCCCCAACACACACACATTGATTTGAGATTTTAGGACCAGACGTCCCTTTAATTTATGTCCAGGAACCCTCTTCCCCCAGGAGCACCCAAATGAGCATCTGACAGAGGCTGCAGATCAGCATTCCCTGCATATTCACTAAATCTCCAGGAAGTGATCCACACCCCCATCATTTCCCAGGAATTTATTACGAGATGCAAATGACCTTGCAGATGCACTCTGTAATTCTGAGGAAGACCTGGGGGTCCTGGGGGCGTGGGGGGAGGCCTTTGATAGATTCCATACTCCTCCCCAGTGCCTGCCTTACTTGAACTGGTCCCTTGCAGAAGCTGAAAGGGGATTTGATCAGTGCTGATCAATACAGTAAGGGCGGGTGTCAAAAAGGGGACAGTTTATTTTCAGTGGGCACAGGATAGGACAAGGGGCAACAGATACAAACTGGAACATAGAGAGTTCCTCCTCAGCAGGAGGAGAAACTTCTTTGGTGTGAAGGTGAGAGAGCCCTGGAGCAGGCTGCCCAGAGAGGTTGTGGAGTCTCCTTCTCTGCAGGCTTTCAAAGCCTGCCTGGATGCCTTCCTGTGCAACCTGACCTCGGTGAGCCTGCTTTGGCAGGAGAGTTGGAGTGGATGACCTCCAGAGCAGCCTTCCCACCCCTGTGATTCTAGGCAATGTTCTTCCTTTCTGAGCTGTGGAAGGGCTGTGCCTGGAGGGCATTTTGGGGAATGACTTTCAGAAGAAATGCTGAAATACTGCAAGAAGCCAGCACAAAGAACACAACACTTTAATCTAGGAGTCCTACTTTAGGAACTTCTGCTTCAAACCCTCCAGCAGCTCAGGTGTGAATTTATCAGCAGACAGGGTGCTGGGGTTCAGCAGCAGTTGGTGAGCTTCCTGGCAGAGCTGCTGCCCCAATGCTCCTTCCACCCGCTTGCGCCACGCTGCTAACTTCGGCCTCCCCTCAAAGGGGTCATGACCAACACCTAGAGGCTGCAGAGAGATGAAAAGAACCTGGGAGTGAGTCAAGCAATACATTTAGCAGGGATGAGGCCAGAATGAGGCACAAATATGCTTTTGGCTCAAGGCAGCAGTGAGTTGTCACATTAGGTGGAGTTCACTCTGGTTCTCAGCTCACAGGAGGCAAGTGGAGCTGCTCTGCCCTGTGATGTGCAGTGCAAGAGCACTGCCATGGCTAACCCAAGAGCTTCCTAATGCAGAAGCCAGAGGTCCAAGCACACCAGCACATCTCTTCCAAACAATTACACTTCTCTGCAGAGAAATGGATCTTGGAGAGAACTGTCTGCAAGGAGGTGCTTCCTGGCAAACTCAATTACGGCTAAAGTAAATAAGGAGCAGGATTTAATTCCACTTAGGAATTAACCACAGGGAGAAAAGTGTGCCACTGAAGAGATAGTGGTGCAGCAGCCACACCTTAGCCTGGCCTGCCCACAGGCCAGCTTCTGTATCCGACAGTGCTCACCTGCATGATCTCCTCCAGTGCAAGAAGGTCTGCCAGGGAGATCTCAGTGCCTGCGATGAAAGGCTTATCCTGCAAGAACTTCTCCTCAAACTGGTTGAGGACCACATTCAGCTCCCCAGTTAAACTCTGCAATTTCTCTGCAGGAATTGGCTTGCCTGTGATGATAGGCATCAGCACCTGGCAGGGAATAGAAACAAATTGCTTTTAAATTTCCTCCCAAACTTTATAATTTCCCTCCAAACTGAGTCCACAACTTCTATCTAGTGAGCAATCCATCTTCTAAGGATTGCTCACTAGGCATGACAGAATCTGGTAGTCTGCTTGGTACATTGCTTGAAGGGCCCTGTTCATAGAAGGTACCTCCTGGGCCACTGCCCTCACACCTCCTAGCATTTCTTCTCTGGTGTCCAATGCTCTTACCTTATGCAAGAACATTTCACTCCCCTTGGCACGAATGGTGGTGTGCTGCCAGGACAGGTACTCATCCACCCGAGCCCTCTTCTGCAGCTCAGCTGGGTACCAGTGATCAGCAGTCTTGAATTTCCCAGCCAGGTACAGGAGGATGGCAATGCTGAAGAGACAAAAGGGCAGAGCACTGAGCTCAGCACCTGACATTACACCACCCTGTCCTGTCTTCTTGTCCCAAAGCTTGCACTCATGGACCAGCAGCCACTTAAACCTGACCTGAGTCAACCAGAGCCACAGGACACAGCTGCCAACGAGGCTCAGTGCATGAGGGAGGCTGTGGTTGCTGTGCTGGCCACTCAGGCCCAGCAGCTCTCTGATCCATTAGACCAGCAAGACAGATGGGGTCTGCTTGTGCAGCTGTGATCCACATCTTGGAGTCAGTGTGAGCCCCAGAGTGAGCTGACAGCCAAGCAGAGCTTGGCACAGCCTGGCTATCCAGCAGCAGTGCCTTGTGTCAGATGAGCTGCAGTGGCCTCCAGCTGAAGGCAGACAGCAGGGGACACAGGGACAGGATCTGAGCTCAAACACTGCCTGTGTGCAAGACAGCTCCAAGCAGCAGCTCACAGATTCCTCCCTGAGCACTGCTCTTCAAGACACTCACAGGAGAAAGTTCCTCTTGCACCACAGGCTTGTGGCTGTGGCAGAGCAGGGCACTGCCCCACCGGAGATTTAAATGAGGTGTGAACTGTGGCAGGGCACACCCAGTCCACTGCCCCACCAGAGGTGTGAATGGGGCAGGAAACGGTCTTCCTCCCTCCCCACCTCTGTCACCGGAGGCTTAGTACAATAGGTGTGAAGTGCCTTCTCCCACCCTCCATGGGCTTGAACAGGGAGGCAACAGAGCACCTCAGTATATATATGGCAGCTGGACAGATTGCAGCAGGAGTTGCTTGGACTTGCTTGGACTTGCAAGGACTTGCTTAGACCTTCACTGGGACCTGCACGGACCTGCACTGGGACCTGAACACGGACCTGAAGACATAAACCTCGCATGGATTTTGAGACAGTCTCCCATCTGTAAGTAGGGCAAGTTTCATGCCTAAACCTTTCCATTTTTCTGATTTTTCCTGAATTACAAGAAAAGGCATCATTGTGAAGACTTTTCCCGACCGAATTAGAACCCAAACTTAAACTAATCTACATACAGATTGTGGGTGGGGCTTTTGGAAATTATAAAAGCTACATAATTTATAATTTCAGCTTCTTCAATAGCCCACAGTCAATACAGTGGCACAGACAGGATGGAGGCAAACAACTACCTGGGCTGGAGTCCCAGAGGAGACCAAAGAGGGTCCCAGCAGAACCCAGACACTGCAGTGTGGGCTGAGCTTGTTTGAGCCTCACCTCTCTGCCAAGGTGAAAGAATCATCCTTTAGTGCAGGAACTGTCATCAGCATGTTCACCTTCTTGAACTCCTCTGTTCTATGCTGCCCTGAGGAGGAAAGTGAGAAGTTTTACTGGGCAGTGATGGTCAGGACCTGTGTTTAGGTACTTTGGAAGTGTGTGTGGAGCTCCTGAGCCCACGTTCCTGGATTTAACCGTACACCAGAGTCTCCTTTCAGTTTATAAATAACCAAGAAGTGCTGCCCAGTGAAGAGTTGCTGTGCCCTGTGCTGTCACTTGCAGCCGTTGCCGCTTCCCGGAGTGCCAAGAGTTCAGCGGAGCTTGGGGCAGAGGCAGCAGCACAAACCATCGCTGTGCCGCCCCTAGCGCAGCCTCCCAGCCCTGCTCATTTGCTGCTCGACCAGCCGGGAAACTGCCTGGGATCAGGCCCGTGCTGAGGTTCGCTCCCAGCAGATGCGTTGGGTTTGCTCTGCACCATTGCTGCTGCCCGCGGGCAGTTCGATGCCTGCCACAGAGCTCTGCGGGGGCACCACAACTGCTGCTGCAAGCCAGGCTTTCTGGGCAAAAGGAGGTCCTGCCTTCGTCTCAACGTCAGGACCATATGCTTCATCTCCTTGCAGCGTCCTGCCCCTAGCAGTGTCTTCATCCACGAGTAGAGGACCCCCCCCAGCCCCGCTCACCCTTCAGCAGCTCCACGCGTTTGAACTCGAAGGGGATGTTGTTTTTCCGGGCGAAGATGTAGACGGCTCGGCAGGGCTGCGACACCAGGTCTAGGTACAGTTCCAGCCCCATCCTGCTCCTGGTGCTGCTTGTCCCACCTAGTCCCGGTCCGGTTCCGCCAGCGCCGTTTTGTGCGGGCAGGGCAGCCCCAGGCCCTCCCGCGGGGGTGGAGCACTGCGGCCCCGCCCGGGCAGCTCCCGGCCCACAGCACTGCTGGGGCCAGCGAGCTGCACCCTGCGCTTCCAAAGGGCAGGAGCCATGGCAGAGGTCCAGCGCTCTGCCACCTTGGACTATGCCCTAATTACTACCCCCGATTGCTCAGTCACACAATCGCTCAGGCTGCAAAGGACCTTCAAGATCTTCATCTGTTACTGCAGCGCTGCCAGGTCACCATCAGCCGTGTCCCTCTGCACCACATCTACACTGCTTTTAAATCCCTACAGGGACAGTGACTCCACCACTTCCCTGGGCAGCCTCTCCTAATGCCTTACAACCCTTTTGCTGGAGAAAAATTTCCTCATGGCCAGAGTAAACCTCCCCTGGCACAACTTGAGGCTGTTTCCTCTTGGCCTAGTGCTTGTTACTGGAGAGAAATGACTGATCCCCACCTCACTGTAACATCCTTGCAGAGAGATGTAGAGAGTGAGGTCTCCTCTGAGCCTTCCACTGTGCAGGCTGAGCAGCACCAGCTCCCTCAGCAAAGCTGGGCTGATGGGATGTAGGTGCCCAAAAGGTAGATCCTTGGTTTGCTCACAGCTCTTGCAGAAGAGGGTTTTCTCTCTCTGCTACTGCAACACCAGTGCAGGCACAAGAACAGGTAGTCAGAGAGCAGGAAGGTAGCTGCTGCTTCACTGCTGTACAGCAGCCCCACTTGGCTCCTAGCTTTACAAGGTGCAACCACTTTCCTCACACCCATCCCTCCCAGGCTCCCAGCCTTTCCTTCTGCTCCAGTAAAGCTCTGCCAATGCTGTGGTATCTTTATTTTTCTTTATAAAATAGCGAGCCAGAGCTGATCTGTTTCCTGCTGAAAGTCCTGGAGGGTAGCTGCAAGGCTGCAGCTGCATGGTAGCTCTTCAGCCTTCTGCCAGGGCAGCCAGAAGTATCTGTGGGCTGTGCCAGACAGATGTGTGGCTCGCAGTGGCTATGTGCTGACTCCAGTACATTCACACTGCACACCAGTTTAGTCTGCATTAACTTTAATCCAAGCAGTACCATGGGCACTGAATAGTGGAAGGGAACAAGGCAGGCAAGGAGACGACAAGAAAGGCACAAGAGTGCAAAAGTGGAAAAGACTTTCAGCACCTTCTCCATCCCTCAGATGTCCTCAGACATCGTTATAAAACCACAGGGCAGTTACTGAAAAGTTGCAGTCACTTGAGCCTCCAGCAGCTCTTCAGCCAGACCAGAGACACTGAACTGTGCATTTGCAGAGAGAGCTGCTTGTGCAGCAAGCCTGAGGCAGGAGTTGGCCCTGTGCAGAGGCAAGAAGGGCACAGCCCTGACCCTTGGAGACCAGCAGTTGCCTCGGGCCCCTGCTCCAGAGCTGTGTTGTGGCTCCTTTTGGCACTGGGGGTAGCTTTCCATGTGTTAGTAGGACAGGATGCAAAACTCTCTTCCAGATAGGAGTATCTCAACATTTATCCTTTCTTTTTTTTTTTTTAAACCAATATCTGAACTCTCCTTGCAGCGTCCTTGAAAGGGAAATGCAGCTCAGAATTGCTCTGGTGACTATAAAGGAAGGTCAAAGAAGCAACCACTCAGTCCATTCCTGGAGTACTTCTGTGCTGGGTGTCAGTCCCTGAGCTCTCCCCCGAGCAGCTTCAGAGCCACAGGACACACTCCTCAGCTTCCTTTTGTTCAGGCTCGTTTCTGTGCTCGCTCATTCTGTTCAAAATAGAAGGTGAGAAGGTGATTGAAGCTGCTCCTCCCTGTCTCAAGGGTCACACAGAAGGGACTTTGGGGACAATTTAATACTATTTTCTTCCCCACTTCTCAAACACTCCTACTCCACAGCTGAGAATCATCATTTTTCATGGGGAGATGTTCATCAGGCATCCTCAGACTAGCAGAACACTTGCCCAAGTCAGGCAGTACAAGAAAGCCTGCAAGGGATCCCTGATGTACTCATCTGGGTATCCTGCTTTAGTCTCAAGGCTCTCAACCTTCCCACTGCTGTGTAGCAGAAAGCCTGCAAGAAATACTTCCCTGGCTTAGAATAGCTAACTTCTAAGTCAGCATACCCATCAGTTACAGCCTTACAACTGAAATGACAACAGTCATTTAACCTCTGTGCTTTGATTTCCTCTGGATAGCTGCCAAAATCCCAGTGCCAGAGATAAAGGCAGGACAGGAGGGTAAACATCACCAATCAAAGCACAGAAACATTGAGGCTGGCAAAGAGCCTTAACAGAGTCCAACCAGAAGCCTAATGTTGCCAAGGCCACCACTAAACCATGTCCCTAAGCACCACATCTACACGTCTTGAAGACCTCCAGGGATGCCACCTACCTTTCTTTTCAATGAAAACCTCTTCCTACCCTACTCACCCTTTTTGATTACTTCACAATGACTTGAAAATGGAAATGTCTCCATGAAAGGAAAGGACCCTGGGTGCTGATACTTGTGCTAGTCGTGAGCTGTAATGAACTCTGGGAGTTACTGGTCTCTTTTTCTTCCCCATTTCAATTACCTTGACTGTCTTCTCAAGCTTACAGAGAGCTTCCTCATATTGCTGCACCAACGGCTTTAAGGAGTTGCCCTTCACTGTCTGCCTCTTGATGTCCTGGATGCCAGCATCCCTCAGCATCTGCAGAAACCTTCGCTCCTGTGTGCCAGAACAGACACAGGAGAATCACACAATGGTTTGGGTTGGAAGGGACCTCAAAGCTCAGCCAGTTCCATCCCCCCCACCACAGGCAGGGATATCTCCCACTAGAACGGGTAGCTCAAGGCCTCCAGGTGGGGTCTGACAAGACCAGAGTAAAGGGGCAGAAAAGCCAGCCCATGGCTGATCAGCTAGAAAATGAGCACATTGTGGCCAGTGCTGCCTAGTGAGGAAATCAGTGAAGTTTCCAAGTACAAAGCTCAGCTGACCAGAGAAGGTAGGAAGTAGTATGAATTTCATCTTCCTTGTGCCTCTGTGTAAATCCTTACCCAATGAATCCCACACCAACCACATACCTGAATCCTAAGGACCAAGCTGAAGGCAACACCCAATTTCCCTGCACGAGCTGTTCTTCCAACTCTGAAACAGAAGCAGCAGCATCATCAGTTAAGCCACACAGTCACTGTCAGTATCGGCTCCAAGAGTCCGATTCTGAAATTTTCCAGATTTAACCAAGTCTCATCCCAATTTCTTGGACTAGCCATGTGTGACAGAATCACAGAATGTCAAGGGCCAGAAGGCATGCTCAAAAGCTCAGCCAGTCCATCCCCCTTGCCAGAGCAGCATCACCTAGAGCAGATCACTCAGGAAAACATCCAGGCAGGTCTTGAATATATCCAGAGAGGGAGACTCCACAAATCTCCTGGGCAGCCTGTTCCAGTGTTCTGTTACCCTCACAGTGAACAAATTTCTCCTCACGTTTAAATCACAGAATCAGTCAGGGTTGGAAGGGACCACAAGGATCAGCCAGTTCCAACCCCCCTGCCATGCCCAGGGACACCCTACCCTAGAGCAGGCTGCCCACAGCCTCTGCCAGCCTGGCTGCAAACACTTCCAGGGATCTGGCCCCAAACACCTCCCTGGGCAACCCATTCCAGGCTCTCACCACTCTCATGCTCAACAACTTCCTCCTTACGTCCAGTCTGAATCTCCCCACCTCCTGCTTTGCTCCATTCCCTCTAGTCCTGTCACTTCCTGATAGCCTATAAAATCCCTCCCCAGCTTTTTGGTAGGCCCCTTCAGATCCTGGAAGGTCACAAGAATGTCACCTGGGAGCCTCCTCTTCTCCAGACTGCACAGCCCCAACTCTTTCAGGCTGTCATCATAGCAGAGGTGCTGCAGCCCTCTGAGCATCCTCGTGGCCCTGCTCTGGACACACTCCAGCATCTCCACATCCCTCTTGTAATAGGGGCTCCAGAACTGGATGCAGTACTCCAGGTTCCTATATGCCTCAGCTTCCACCCCACTGCCCCTTGTCCTGTCATCAGGCATCACCAAGAAGAGCCTGAACACTTGCATGGCTCACTGACAGCTGAGCCACTGCAGTTTCCTACACCACCTAGGAAGCCAGCACTCCAGGACAGCATTCCTAGACTCCTGTGAAACCTTCTCTCTAGCAGGGTGATAATGCTGCTTCCACACCGCATTACTCCAGTCATGCTAAGGGCTTCATCTTGATTGCAATGCTATTAAAGTGAAGAAAAAAAAGAAACCTGAAAGGTACAAACTCCTTTAAGCAGCTGTCACCTTTGCTACCAGTTTCCCAAGTTCAGCTGACTTGCAGTCACCCGAGTTCAGGCCCCTCCCCGTGGCTCCTGGTGACCTTACCGGTGAACGTAGGTCCTGATGTACTGCGGCGCGTCGTAGTTGATGACATAGTTCACCTCCTTCACATCAATCCCCCGGGCAGTGGCATCTGTGCTGATTAACCTGGTTGGAAATGCAGAGTCATTTTCAGGTGACACCTCCTGCGCTACACACACAAGCATACACGGCACAGCCCTTGCTAATCTCTGCTCAGAGCGGGCAGCCGCAGCCAGCCGCTGACCTCTGGGCATGGCAAACATTGCATCCCTCCAGGCATGGCACCGACTGCTGTGCTTGAGATGTTACTGAGTGTTTCCACCTTCAGAGATCGGTTTAGGTTGGAGGGGAACTTCAGAGACCATCTAGTTCCAAGCCTCCTGCCAGGAGCAGGGACACCTTCCGCTGGACCACGCTGCCCAAGGCCTTGTCCAATCTTGCCTTAAACACCTCCAGGCAGGAGAGCATCCACAACCTCCCCTGGGCAACCTGTTCCAGTGTCTCACTACCCTCACTGTCAAGAATTTCTTCCTAATATCCAGTCTGAACCTCCAGTTGTAGCACTGGCATAATTTTCTTGCAGCCAGCACCAGATGCCAAACACACTCATTAAGCCATGTTTGGGGCAGTTACAGGACCGAGCAGTTCCATCTCCTGCTTGGTAGAAGGTAAAATAGAGACATCACAATCACAGCTAGACTGGAGCAAGCCCAAATCACAGCTGGGGTAAACAACTCAAGCCACAAGTCCAAGTCTCACACCCACTGTGACTGCAGCAGAGGACCCCATTTAACTGTGTTCTTGGTTCTACCTCACTTTTCTCCCCCTGGAAACAGCCTGTGCTGGAAGAGAGGCAGGAAACTGATTTCAGATGCTCACAGTTGTATTTTTCCTTGTTCAAATTCCTTCATGGTTCTCTGCCTCTCACTTGGAGACAACCGAGAAGAGAACTCAGCCACAGGGACACCACCAAAGGCTTGAACCAGCAGGAACAATCTGTAGGTGAATGGGAGAGAAGCAGCAACTTCATGACCTCCATAACTCACTTGACAGCTCGCTCCCGCAGTGCCCTCAGGGATATATTCACCTGTGAGAAGCTTCCCTGGAGTTGGTGAAGCACAGCACTCGGGTGAATTTCATTGTCAGCATGAAATGCAAGAGGATCAAAGGCTTGGAGTTCAGGTCACAAGGCACATAACGTTGCTGCAGCCAACGAGAGAGAAGGTCAGAGAGAGAAATGACTTCCTGCCAAGCTTATCTGTGTCCTACACAGGCTTGCAAGTTTTACAACTGACTAACAGCAGCAAAATCAGAGCCCACAGTGCCACCCTCTTTTAGAATCACAGAATGTCAGGGGTTGGAAGGGACCTCTGAAGATAATCCAGTCCAACCCTCCTGCCAGAGCAGGACCACCTAGAGCAGGTCACACAGAGTAAGTCACAGTTACAGGCTGGGAGGATGGCAGACAAGGTGGAGATGTGAGATCTGAGTTGTTTATGGGTTCTCACTTCCCCACAGCAAGTAAGAATGTGCACTGCCTTCTGGTTTACAGAGTGGCCTGTATCTACAGCACCTGAAGAAGGCCACAAGAAGGCTGCAGAGGGACTGTTCCCAAAAGCCAGCAGGGACAGGACCAGGGCCAATGGTTTAAAATGAGAGCAGAGCAGATTGAGATTGGATGTTAGGAAGAAGTTCTGCAGCATGAGGGTGCTGGAACACTGCAACAGGTTGCCTAGAGAGCTAGTTGAGGTCCCATCTCTGGAGATATTCAAGGTGAGGCTGGACAAGGCTCTGAGCAACCTGCTCTAGTGGAGGATTTCCCTTCTGAGTGCAGGGGATTGGACTGGATGACCTTTGGAGGTCCCTTCCAACCCAGACCATTCTATGATTCTATACATGCCTTGAAACTGATGCTTTCAGTACAGCTGACAAAGGCTCCTGCATTATTATTATTATTATTATTACTACTTTGTATCTCCAGTCTCCATTGCTGGGGAACTTAATTCTGCATAAAGACAATTTAATTAAAGACAAAGAATCCAGTCTTAACCAAATGAATCCTAAGGAACCAGAAACCAAATGCACAAAGCCAGAGCTCTCTGGGTCATCAATAATCCCAAAGCCACTTTTGCCCAGCACAAGGAGCCACAGGGAAGACATTCCCTTGTTAGCAGGTTCAGAACCTACCTAATGCTCCACAGCTAAACAATCTCTGAGCACAATTTATAGCCAAGAGCATTCCTGTCGTACCGAGAGCTCCTCGGGGAGTGTGTATTTGCTGTTGGAATCCTGCTCAGTCTCTGGGCCATTTCCAAGTGCTTTTTGCTCAGAGTAGACAGATGTGAAGAGGCGAGGCTGGAATAAATCCAACTGCTGCAGCTTCTCTGGGTCCTGGGTCAGCGTGGCTGAAAAGAGCAGTTTCTGTAAGGGTATCTGAGGAGAGCAGGAGCTGAAACAGAGCACAGGGAAACTGAGTTTGAGGATGGGGCAAAGCAGTTCCTCCACGAGTGCTTTCAGATGATGTTATGAGGGAAGCAATT
Source organism: Psilopogon haemacephalus (assembly GCA_013396835.1). Classification (NCBI taxonomy): domain Eukaryota; kingdom Metazoa; phylum Chordata; class Aves; order Piciformes; family Megalaimidae; genus Psilopogon; species Psilopogon haemacephalus. The sequence goes on along the minus strand of VWZI01019112.1, from coordinate 150,836 downwards.
AACTCTTGTTGATGTCCTTTTCCTGGCCTGGGCCCTTCCTGTAGGTTCTTTTCCACCTGTTTTATGGTGTTCACAGTGGGGAACTGATCAACGCTCTCAGCCAACTGCACAACCTCCATCTGTTACCCTATCACACATCCCTGCACCCCAGCTACCCATGTCCTCATCCTAGCTGCTTCTTTCCTTGGGCACCAGTGCTGCTGACACATTTCTACCTGTTGAAAACAGCAGCTGCAGATAGCTAATCCCAAGGCTTTCCCTTCAAATCTGCTACTCAGCCTGCCAGGGGGCATCACTGCAGTTACTGTGCAAGGGAAGCACAGGTGTGCAGTACCTCTGCATTCCTTTGCTGCTCCTTTTGTCTGCTTGAGGAGAGCTTGGAGAACTTAAGACTTTTAGACTAAAGACATCCTTCAGCATCAGCCATTCACTGCCTGCTTTTTTTCAAGCTCTGGGAGAGGCCTGTGAAGCAGCACAGCGACAGCTACATGCTGGTGTCTGTGCTATATCATCTCAAAGAAATGCATCTGCTAGCTTACCTGGCTGCTGTTACAGGCCCTGGTTTGGTCCTCTGAAAAAGCATGTTGGAGCCAGAGTCATTTCCTGCCTGGAATGCAGCTTTGACAATTTGGTTCAGACAGTTCTGGTGCATGTCATCAATCATCCTGTCAGCTTCATCTACGATCTGGATGCAGAAGGATGAAAGCCACTGCTTATCCAAATACTGTCTAGCATTAGGTAGCTTTTATTCTCCTTTGGAAATGCTACCAAAATCAAATGGGCAAAGGAAGTTTCTACCCCAAAAGTGAATTTTGCTTTTCAGTGACTCGGTAGCCAGCCTGACATTCAAGCTACACACAAGTTAACCTGCACTTAAATTCAATCCATGTCTCCAAATGAGGGATAAAATTCCCTATATCCCAAAGAAGATGGCAACTGAGTCACTGCATAGATGCCCACACAGCAGAGTCTGCTGTGGTCTAATCGTAAAGGTTTTGCTCTTAGTTTGTGCTTACAAGAGACTAAAAGAGAAGAGGAAGTGGTTGGGTGCTTGCGTGCCATGAGATAGAATAAAAGCTTGAGGAGGGCAGATTGAGACTGGAGATTAGGAAGAAATTCTCTCCAGTGAAGATGGTAAGACACTGGCACAGGTTGACCAGAGAGGTTGTGGATCATCCTGGAGGTGTTCAAGGTCAGGCTGGATGAGGTCTTGAGCAACCTGGGCTGGTGGGAGGTGTCCCTGCCCATGGCAAGGGGTTGGAACTGGATGACCCTCTCCCCAGTTTAAGAGGGACAGGGATCTGCTGGAGTGTCCAGCAGAGGGCTACAAGGATGATTAGAGGACTGCAGCACTGCCTGATGAGGAGGCTGAGGGACCTGGGGCTGCTTAGTCTGGAGAAGAGAAGACTGTGAGGGGATTCTATAAATGTTTATAAATACTGAATGAGTGGGGGTCAGGAGAGGAGGGACAGGCTCTGCTCACCTGCACCCTGGGATAGGCCAAGGAGCAATGGATGGAAACTGCAGCACAGGAGGTTGCAGCTAAACACAAGGGGAAACTTTTTGCCTGGAAGGGTCCCAGAGGGGTTGTGGAGTCTCCACACTCAAGGCCTGTCTGGATGTGTTCCTGTATCACCTGAGCTAGATTGTCTGGTCTTGCTCTGGCAGGGGTGTTGGACTCAGTGATCTCTTTGGATGCCTTCCAACCCCTGACATCCTGTGAGCCTGTGACCGTGAAGGTCCCTTTCAACCCACCCCAATTCTACGAATTTATGAATCTCGTCTTGAGACCACTGCCTGAGCAACCTGGAGCACAGACCAGACCCATTCACCAGCTCCAGAAGAGATCCATTTGAAGTACCAGGCAAGTACAAAGCAGGATTAGAGCTGCCAGGGCCCCTGCACTCAGAGGGAGATGGAGAGGGCTGTGGTGGACTCACCAGGAAGCGCAGCTGTGCCAGGCTGAACCCTGGGGTCTGGCTGATGTGGTCTGTGAGCCGCCCAGGAGTAGCCACGATGATATCAGCCAGGCTGCAGTAACCTGTCACTCTGAAGCAACAAACAGCCCATCAACAGTTGGTATAAGCATGGTACCACAGATGCCTGGCTCAGCAGAGCTTAAGGCTTTCCTGCTGTTCAATTAACTGAGAAACAGGACAAGTCAGAGGCAGCTGACTGTGGGAAGCAGGCGAAGGCTGTGCTAGACACTAACCTCTCATCTGAAACACAACAAGTTAGTCTGCATTGCTCTTAAAAAAATGCAGCAAACTCCTGTAAGAATCGTTTGTGCCTGTGGCTATGAGGTCAATATTTGCATCCTACTCTCTAGCAAATGACAGCAAACCAGAGAAATCAAAAAAAGGGGTGGTGGCAGGCACTTGGACAAAGAGCCACCAGTGTCTGGCACAGAAACCCACTGCTGACAATTGTGACTGCAGGATGGTGTGATGCAACAGGCTGCATTTTGACCTCTGCTTCCTGAGATTAAACAGCTAGCAATTTCTATAAACCTTATCAAAGACCTTTTCACCTACTTCCTCTGGACAAGCATCTCCTGCTCCTTGGCAAAAGCTTTCTGGCCAGTAATCAACACGACCTTCAGACTCGTCCCATCAGTATAGACGTTGAAGACTTTACTCACCTGCAGAGAGATGAGTTTTTGTTACCCCCTACACAGCCTGTTGAATGCCTCTTGTTACCATAACAACATCAAACCCAGCAGCCTTCAGCCTGCTCCACACAACAGCCAAGCAAGGCACTGACTGCAGCAGCCTCTCTCTAAGCCCAGGTCACAGAATTGCAGAATGGCAGGGGCTGGAAGGGACCTCCAGAGATCATCCAGTCCAACCTCCTTGCCAGAGCAGCAGAACCCAGGGCAGGGCACACAGGAATACATCCAGGTGGGTTTGGAAGGTCTCCAGACAACGAGACTCCACAGCCTCCCTGGGCAGCCTGCTCCTTTGTTTCAGCACCTTCACAGGGAAAAAGTTTTCCCTTCTGTTCCCATGGAGCCTACTCTGCTCCAGCTTGCCCCCAGTGCCCCTTGTGCTGCCCTTGGATATCTCCCTGAGCAGAGCCTGGCTCTGTCCTCCTGACATTGCCCTGCACATCTTTATCACAGCAACGAGGGCAGTCCTCAGGCTCCTCTGCTCCAAGCAGCCCCAGCTCCCTCAGCCTGGCCTCACAGGGAGAAGTTCCACCGCCGGCTGCAGTTTTGTGGCTGTGCTGGGCTATTTCAAACAGTTTCACGAGGTCCTTCTTGACCTGAGTGACCACAATATTCCAGATGTGGCCTCAGTAGCACACAGCAGAGGGGCAGGAGAACCTCTCGATCTACTAACCGCAGCCCTTCTAACGCACCCCAAGATCCATTTGCCTTCTTGGCCACAAGGGCACACTGCTGGCTCATGGTCATTCTTCTGTCCACCAGGTCCCTTTCCCCTTTGCTGCCCTCCAACACCCCAGTTCTGCTCAGAGAGGAGGTGAAGAACCACTCACCTGCTGTGCCAGTTCTTTGGTGGGCAGCACCACCAGAGCTCGTACTCGGCACACTACTCGGTCTAGCAGCACCTGCCAAGGCAAAGGCCAAGTGAGTCCCCAAAGCAGGGGTGTGGTGGTGCAGACCCTCACAGCCAACACTGTGTTCTTCTTTTAATTACAATGCAGTGAGCTGAGACAGGCTGATACTCTCTGGTGTTGCATGCTGGAACAGTGAGTTGAGCTAATCTGGTACCTTCTTGTCCCAGGCACAAGTGCAGCGAGTTGGGACAAGAAGGCACTCTTGCACCTGAAACTCCTGTTGCATGGCAACAGCTCCTCCCTGGATTGCAGCCCTGTGAAGCACTCTGGGTGGAGCACTTGAAGAGTGCCAAGATTGCCTGACAAGAATAAAGGCCACAATGGGAAAGCACTGAGCAAAATCAATCACCTGGTGACCCTGTAAGGGTCCTAAAGGAGGCCCCTTGAGCTGTCTGGGATCCCAGCAGGCCTGAGACATCCTCACGGAGTTTTATCTTTCTACTTTACTCCCCTCCACCTTCCCAACTCCTCAGGAAGCTGCTGAGATGAAAGGAAATCACACAGCTCCCTCAGACAGCTCTGAGCTAAATATCTGCTGCTTGGCATCCACAAACTCCACAGCTTTCTGACCTAGTTTTGCTTGAACAGAAGCAGCCCCAGCACTCTCCCTACAGATATTCATCACAGAATGGTTTAGGTTGGAAGGGACATCAAATATCATCTAGTTCCAACCTCCCCCCCACCATAGGCAGGGACACCTCCCACTAGAGCAGGTTGCTCAAGGCCTCATCCAACCTAACCTTGAACACCTCCAGGGAGGGAGCAGCCACAGCCTCCCCGGGCAACCTGTGCCAGTGTCTCACCACCCTCACTGTCAAGAACTTCCTCCTAACATCCCGTTTAAATCTCCCCTCTCCCAGTTTAGACCCATTCCTCCTCCTCCTGTCATTACAAGACCTTGTCAATAGTCCCTCCCCAGCCTTCATTTCATGAAGGTCAACTCACCTGCACGATGGGGATGACAAAAGCCAGAGTTTTACCACTGCCTGTGGGTGCTGAGACGCAGATGTCCTTGGGGCGGTAGCCTCCCTGCCCCAGCAGGTACCCGTTGGATGCACTCTGCAGAATAGCAGGAATCACCTCTGCCTGAACTGGAATGAGAGCAAACATCACACCTGCAGAGTTAACTGCACCAGACCCACTGTAACCAGGAAAGCAACTACACACAGTCAGCACTTCCACACCTGTGCTGTTATGGCTATAGAATTAAGAGAGAAAGAAAAGCCAAAATCAAACCCAGATGTTCAGAGAGATGCAGCCTGGTTTTACCTGGCTCTTGGTCACTCCTGGGACACAGAGATTTCCCTCTCCAAGGATTTAGCTGTTCCTAGTGCTCAGCTAGGGTGCTGCTGTTTTAAATAGTGTTTTCAGTAACCCCTATCTGTCTCCTTGTTCTCACATCTGGATGGCTCCAGACAGATTTTAAACCTGTGAGTATCTGTGCACATCCCTTCTCTGAAGCAGGAACTGCTCTCACATGAACACAGAACAGCCAACGTGGCAAAGCAGCCTGACCTGCCAAGGGCCAAGATGCACAATGTCTACAGGCCTTGGAGCATTTGAGCTTGCTGCAAGAGTGTACACAAGGACTGAAACAATCAGTCATGTACAGACAAAAGCTTTGATCAAGCAAGAACTCTCCTTTCCTCGCCCTGTGACAAGCCCTGGTACCCTGGCCAGCCTTGGTTTCTCTCTGGCCAGCCTTGGTTGTCTATGAGGTGTAGCAGTCAGGGGAGTTTATCTCTGTGACAAGCCCATACTCAGTGATGCACAGATGAGTTCAGTGGACACCATCTCCACCAGACAGAGCATGGCACTGCTTCATTCTGGAGAAAATACAAGCAGATGCTATCAGCAACCTGGTTCAGATCTCCCAAGACAAAGTAAGCAACAGCTTATACTCTAACATGATGTTAGGTAACATCATACTCCATGTGCTGGCTTTCCAACACAGCCTTGATGTGTCTCTGATGCAGTTTAAGCCTCCAGGCTCAGGTGGACCAAGCAACTGAGAGAGGGTCAGAGATTACACCTTCTCCCCTCCTCCCCCCTCCCAATGCCTCCTTGCCTCATACCTGCTTCCAGCTGTGCTTTCTATTGATTTAGGAGCTTGCATTTATTGTACTTGTCTGCAAAACTGGTAAAACAATGGAAAACCAACAGGATTATTTTTTGTGCTTGAATGGTTTACTGATGCTTTAATGAGTTGAGCTGGTTTCCAGAGAGGTCTGATCAGCAGCAGATAGTAGAAGGTAAGAAACTAAAGCACAATGGCATCAGGGAAGAAAGTGGGAGGAGAGGACACAAATTAAATAACTTCCTGTGGCAGCTGTGAGCTGTTGCTTCAAGCCACCTTCTTTTGTGGAGTGCCACTTACAGCCTAGCTAACACTTCACAGGTTGCCCAGGGAGGCTGTGCCTGCTCCTTCCCTGGAGGTGTTCAAGGCCAGGTTGGATGAGGCCTTGAGCAACCTCTTCTAGTGGGAGAGGTCCCTGCCTATGGCACAGGGGGGTTGGAACTGGCTGAGCTTTGAGGTCCCTTCCAACCTAAACCCCTCTGTGATTCTGTGAACTACTCAGTCTAGGTGAAGCTTTGAAAATGAAGGGTTAAATCAAAGTCAATCACTGTGATGCATTGCATTGGTTTCTGTTCTGTGCTCTCCTTCACTGAGTACATGAAACACACAGGAAGAGACTGCAGGAACTATGTCAGTCAGTTTAGAATGAAACCAAAGCCCCATCAAAGTACCTGGGAAAAAAGACTCTATCCCATTCATTTTCAGCTTCTTCAACAGCCAAGGATGAATTCCAGGGACATCTCCAATTGGAACTAGATTATCCTTGATAAGTTTCTTCACTAGTTTGGGTTGAGCAATCCACTGTGGTACAAAGGGCTGAACCTGAGGAGGAGGAGGAAAGGGGAGTAACAAAACCTTTCTGCCGTCAGTCTGACAATACCACACATAAAACCAGCTGGTAGGATGCACATTCCCTCCTCACCAACATCAAACCTCAGTCAAATGAGTTACCTTCTGCACTGGCTTTATGTCATAGTCTCCAAGCACCACCAAGCTGGAGGGTGGAGGATCTGCCTCTTCCTGGGAGGCTGCTAAGGACAGCTCCTCCTTTGCACTTTGATGTCCTTCAGCCCTTTCACTCTTCTCTTTCTCTCTTGTTTCAGCTCCCTCTGTTTCCTCATTCCCCTTTTTCCTTTTAAAAGGCTTACTTCCAAGGTTGCTTTTGCTTCCTTGTTGCTGGATGTCATCTTCAGAATCTGGAATATGGATAAGAGAGCTACAGGTCAGAAAGTGCTGCAGAAAAGGGATGCAGGTGATGGGACTTCAGCAACAACTTGCAAGCTTCTCTTTCTTCCTAACTCCAAGTGCAAAAGACAAACATTTCTGTGTTGGTACAGAGGCAACTCATGAGTAAGGCAGCATGCCTCCACCCTTCCCCTATTACAAGAGGGATGTGGACATGCTGGAGCATGTCCAGAGAAGGGCCACGAGGATGCTCAGAGGGCTGCAGCACCTCTGCTGTGAGCACAGCCTGAAAGAGTTGGGGCTGTGCAGGCTGGAGCAGAGGAGGCTCCCAGGGGACCTTCTTGTGGCCTTCCAGGATCTGAAGGGGGCTACAAAAAAGCTGGGGAGGGACTTTATAGGCTATCAGGGAGTGACAGCACTGGGGGGAATGAAGGAAAGCTGGAGGTGGGGAGAGTCAGACTGAATGTGAGGAGGAAGTTGTTGAGCATGAGAGTGGTGAGAGGCTGGAATGGGTTGCCCCTGCAGGGAGGTGTTTGAGGCCACATCCCTGGAGGTGATTAAGGCCAAGCTGGACGAGGCTGTGGGCAGCCTGCTCTAGGGTAGGGTGTCCCTGGGCATGGCAGGGGGGTTGGAACTGGATGACCCTTGTGGTCCCTTCCAACTCAGACTGATTCTATGATTCCCTTATGCTAAATTGATCCTAGCATTTTACTACATGGGGCTTCCCCCTAAAAAAACCCCAAGAACTATTTGGGGAACATATTAAGCAGAGAAAACCAAACTTCACCGCCAGGTGAATTTGGCAAGTTATTTAAAGAGGAACTTGCATTTGCTTCTCTGTGGAGAATCATCAGCCAAAGCAACCCCCGTTTATGGATACCTGCTTCGGTCCTCTCTTGAGACACTTTGGATTTTTTCCTATTTTCTCTCTTCTTCGCTGAGGTGCTGCCATCTGCTGTGTCCTCAGCACCTGCCCCTTCTTCAGAAGAGCTGCGGTGCTGCTGCTTCTTTAGCTTCTTCCGTCCTTGCGCACAGGTCTGTTCTTCACTCTCCCCTTTCCTCTTTTTTGCTTCTTCCCTAGGTTCACCCACGGGGCTCTGCCCCGCGCCCCCGCGGCCGGTTTCCCTGGATAGCTCTTCTCCTCCCTCGGCCTGCGCCTCCTGCTGCTTCTTCAGCNGCTGCTTCTTCAGCTGCCGAGCTTTCGCCTGCTGGCGCAGCCGCTCCAGCAGGACCCGAGCCCGGTCCTCCGCCTCGCTCTCCTCCTTTTCTTCCCCATACCTGAAAGAGCACAGACAAAACCTCCTCAGGCACAAGCCGCCTGCTTCCACCGCCCGGCCCGTCCGGTCACAGCACTCCCTTTTCGAGCCTGTGCTGCAGGAAGACGCCGAGACGCAGCTCCCGTAGCCCGCCCGAGCCCCACACGGCCGGGACGCGGCTCCCGCAGCCCGCCCGAGCCCCGAGGCCGGGACGCGGCTCCCGCAGCAGGGCCAAGGCCGGGGCAGGGCCCGGGCAGGGTGTACCTGTTGATGCAGAAGAGCGCCATGGCCGCGCCGCTCGGGCGCACGGAGATGACGTCACGGAGCCCGCGTGGCGCGAGGCCGCGACGGAAGGCAGCAGAGGGCGCGCGGGAGGGAGGGCGGGAGGGCGCCGCCTGGCGGCAGGGGCGTGCCACGGGAAGCGTCACGGGAGGCGGCAGGGGAGTGCCACGGGAAGCGACAGGGGAAGCGCCACGGGAGGTGCCACGCGCGCCCTGAGGGCAGCGCTGCTGAGGCGGGAAAGAGGCGGAGGGAGAGCAGCGAGGGGCAGGCGGTGGTGGAAATACGCTGAGGCCTCTCGTGTCATTTACGGGCACCTTCGCCGCTAAGGCGCAGCACCACCCAGCCCAAACCCCCGCGGCAGACAGCTGGCCTCGAAACAGAGCCCCAGTGGAGCACAACGTCCCTACAGGGGCAGGCCAAGCCGCCGGCACCGACTGAGGCCTACCGCAGCACTGTGAGCCGCAGCCTTTGAGGGCCATCCTTGTCCTATGGAAACCTGCATAATCAGCAGGGAGAGCAGCACTCGAGTTCGGTGAGCTGATGCACTCCTTCCACATATGGCCCCACACAGCTAGAAGAAAAGCTCCTTACAAGAAGCAGGCCCAAGGACATGGTGCAGCTGAAAAAAAAAACGCCACAAAGCTCAGCTAGAAGAAGCCCTGAAGGCATCTACAGCTCTGAGAGCCCAGCAAGGTAAAAAAAATAAAATAAATAAAGGGAAAAAAAACCCCACACTGGACTGCTGTCAGGCACCTGCCACTCAGTCTAACTGTACTGTGAAATGCCATGTGTGAGAAACAGAGGTGAACCCAAAGCATTCCTTTTGTTTGCTTTAGCAATCAAGAGTGAAGCTGATCCGCTGCCAGCTGCCCAGCTCCATCCCCCAAAGCCCACACCAGGCAGCTTACTTCTAAACCTTTATTTCTTTTCCATACAGAGAAAACAGAGGAATGTTGAAGCAGCAATATTCAAACACACTAGTAAGGAGCCGTCAATCTGTGAGAGTGCACAAAATGCAACACGGGGCCGTTTGTGCAGTGGTCTCTGCTAAGGGACAGGCTGAGGGTGGGTCCAGGAGCAGCATCTTCAGACAGGAGAGCTCTACGCAAAGGTGGAGCCGTTCCAGCCCACGTTGGCAGCGTTCATGTCAAAGTAGTTGATGTACACCCTGCAGAAGAGGCACACGAAGATAATTATTAGCTTACTAGGAGTGAGAAAGGACAACAATACAGGGGACAGTGGTTCCCATTCCTCATGAGAAAGGTCAAGATTTTCAGTGAAATCTAGCTAGCATCTCTGGGAGAGCCTCTGAACAGTGACTGTTCCTCACAGCTCCTGACACTTTTTGCCCTTTTAAAAACCAAGCAGCTCTTCTTCAGCCCGAACGCCAGACAGTTTCTGGTTTGCAGCCTGACAAGGATTTCCCGAGATCAAACCCTTTTGTTTCAGAGAGCTGCAGCCCTTCACACATGTCCAACAGACAGACAGCCTTATGAAACCCAAAGAGGCCCTCAGGGCCAGCTCTGCACTTCACCCTTCCAACCACAGCAGTCAGTTGCACCGGGTTCTTCTCATCCTTCACTGCTGCACTCTGATCTCTCCCAAGGCTCTGAAGCCTCTGTAGGAGCTGTTAAGAGCCTGCTGGCCTCTACTTCTTGCTCCAGCCTGCTTCTTGTGCTTTCATCTTCCCATCACCAGAGGATGAGACATGACTTCAGATGTAAAAAAGACACTGTGCAACCTGCCAGTGCTCTGGTATTCTTCCCTGTATTGAGAGCCAGAAGCCCTCTCAAGGGAAAGGTGTAGGCATCAACTCCTGACTGGGTGCAAACACACTGCAAGTGATGGCTTTGTATTTCCTCAAACACATGGACTTACTCCTGGCTTTTTAAAATAGACTTTTCGAAGCAGTGTCCAAAAGCCAGATAAATGAAGTCAAGACCCTGCCCCGGCTTTACCTGTCTGCAGATACGTGCAAGTGCTTGGAGATCAGATCACACAGGAGCTTGGTGTAACTCTTGTTCTGCTGCCCCCCGATTTTGCCGATGCTGTAGAGGCTGCAGAGCGCGCAGGGGTCGGTGGAGCCCCCGAAGGACATCATCTGGTCAGGTATGATGTGCACAGCGATGTACTGTGGTAAAACAGATGGTTATTGCAGAGCTCACTTCTCCTGATGCAAGCATGCTGCAGTTACCAACTTTAACCAGCACAGTTGTGTGCTGCGCCCCAGGGTGGGAGCAGGCTGCTTGCCAGCGCTGCCCTCCTGCACCCTCCCAGGCTCTGGGGAAACACTAAAGGCCCAAGGCACTGCAGCCCACACAGGTGGCAGGGCAGTGCCTGCTGCAGGGATCCCCTCAGCCAGGCTCTTGGCTTCAGGGACCAAGGCTGTCTTTGTGTAAAGCCACAGGCGACTCGGGTACTTCTGTCTAAAGCAGCATCGCTTTTTCACGGGGCAAAGAGCACACAACTGTAGATAAAGGCCTTTAAAACTGTTTGCTTGCCAGAATTCACACCCTCAAATCACTGACTGAATCACTGGGCCTCTAGGAGTCTGTAATTCTGCTTTATTGGGCTCATGCTGCAGCGGTCTGGCCCAAGAAGGGCTTGATCCGATCCTGGGATAACCGGGAGCAGCTGAGAGGGAGAAAGCAGCCCGGAGAGCTCGGTATTTGCTACTTCGGTTTGCCAGCCCGTTAGATACCATCCCCTTCCCCAGGCATGGCGCTAGCACAGTTCCGCGGCTGCAATCTCGGCTCCCAGCCACAAGCGGTCCCGCCTCCGGCACCGTAGCTACCGGCGCACCGCGGCTCCTGCGAGCCATGCCCGGGCGGTCAGGCCGATGGCCGCGGGAAGCAGCAAGCCCAGGCACGGGCTTCGGGCAAACGGAGGAGCGGGAGGCCTGCCGCCGCTAAGGGCCGCCGGCGTGGGGGGGAACGGGCAGAAGCTCCTTGCCCTGCAGCAGCGGGGCCCGCGGCCACGTTGTGCCGCACACTCTGCCTTCGGCGGCCGCGGCCTCTCCATCCCGGGCAGGTGGGGCAACGGGCACACGCCCGCGGCCGCCTCGCCGGGGCCTACCCCTGGCACCGGCCCCTCCGCCCCTCCGCCGCTCACGTGGCTCGCCCCGCTCCCGCCGGGCCGCGGCCCTTCGCCTCCGGCCCCGCCGCCCGCCCTCACCTGCGCGGGCTTCCCGGTGGCCTTAGCCAGCTGCTGGGTGAGGTCGCCCAGCAAGCTTTCGGGCACGGCGTCCTTGCAGACGTTGGTGTGAATGGCGAACATGGGCATGGCGGCGGCGACGGGGAGGCGGCGGGGCCGAGCGAGCGGGAACGGAGCTATGCGGCTGGGCTGGCGGCAGCGGCGGAGTGGAGCTGGGCGGCGGCGGCGACGCTTTTAGTGCGCGGTGCCGAGCCGGCCTTAAAGGGGCCGCGCCCGGCGGGGAGGGTGCGG
>VWZI01019112.1:61513-138959 GCA_013396835.1 Psilopogon haemacephalus | reverse complement strand
TGCCGTTACTCGCTGGTTCTTTTGCTGCCCGAGAGCGGTTTTGGAGGGTATGTTGTAGGTTCTGCCCTGGAATGGAGTCCTGCAGCGGTGAGCGGTGCAGGCGTAACCTGGTATCAGCGCATCTGGTTCTACGGCTGCAGCGCTCGCACGGGCTCTTGCGGGCTGCGGGCAGTAGCTGGACAGCTACACAGTCAATCCTGGCTCAGATTGGATTTTTTTTTCCCTTTTCCTTTTGCAAAATAAAGGCACACGTATATGCTTTGGGGAGGTTTGTTTTAACTGTCTGCATCGCTTTAGCACGATGCAAGCAAAAGCATCTGACTTGCTGGCATNGTTTTTTTTTTTTTTTTTTTTTTTTAAATTCAAAGTGAGGTGCCTCAGCATCCTCGTGTTCGTGTCGTATTTTTCTATGAGAAAAGGAAGAAGTGACTTTTTTTTTGCTTAGAAAGGAACTGGTGCGTGTCTATTCGGAGGTGAGAGGCAGCCTTAAGAGATGAGCCGTGTGCTGTGTGATGAGATGCACGTAGGCTGCAGAGGGCACAACTCCCTACCCTGCAGTGACTTGAAATGACTCACAGGAAGGCTAAAGAGAAGCAGGTCTAGAGCCTGCTCCACGCAGACGTTTTGCACACAAAAATAGCGCATTTGCCAGTTTAACAAAGTCCCAGCACTGCTGCTCCTGTACGCATCTGTGGCTCACTGTACATGCATGTTACACACGTGAACAGAGCTTTGAATGAAGTGGTAAGGGATGGTTTTGTATGGGGAAGAAGTGGCATAGGCTGTCACACTAAGAACCAGCAGGACTGGAGCATGGAGCGGGGGGGGGTTGTGTGCTATTAACAGTGCTGCCAAGAACTAGCATCATCAGCCCTCTGCCATTGTGTAGTACCACTTCTTCCACCTCCTAAGAACATCAGAGAATGCTGGTGCTGGGGCTCCAAGAACAGAAGCAGTTAAAAGGTTCCCTACATCGTATCATATCTCCCTTTCTCAATTGGGCAGCTCCATAAGGCTGTAGGTGGAGTGACCAATCTTTAATAAGATATTCTGTATTTAGATGACCAGTAGCATGTTGCTCTTTTGGCTCTGCTGCTTTGATTCACTATTGCAGCTTTTATATGTGCAGGTTGCAGGTGTTGGTTGGAGGTTGAGGTGCAGGCTTGTGTGTAAAGGCTGTGGCTGAAAAGTGAATGAAGCTGTGATAGAGACAAAATAGAACTCAAAGATGAGTGAGATGATCTTGCTCTCCCCTCCCCTCAAAAGTTACAATACATCTAATTTCAGAGATTCAGGAAACAGATCTGCACTCAGTCTTTCTGTTTCAATTCAGAAGCAAATACTCTTGTTTGACCCAGGGCTTGAATAATAAATAAGCAAAAATCCTCCTTTTGTAAGTAATTCATGACTTTGGCCTGGGGGAATGGCTCACTGTGCCTCTGCCTCGTTTTGAGCTGTGCTCTGATCTTCACTGTCACTGCAAATTGTTCAATGAATGGAAAGGGGAGGGCAGAACAGTGAGCAGTGAGCAGTGGGTTTTTCCACTTACTCTCCTCTCTGCCTATCCTAAGCCCTAAGATCTCCACAGCACAGGTTTTTTCAGCTAAGCAGCTAGAGGTGCATGTAGTGTTAGATCCACTTTCAATCAGGGGCAATCAGGTCTTGCCTTCTTTCATAGGGAGGCCTGTATGCCACACTGATAGCCACATGTACTGGCTTCAATGTGTTTTGAAACCAGGTTAAGGTAATGTTAAGGCATGAGTGGGTGGCAGTGGCTGAGGCACCACTACAAACACAGGTGACAAGCCTGGAACTGCAGTACTCCAAAACTGCAAGGAAGCTTTAGGAAAGAGCTGTTGCCACCCGAGGGCACCTCAAGCAAAGGTAGTGTTGTTCCAGCCTACTTGCCAGTATAAAGAAGCTGACACAGATTCTGAAAGGGGAGGCAGACACTATTAGCTGCTGAAAGCAGCGTGCTGCAGGCTGGCCAGGGCTTTCCTGCAGCAGGACACTGCTGCAGACTGACCCCCCAGGGCTTTCCACTTCTTGGATCTCACATTCTCTTCCTTCTGCCCACCCCCACACTTTAATGCTTTGCTCACTTGCATGCTGGAGTTCCTGGTGTTTTTCTTGTGTAAAGGAGCTCTTAGGATGCTGTATTTTGTTTACGGTCGTTTCTGTAGCAGATCGGTGTACCTTCAGGAAAAGGACTAGAAATGTAAGTGTGTAAGTGGAAGCTTTTGGTAATAAACCCTTCTCTTGTGCCTCACAGACAGAAGGGAAGTGTTGGTACACTCGGGCTATCAATTTGGTAACATCAGGTAATCCTGTCTGTACCTGGGCTTTTGCACACGTGAGATCTGTGTGCACTCAGTGCCTGAGCCTTCCTCATTTTCACTAAGAGTGTTTTATGCCTTCTAGGCATTGGCTTTGCACCTCATGCAATTGCTCCTTTCCTGTCTCTGACTGAAGACTTGCTCTATGGACTTGGCGTTTAGCCTCTTCAAGCAGAATGTTAACAGAAGAACAGCAATAGACAAGTTGGGTTGAATGGTTCTAAGAGCTTGTGGAAAGTCATGTCAGACAAGTTGCCATGTGAGCTCAGCTGTCAGGCGAGATTTTCAGCTGTTTGTTCAGCAGGACGCCACTCAGAGGTGCTTCTCACCACTACTAAAACACAAATAGTTTCACCTTGTTCGGAAGTTCCCCTGTGGCAGAGATCCATGCCCCTCGAGTGACATGGTTTGCTTGGTCCAAGCATGTTGGACCAGGAAGGCTCATCCACAGTGATTCTGCAGAACAGACTGCTCTGAAGATGTTACTCTTACAGAAATGTTACATCACTCCACCTCCTCTACTCGATGAGGCACAGCTGAGGTGAAAGAAGTCTCCAACCAGACCACCAAATTGTTCCTGAATTGTCAAACCTAAAAGGATTGGTCCAAGGGTCTGGCCCCTACTATCGTGGGTTGCATTGGAAATGTCTTTGGGACTCAAGGGGTGAGGAAGATGGTTTGTGTGAGCTGTGTTATATGAACAGGCACCACTGAAGAGCTTGGACTATGCCTGTCCCTGTTGCCTAGGGTTGGCTCGGGACACCAGGTTATGACAGACACATTCCTGCGTGACCTAGTCTGGGTGGTTCTGCAGGGAGGTGGAACTGGATGATCTTTGGAGGTCCCTTCCAATCCCTAACATTCTGTGATTCTGTGATTGCTGCTGCCCTGCGTTCCAGAGAGATTTTGCACCTCACTGGCTCCTGCTTGCAGTCTTCCCTGCTGAGGTAAATGGGAACTGACACAGCACAGTGCTAAATCAACATCCTCCTCATTAAACAAAATACAGCCTAATCCTACTTTTGTTCTTCATAGCAGGGAAAAGAGAAGAAAGTATCTCTGTTAATATTAATGGCCAGCCTGCAGTTTTCCCTGCTGCTAATACACAGTGTCAGATCCACACACTGGGGAATCCAGGGATCAGTTCCCCTGGCATCCATCTGGCTCCTGTTCTGTTCTTACCCACGTTTATTAGCAGCGCATCGTTGGAACTCAGCAGCAATTAACCCTCTTGGTAAAAGAACCTAGCCTGAGTACTAGGAGTTGTCTGGGTAATTAGTCTTGGCTGTCATCTATGGCTTGTTTGGATGTAAGGTGGATCACACCACCACAGTATAACATAAGCTGAGGAGATCCTGCTGAGATACCACTTGCTTCTCCCAGTTGACCCCTGGCTGGACGCTGGGCTCTGAACTTTATGCCAAACATAGGTATGCATAGGCCTTCACTATCTACCCTGGAAGCAGTTTGTTCAAGGTAAACAAATAAGCATTAAGCTGAAGCATTAAGCAGCAGTTTGAAGATGTTTGAAGAGAACAACCCCAAACAGCTCTTTGATTAAAAATCAGTATTTTTTTTTCAAGTAGCACCGTTTCCTGTGAGAGGAAAGCTCTGCATTCCAGCTCACCCTAATCCTTTCCTTCTTTCTGTGTTATAACTAAGACACTCTCCCCTTCCTACTGCCTGCTTTGTCACGAAGAGCTTGCATGTCCTCTTCGAAAAAATCTCTTTGTTGTCCCCTGTATACTTCTCAGTCCCATTCCATATCCCTTCCACACGCCTGCACAAACCTGTTCCAGCTGCATCCCAGCCCTGGCCTCCAGCTTTATATTCAGGAGCTGTTATGCAAGACCCACCAGCTGACACCCCCACTTCCTCAGCAGCAAGTGCTTGTTTGCCAGGCTGAGCAAAGACGTTGGGCTTTTGGGTTTGCTTTGTTTGTTTGGTTTGAGTTTGGGTTTTTTTTTTGCTTTGCTTTTGCTCTTGTTTTGTTTTATTTAGTTTTATTTTAAGAGGGACAGTATTACATCAGACTGTCATTATTTTACTGCATCTGTTTGGGAGGCAAAAATAATCTTACTCCCACTTACACCTAAACCTGCTTTCTGTGGAGATAGGGTTTATACAAGCCTGAAAGATGCTTCTGAATGTTGCCCAAAATAACTAACTTTGGTCAGGTTGATGTCTTACGTGGAGTACTGGGGTCCCCCAACACAAGAAGGACATGGAACTGTTGGGGCGAGTCCAGAGGAGGGCCACAAAGATGAAAGGCAGCTCTTCTCCCAGATTATTTCCCTGGCTCTGTGTCTTTAGACTCATTTTTTAGCTCCATAAAATACTTTTTTTGATGTAGTGGATGAGGTGTGTATGCCTGTGTGCACAGTTTGATAGATACTGGCACATGAGGAAAGGAACTGTCTACCTACAGCCTAGGGTTGACTAACAAGCATGGCTCAGTTCATAGAATCATAGAAAGGGACCTCCAGAGGTCATCTAGTCCAGCCCCACCCCTGCAGTCAGCAGGGACATCCTCCACTAGAGCAGGTTGCTCAGAGCCTTGTCCAGCCTGACCTTGAATATCTCCAGTGATGAGGCCTCAGCTACCTTCCTGGGCTACCTGTTGCAGTGTTCCATCACCCTCATGGTCCAGAACTTATTCCTAATGTCCAATCTCAATCTGTTCTTCTCTCATTTCAAGCCACTGTCCCTGGTCTAATCCCTACAGGCCTTTGCAAACAGTCCCTCTGCAGCCTTCTTGTAGCTCCCTTCAGCTACTGGAAGGCTGCTCTAAGGTCTCCCCAGTTCCCTTAGCCTGTCCTGTAGGAGAGGTGCTTGAGCCCCCTTACTATTTTCTTGGTCCTCCTATGGACATGCTCCATCAGGTCCATGTCCTTCCTATGTTGAGGGCTCCAGGGCGAGATGAGGTACTTCAGGTGAGGTCTTACCAGGTGGTGTGGTCCAAAGCATTTAGTCACAAATCAGACTGGATTTGCTAGTGGTCTCTTGGAAAAACTTGGACTGGATTTCCAGTGACCTTCACAACCTATTTTTCCTGCTGGGTACAAAAACCATTCCTCATCTGCAGCTTGCTTACATAACAAGAAAAACATTTCCAGACTAAACTCTTCCTTCTCTGAAAACAACTGATGTAATTCCCAGAAGCTGATGTACCAGGCTGGAAACCAGATCCTTAGACACCAGATCAGAGGCTCCTGGGAATGCAGCTTGTTTTATAGCAGCCATTTTACTTCTTCTGTATGCAAGAGTATCTCTGTGTGGCAGGTCCTTCTCCCTGCCTAGAGTTTCTAGGATGTTCTCCACTGAAATTTCCATCACAACTCCAGGATGATTAGTGCACAGTACAATTTCACTTTCAATATTTTTTCCTGTTGCCATGGCTGGAACCCTTTTTCCTGATTTCCTAATTATTTTCTAAGGCTCTTCTCAGTGATTTCCTAAGACTGTGGAGTCTCCTTCTCTGGAGACATTCAAAACCCACCTGGGGTGTGTTCTGTGTAACCTGCCCTACGTACACCTGCTCTGGCAGGAGGACACAAGGCTATGAGGCCATGAGAATGAGGCCACAAGGATGATCAGGGCCACGAGGATGCTCAGAGGGCTGGAACACCTCTCCTATGAGGACAGGCTGAAAGAGTTGGGGCTGTGCAGTCTGAAGAAGAGGAGGCTCCAAGGTGATCTTCTTGTGGTCTTCCAGGATCTGAAGGGAGCTACAAAAAAGCTGGGGAGGGACTTTTAGGCTATCAGGGAGTGACAGGACTAGGGGGAATGGAGTAAAGCTGGAGGTAGGGAGATTCATACTGGAGGTGAGGAGGAAGATGTTCAGCATGAGAGTGGTGAGAGCCTGGAATGAGTTGCCCAGGGAGGTGTTTGGGGACAGATCCCTGGAGGTGTTTTTGGCCAGGCTGGCAGAGGCTGTGGGCAGCCTGCTCTAGGGTAGGGTGTCCCTGGGCATGGCAGGGGGGTTGGGACTGGATGATCTTTGTGGTCCCTTCCAACCCTGACTGATTCTATGATTGGACTATTGGATGATCTTTGGAGGTCACTTCCATGCCTTAATATGCTGTGATTCTGTGATTTCCTCTGCTAAGTTTTGAATCCTGCTTGGATCTCCTCAAACCACATATTCTCCATCAGCCTGCTAAGTGGATATTCCAGACTTCAGTGTTTCCCCAGCCTCATGACTGATGATCATTTAACCTCCTTAATTTCCCCTTCTCTTGCTTTGCCTTGTAAAATTATCTCATTTAGATTAGAATAAAAGGGGGAGCTTGATAGAAAAAAAAAATAATCTTGAAGCCAAGTGGTGAAATTTGCTGTGAAAACATTTAGATATGATCAAGAATTGAAACTGTAGCATAATGAAATCTGTATCTGTATTTAAAAAAGGAAAAAAAAAGGGAGTGAGAGACAGAAGAGCTTTCAGTCTGGTTTTAATCTTTGCTTTTCAGTTCCCTTGAAGCATTGTTTCCTGTCTTTTCTAAGAGACGCAAATGTCTCCTCTGAACATTCAGAGTTTGGTGCAGAACGATTGTTCCTTAGGAAGGTTATTTTCAGTGACTGAGATGTCTTTCTTCCCAAAGTTCAGCTTGTTGAACTCTGCTTTTATTTCCATGATTGACTTCCCCTTGGTCTCAGGGAGATACAGGTGGACGAAAGTTGCTGATAAAGCAAGGATTCCCAAAAAGATAAGGAAGCAGAAGGCTCCAAGGTTGTCCTGCAGGCAGAAATGGGAGAGACTTTTAAGGAAAACAAGAATCTAATTTTTATTGCCCTGCCCTTGGGTAAATCTGTCTCTTAGTAATTAAAATTCAAAGGTGTGCTCAACACACAAATCAGGACTGGGATCAAACCAGCAACTTCCCTGGCCACGTTTGACCTGAATCCAATTGCTACTCCTCTCACAGGCCCTGGGCTTCTTAAGCAGGTTTGGTATTTGGACAGGGCTCTATGTTTTGGGTGTTGTTGCAATTTATCACTGTTATTTTCCTCCCTAGTCAACATTGGGAATTGGATTAGCCTGAAGGGGCAGATCCAGTTAGAGTCACTTACAACAATCACAGGAAAAACCATCCCAAGTACAAACAGTCCCATCCAGTTGATGCAGCCCACAATCAGAAAGGCTGATGGCCTGAAGGACTGGCTGAAGATTTCAACCATGATAGAGACGCTGGCTCCAGCTGAAAAGCAAAAGCAAAACACAAACCAGGTGTAAGTGGTTCACAGAATCATAGCACGGGAGGGCTTGAAAGGACCTCTTGAGATCATCTAGCCCCACCCCACCTGCTAAAGCAGGTTCACCCAGAGCAGAGTGCCCAGGATCACATTCAGGCAGGTTTCTTTAGCTCCTGAGTGCACTTTGCTGCTGCTGAAGATCCTCACAATGGCAGTGGCAGGAAATGGCAGACAGGTGGAATCAGTGACTCTGCTAGGAGCCTGAAAGACTCTGGAATCAGATTCCAGAAAGGAACTACAGCTGCTCGTTGAGACCTTGAGCCATTCACTTAGGTTTCTCTCATACACTCTGGAATCCTGTTTCTGGTGCCATTCTCTCTTGCACCAGTGGCCATTCTTAGTGCAGGAATTTGTAAAGCCATCTCACCTTTTGGCTCCTGTGGCCAGTTCTACCTGAAGCATGTTGGTAGGCATAAAATTTAACTCTCAAAATCAGTGAAGATGAAGACTGTAATATATCTTGCAGTGCCTAGAATCCTGTTTTGAGCTGTGTGCTGTAAAACTTCTGAAACTTCTGTGTCAAACCCTCTGGAGAAGATAATCCTGCACTTGAAATTATTTAGATCCTGTGATCAGCAACACAATGTGAAGTGTCTCTATCTTTTTCCTGTCTCCCACTTGTACGCATCTGCTTTTCCCTCCCTAGTTCCCAGAACTTTTTTACTGTGGGACTAATCTGTTCTTCCTCTGCCAGTTGTGTCACCCACCAATATGACAGAATATGTCTCAATGTTGCCATTGATGTACTCACATGGTCCAATTCCATAGAAGATAACAAACAGGAAGATGAGGATAACACTGAAGTAATGCATCCACAAAAACTGATGCTAGAAGCGAGAAAGCAGTGAGAGCAAACCCTTAGGTACATGACAGAATAGCAGAGCTCTGCCTATAAGGCAAGACCAGGAGGGTGGGCTGATGCTGGGTGAGCAGCCAGAAGGCTGCTGACTCCTTACCTGCAGGGACAGGGTCATGGTGAGGAGTGCCAGCACAGAACACATCAGTGTGTATCCTCCCAACAGTAGCACCTTCCTCCCAAAGCGGTCGATAAGGGTACTCTGGAATGAAACCACAGGCTGTGAGCCCATGAACCCGTTCTCCAGTTCAGTAATCCCTCCCCATGTGTTCTTTGCAGAAGGCTTATCTGAATAATAGCCAGGAATTAATATAAGCTAAGAGACTCTTAACTCTTTATGAGTTTGATTGGCTTCTTTAAAGCTATTTCATTATTACAAGAAGGACATGGACCTAATGAAGGGGGTCCACAGGAGAGCCACAAAGATGATCAGGGGACTGGAGCACCTCTGCTATGAGGACGGGCTGAGGGAGCTGGGGGTGTACAGCCTGGAGTAGAGAAGCCTCCAGGAAGAGCTAAGAGCAGTCTCCCAGTAGCTGAAAGGGGCTACAAGAAGGCTGCAGAGGGACTCATTCCAAAGGTTTGCAGTGATAGGATGAAGGGCAACAGTTTCAAATTAAAGAGGAGAAGTAGATTGGATATTCTTTAGCATGAGGCTGGTGGAACACTGTCACAGGTTGCCCAGGGAGGTAGCTGAGGCCCCATCCCTGGGCATATTCAAGGTCAGGCTGGACAAGGCTCTGAGCAACCTGCTCTAGTGAAGGATGTCCCTGCTGACTGCAGGGGGTTGGACTGGATGATCTTTGGAGGTCCCTTTCTATGATTCGATGAACTGAGCTGTGCTTGTTAGTCAACCTTAGGCTGTAGGTAGACAGTTCCTTTCCTCATGTGCACACAGGCATACACACCTCACCCACTATATCAAAACAGTATTTTACGGAGTTAAAAAATGAGTCTAAAGACACAGAGCCAGGGAAATAATCTGGGAGAAGAGCTGCCTTTCATCCTGCATGTGGTTTTCAGAGGCAGGAATTTGTGTCCTAGATTATAAGTTCTAAGTAAGGAAAAGTACAGTTGTTGAATACTTTGAATTTTGCCTTCCAACTCAAGCCAGAAGAGACTTACGCACAGGATGGAGGATAACCATTCACACGACCCAATTCCCAGGGACACGTATGGGATCAGGTATTCCTCAAACTTGGCTGTGTGGAATACTTCAAAGGAATAGAAATAGATCTGAAAAACGCAGAGAAGGGGACGCACCTGTGACAAAAGGGCTGCAGTTGTGACACAGTTCTAAGCTGGGGCACTAACGTTAGCTGAGAGGGGTTAGTAACACTGCCTAGGGTTGTCTCTCCTTCTGGGGACAGGGAGGGCACTCAACTGCGTTGATCCCACAGAGCTGCAAGGTGCTCATGAGAGTGATCAGAATGTAAAGCTGCCAGCGCCAAGATGGCTCTCGTAGCACTTCCAGGACACGCAGGGATTTTGTGCTCGTCATTGCAGCAGCCTTCTCCTTCATTATGTCATCAATTTCTGCTTGATGGTCTCCTTCCCCCCAGAGCTTCCTGATGGCTGTTGAGGGAGGAAGAGGGGAGTGGATTATTCTACCAGTGCGGCTCCATCAGGAGTGGCTACATTAAAACCTTCAGTCTGCCTGTCCAGTGCTGTGGGCAGGGGTGTTGGTGCTATTTGCTTCTGCCCTCTGCTTGGGTCTGGGGCAGTAGGCAACTGGAAGAATTTTCTCTCTCTGATTGTCATCTTAGCATAATTTTCTAATGTTGAGTTGACTTTGTTATAATCCAAGTCAACATTTAAGTATGTTTTATATATTAAATAACAAATTGCCTAAACCATGTCCTTAAAAGTAGTTGCCACCAGAGCAGGAAGGGTTAGATGTGCTGTTATTTATGCATCTTTGTTGTCTTAACTGATGAAATCAGTGAGAGCGAGGCCCCAGGTTCATGCAGATGTAACAAGTTATTTACCATGAGAGTTGTGGCACATTGGAACACGTTGCCTAGGGAGGTGGTTGGAATCCCATCCCTAGAGATATTCAAGGTGAGGCTTAACAGGGCTCTGGGCAACCTGATCTAGCTGAGGATGTCCCTGCTGACTGCAGAGGGGGTTGGACTGGATGACCTTTGGAGGTCCCTTCCAACCCAGACCATTTTATGATTCCACTATTCTGTGATTCTATTCTATGATTTTAAGCTTCTATGGCTGTAGGTACCTCAGCTGGTTCTCCACAGCTGCCTCTGCTGTTCCTCCAGGGCACTGCACTGTGCTGCACAGCTCTGCCCTTGCTTGCTTGTCTTCTGCCGAGGCCATCTCTCTAACACGCCAAGTGAAGTGAAGTAAGTGAGGAAAGCAGACACTCTACCTTTCCTGCAGGCTTCCTCATTACCCTTCTGTATCAGGAGGTAGGATGGTGAATCAGGGAAAAATGGGAGGGTAACCAGTTGAACCAATGCTGAAAGTCCACTAGATGCTAACAACCATGGCCACAAAGCTTCGCTTCCTAAAATCTCCCTGGAAAGTGTATGTGAAACAAAACCATGCTGAAATAATGGAACGAATCTGCAGGAAGTCTCTTCTGAGTGACAAAGATTGCTCAGATTCCAGCTAAGGGTGCAGTGGAACCCAAACCCGAATTGATCATTTGGCAAATTTCACAAATTTGGCTATTTTTCTTTCTGACAGTTTAAAAGAAATTGTTTTGAAAAGCTTTCTAAATATCACTTGGGTCCAGGATATTGTGTGGGGAGACTCATCTGACCACTGCTTTGACTACAGAATCAAAACACCTTGTGAGTGGAGTAAGTTTTTAAAGGGAAGTCCCCTGGCAGCAAGGGTGTGGGAATAAGAAGAAATTAGATTATCAGTAATTTTATTCCTGCTATATTTAAAATTCCTTGTTTGCCTCAACTGTGATCAAAACTTTGCTTCTGGCATAAGCTAAGGCCTGCTTTGGGGAAGATGAGAGGGTTTCTCAGTCAGTGCCAAGGTGAGAGGGCAAGGTCATAGAAAGGTTTCTACTACTTTCAGTGTAAGCTGGTAGAAAGAGTGGAGCATTTACCGTAGGCCAATAACCTGTCCTGTGAGCTTTCCCAGTGTCAGAAAAACAGAAACTGTGGAGTTGGTAAATCCACGCAGCCTCTTGGGTGAAATCTCTCCTACGTACTGAGGATGTATGTTGAGAGAGAAACCTTGAACAAAGGAGAGGATAAATGACTGTTAAAATGTTGAGGAAAGCTTCACTTTCTGCTTCACCCTCTCAAGAGAGATGTGGACGTGCTGGAGTGGGTCCAGAGGAGGGAAACAAACCTGGGGAAGGGCCTGGAGAATAAATCTGATGAGTAGTGATTGAGGAAGCTGGGGATGGTTAGTGTGAGGAAGAGGAGGCTGAGGGGAGACCTCATTGCTGTCTATAGCTACCTGAAGGGACATTGTGGAGAGGCTGCTGCTGGCCTCTTCTCACAGCTAATTGGAGACAGAACAAGGGGCAATGGCCTCAAAGCAGGGGCCGGGGAGGTTTAGACTGGAGAGAGTGGTCAGGGACTGGAATGAGCTGCCCAGGGAGGTGGTGGATTCCCCTACCCTGGATGTGTTTAAGAGTGGTTTGGATGTGGTGCTTAGGGCTGTGGTCTAAAGTGAATCTTGTAGAGTAAGGTTCTAGGTTGGACTTGGTGATCCTGAGGGGCTTTGCCAACCTGGGTGTTTCTGTGGTTCTGTAATGCTTGGAGCTCTAACAGTGTCTTGCTGACCTTCCTTCTAGTGAACGAGTGTTAAGTGTTGATGCAGCTGGCAGAATGTTCTTCAGAAGCTACTTTTGGAGGGAGGAAGAAACTCCATTTGCTGCTGCTCACTTATTTCCATACCTAGGTCTCTTGTTACCATCTTCATTTGGTTTACAGCATTTCATTTAGTTTTCTTCTAATTAAAAAAACAAACAACCACAAAACATCTAAACCCACTCCCTGCCTTCCTTACTGCTTTTCCAAGCACTTACTCATGAATTTCACAATCTCACTTTGAAATCAAAGGAATTTCTCAGCCATGCAATTTTTTTTTTTCTGAACCAAAGCCTTCTCTCCCAGGTGGAAACCAAACAGTCCTGCTTCCCTGTTACTTCTCACTGCTTGGAAAACAGAATTTGACAATCTCCCTTTCTCTTCTGGTTGTTAAGGCAGAACAAAGAATCTGTGTGGTGAGCAGTTGCGTGTGAGTGCTCTGAGGCTGTTGAAATGGTGTTCTTCAAATGCTTCTTTTAACCCCTGATTTTTGTTGCATTTTAGGAAGATCCAAAATTAATCTCCTCAGGTTTTAAAAAAAACTAAAGCAAAGCAAAAAAAACCCTAACAAACCAACAAAACCTTGAGCTTGTCTTCATTTCTGTGATTCTTACATTGCTTCCACTCACTCTGCTATTTAGGTTTCTTGCAAAGGCGGATGACATCTTTTACTTTCTGAAGTGCCCAGTATGTGATTTGTATTAGCACCCACTCTGCAAGAGTGGCAATGCCTGTGGAGGCAGCCCTGGCACAGCACATACCTGTTCCAATGCCATACAAGAAGCGTCCCACCAAAATCATCTCAAAGGATTTGGCTGTCTTACTGAAGGCCATGAAAAGTGCAGCTACCAGCATGATCAGGTTGGTGCCCATCTGGCACTTTTTTCTGAAACAGACAAACAAACAAAACAGTTTTGTTGATTTTTTGGTGGTTGTTGTATTTTTTTTTAATCCCATGAGAATTTTCTACGTGAAATGAGAACCTCTTGAGAACCTCCTGAGAACCTCCTTGCACTCTTCTGACTAACCTGGCTGTGGCAGGAAGCATGGTACAGCCATGCCTGCTTTTGGAGAGAATGGCTGAAATAATATTGCCTATGGATAAGCAAAGTGATTCTTTAGCATTTCAGGATCCTTTAGGTTTTAATCCATTCATGGTTTTTTTAAACCTAGAATTTAAACTGTTGGAACACTCCATCAGAGTTTCCAGTGTTGGAAGAGATCAACTGGCCCAGCTCGTCAACATGGTGGTTTTTTTTTTTCATTTGCTACAATGCCTCATAAAATTCACAGATTCAGATAGCAGTAGGTTAGAAGGGACCCTCAAAGGGCATCTTTGAATGCCCACCCCCCTGTAGTCAGCAGAGATGCTTCATTAGGTCAGGATGCCCAGGGCCACATCAAATCTGAAAATGTCAGATTCTTCCCCAGAATTAATGAGCCCATGGCTAGAAGGGCTCATATCAGAGACACTCTTGGCTGATTGGCTGTGATCTGAGATGAAAGAAAGAGTTCTTAAAGTCACTTGGTGTGGATTGTGAGCTGGTATCTTGACAGCCCTGATGTCTCAGGCTCAAAGTCTTTTGCAGTCAGTTGTTTTGCCATGGTGCTTGCTAGACAAGAGTCCTCTTGTCCACACTAAGGTTTCACAGAGATCCTGTGTTTAGAAGGCTGTGATTCAGCAGTTAGGTTTTGAATTAAGCAACCCATGGGAGAAGTGCCTGAGCTCGTTTCCACTCTTGGGAGACCCTCCGAGTGTGGGATGAGGCAGTGTCCCACAAGAAATTTCTTGGGGGCACTTACCTGAGAGGAAAGAACACAATTGCAGGCAGGCTAAGATGGTTTGTTGAGACCCATATGAGGGGCCTCTGGATCAGTGGGTTGTGGAGCAGATCTTTAAGTGGGTCACACCAGGTAGATATGTTTGTCAATTTCTCTGTAAATGAAATTAGTGGTGTTACACACAAAGCACTGAGAACAGACCAGACTGGGGAGGAATCCTTTCTCCAGCCAGTGGGAGAGACAGTTTGGAACTGACTTTCAGTAAAGTGGATTGTCAAAGACAGAGATGTCTCCTGGAAAATTGATTTTGGTGCTGTTTTTTTTTTTTGCAGTTACAGGCAATTGGTTATTTTTTTCTATTCTCATAGTTCTGTTAGACTAGATCTGAATGTTTGAGATAAAAGCCATTGCCCCAAAGTGAGTGTGTTTAAATGGAAATTTAGCTCTTCTTGGACTCTTAAAGGTATCTTCCACACAGTGGCTGAGGGTAACTGCATATAAAGTACAAGACACACAGCTCCTTTTTTTGGGGAGGTGTAAAGCTTGGGAGATCTTTACAAGAGTCATAGTGGATCATGGGGCAGGGTCTCCTCAGATGCTCCTAGAGGCACAGATCCCATGATGTGATGGTGAATGGTGCCTCTACCAGGTGTGTCTGTATGCTCAGTGGTCAGGGCAGATCAGATACAAGACTGCTCGCTCCTTGGAAGTGGAGGATGTGCTGGCAAACCAAATCAGTTGTCTTCAGTCAGACTTATTTGCCTGTACTTTGGGAGCTGTCACAAGAAACACTTACTTCCTGTATTTTGTAGTCAGGTAGCCACAGCAGAGACTCCCCAGGAATCCTCCTATCCCATAAACAGACACAATGGAGGACCACAACAGCATGATTGTCTCGGGGTGGAGGGGAGAGCCATGTCTCTCTATCCAGGTTTCATTAATAAACTTTCTGATGTGCTGAAAAAATAAAATGAGATTTGACTGGATGTTTATTCTTTACTGTAAGGGCCCCAGAGCACCGGAATGGATTCCCCAGAGAGGTTGTGGTCTTATTGTGACCTTCCAGTATCTGGAGGAGGCCTACAAAAAAGCTGGGTAGGGACTTTTTAGGCTATCAGGGAGTGACAGGACTAGGGGGATGACCTGGGATCAGGTTCCAACCACCTCCCAGAAGGGGTTAATCCTTTACACTGGTTAATTAGATACCTCCATATTATTTAGCTGTTGTACTTCAGATCTGGCCTGTGGGTCTAATATTAGGATTCTTCTGAGACTAACCTTCTTACCTTCTAACCTCCAAGTTAGTCAAGATCGAATTGCAAAATCTTCACATTTGTATCAGCCAGTAGGCTTCTGAGTGGTACACTAAAAGCATCTTTTCTGCCTTCTTTTGGAGGCAAAAATCTTTTAAACCAGAAAATGCCATCCTGTTCTATAAAGGAGAAACAGTTCTCTACACATTGAATGTTACTGCTAGCCAAAGAAAAGGCATAGATGCTTTAGCTGAAAGCTCAATGAATTTGAGGCTTATGGAGAGCTCAGGCTCCCCATTTTGTGTTTGCAAGCTGAAAGAGAGGGCTGCTTACCACAGAAGGGTAGTTGATGACAGAAATGTGGAATCCATATGGGAAACTGCCACCAATTCCCAGCACTAAGATCATCTGAAATAGGCCTCGGAACTGAACCTGCAAAGCAGAAATTAAATGCTCCATCAGCTCCATGAAATGCTTCTCATTAGTCTGCATTTGTGCAGGGCCAGAGACCTTGTAGCCATGCTTGTCCTTCCCCTTTGTCCACTTAAAAGCCTCTTGAACTTAAAACATTTTTCCTGATTCCCTCTAACCTGCTGCTGAAGCACAGTCATCAGCTGCAGTGCCGCAGCAAGGCTAGGTGCTAAAACTCACCACTTGGCTTGGAAGGGAAAAGGGTTTAGAGCTGTTCCCACTGGCACAGCTCTCAGTGTGTGCCTGTGGTGTTGACAGGTTGGCACAAATCCAGGCTGTGTACACAGTCAGCTGAGAGTATCTCTGAAGAAAGAGACTTGGGGTGGTGGTTGATGAGAAGCTCCCCATGAGCCAGCAGTGCCCTCATGCAGCCCAGAAGGCAAATGATGTGCTGGGCCAGCAGGGCAAGAGAGGGGATCCTGCACCTTCACTCCATCGCCCCATCTCAAACACTATATCTAGTTCTGGTGTCCCCATCCTAAGAAGGACACAGACCTGCTTGGAGTCATGATTTTGATGGTCCCAAGCCCCATTTATCTCAGTGATGTTTTAGTGCAGAAGAGAAAGACTGTCTCTGTACCAAAGGAGCTTGCAATTTTTTTAAGGAATCTGGATCTTCAGTATTTTGTTAGTTTTGTCTTTTGTAAGTCAGAGCCCTGAGAGAAAGGGAGCAGCTACTCACCAGGTCAGAGAAGAAGGTGGCCATCTGCTGTGACAGAGCAGGTTCCTGTTGCTGACTGGCTGGTACCTGCCAGGAGCACCAAATGCTCGCCTTATGCAATAGCAGTGGCAGTGAACTAGTCCCATGTTATTGAAGTTAAATTTTACTTCATAGGTTTTTGAGTTAATTACACATATTTCAGCTGTTGAACAAAGTTTAGAATTGTTGGATTAAATATTTCAACCAATGCTTGTGTTAAGCCTAAGTAAACAAGAGATGGTTTCACTTGCAGCGAGCCCTTGTGAACTCTGTCTTGGGCCGGGGGATAGGGAACAGAGGCATCAGTTTTAAACAGGATTCCAATGATCACAATTTGCTTCATTTTCATCAGGAGCTGGGAAACATAAAGACAAAGTTGCCCGTGGGGAATCTCAGCTGGGGCTTGGACAGTGAACTATAGGACTTTGACATATGATAGGAAAGAGCAGTTCTCTCTTTGTGTGATGGCAACTAGACCACGTTGTAACTTAATCATTACTTAAAGGAACTGAAATGCTGCATCATTTCAGAGTGGGGAACAAACTGAATTCTACAGTGCCACACCAGTATCGACCAATTAAATATTTAATTGTATCTGATTTTCCTTTCAGAACAGAGAAAGTTTCAACCTCACAAAGCTTTGTCTGGAATTTCCATCAGTCAGTGTATTTATTTCTCTGTCTGTGATCAGAAAAAGATTGCTTTGAAATTGTACCGTAACCTCCATGGCTGGATTGATGTTTCTTCCTTCAGACAGAAGTCTCAGGCTTTAACTTCATTTATTTCATAATTAAGAGGGGTTTGTATGTATTAAGTTGATAAAAGACTTAGTTATTTGCCTTTTACACTTCAGTTAAAGAAGAGGAGGATGAAGAAATCATAAAGGGCTTATTAGATGCATTTACTGCACTGCTCTTGTGCATTCCATAGTTCCATGGTGCTGAAGTCCTCTGTGTTAGATGTGCCATTTCCTAGATATTGCCCATGAGCAGTTAGCAGATTATCTCAGATATCCTTTAGCCATGGTTGAAGTTGAAACAGTAAATCTCACAACATCAGGTCCTTTAGTCATTTACTTTGTGATTTCACAGTCACATGTGACACAGTTGGCAAAGCTGTGCTGGGCCTTCCCTCATACAGTGCAGCCAGACCAGGTCTGTGTCTTTGGTGTCTGTTTGACAGAAGTTCACTGCTCCAGTTATTAAGTGTTTATATCTGCCTCAGTTAGAGTCAGTATTTGAGATATATCTCACCTGTCAGCTGATGTCTCTGGAAGAAAACACACCTGTAGTGTTCCTGAATCTTGTGAGTGACTGTCCTCTTTGTCTCTTCCCGTGGGTATTTGAACTATACCTTTTGCTGTTTCATCCTCTGACCACACTGTTGCCAGAATCCAGCTCCCGCTCCACTGAGCACAGGGGAAGGTTGACCTGTGCTCCAACTAACGGTTCCGCTTCGTTGTCACATTAATGTTCCATAGGGCATCTGCTCACTTCCTGTTGAGGGTCTTATGGGGAAGGCTCTCCTAATGACATCTAATGAATAACTGAGATCAGAGAAGTGGCTCACCACAGAGTCACTCCAGCAATGCCTCTTTAGGCCACTCTGCTCACATTTCCAAGACCTCAGGTATTGTCCTAAAGGAATGAAGAATGTCTTCAGAATGATTAGCTAGGAAATAACCGTCTGGTTTTGCAAATAGTTGAGATTTCCCTTTTGTATTGGCAGTTGTCCCCTCAAAACTAAAGACAGGAATAGTGAAAAATCCTACTCATGGAAGGGTATGGAAGGGTGAGGTCACACCTAGAGCATTATATGTCTAGTTCTGGGTTCCCCAGTTCAAAAGGGACAGGGAACTACTAGAAAGAGTCCAACAGAGGGCCAGAGGAGGATGAGGGGAGTGGAGCATCTATCTTACAAGGAGAGCCTGAGAGACCCGGGCTCTTTAGCCTGGAGAAAGGCAGACTGAGGTCTTATCAGTGCATATAAATATGTAAGGGGTGGAGGTCATGAGGATGGTACTGGACTTTTCTCACTGGTGGCCAGTGATAGGACAAGGGGCAACCAGTATGAACCAGAACATAGGAGGTTTCACCTCAACTTAAGGAGAAGCTTCCTTCCTGCGAGTGTGCCAGAGCCCTGGAACAGGCTGCTCAGAGGGCTTGTGGAGTCTGCTTCTCAGGAGACTTTCAAAACCTGCCTGAACACATTCCTGTGCAAACTGATGTGGATGAACCTGCACTAGCAGATGATCTCCAGAGGTCATTTCTGACCCCTACCCTTCCGTGGTACTGTGCTAGTGTATGCACACCAGTAACATTTTTTCTAGTCAGCTGTCCCTGTGGGAGATCCTGATATGGAAAAGAAAGATTTTTGAAGGCCAGAAGTTTTATCACAAGGCAGTCTGCCGTTTTTATTATGCTTAAGCAGCAGTTAGGATGAACAATTGAATCCACATTTTGAATAACCTCATTTGAGTGGAAGTAAATATGCCAGTCAAAGCAATATCAGAGATAAACCCACTTATCTTACTGTGCAAGTCTAGGGATTGCATTTTCATTTGTGTAGTGAGCTCCACTTTGAGCCTTAGCTTTGTTCATGTTCCTCCTAATAGTATTGCATTGCTACTAGGACTGTCTGAGCCTCTCACCAATAGAGGGAAATATGCAGAATATTAGGCACGTTCTAAGAAAAGAGAAGTTCCACAACAACATATTAAAAACCAAGTTTCTGGTGAAATCAGACCTTTTACAAGATCACTCCATGCTGTAAGGCTCACAAACTCTTTTTACCTTTAACTAGATAAAGCAGGAAGAAGAGTTAGGAGCTCTGATTGCCTTGAAGATCATTCACAGTTTGAAAGCCTGCAGTAAGTTAACTCAGTCATAGATCCATTCCTACAACAGAGGTCCTTGGGAATGGTATCTCACACTGGACCTGCATCTGATATGTTTTAACATGCTCCCTTACTTTGTTTCCTTATCTTTGTGCACACTCCATGTGTGCAAACACTGGCAAAACCATGAGAAGACTGTAAAGGAAATCATAAACTGTTGTTAGAAATGCTTCCGTGAACACCTTAGAAGTTCCCTACATCAGGAGGATGTTTCCCACTCTTGCTGTAAATCACATCCAGCTGTGGGCCTGACAAAATATTCAAGGCACAAACCAGTTAACAACAACTGTCAATCAGCATCTACACCTGCAGTGAGCGATAACTGAAGAGGCTGTACTGACTGCACATCTCTGAAATAAGAGTGTATGTGACCACTTCTTAGTCTTCATAGGAAAATCCACCCTAGGCAGAGGCCCTGCATGCATCCAAGAGCTGGAGTGTGTGCCTGGGCTCTGCTGACAGTCTGCTCTGCACACTGCAAGCTGCTGCAGAGGTGCTGTTAGAAGAAACTGCAAAGCAAGAAGTGAAGCCAGGAGTTGCAGTCTGCTGTGCTCTTCCAGGTTAAGTTAGTTCCAGGCAGCTGAAAGTCATGGAAAGGACAGCAGCAGCTACATTGCTATATGGTTCAGACCCACGAGGTGTTTCTGAGAACTCTGATCCTGGAAGAGGAGCTTCAGACTCAAGGCGGTGGTGGAGGTGGGCAACATACCGCAGAGGATCCAAAACGACTCCAGTTGCTTCTGCTGTTTGGTGGATTCCACCCATGAGTTCTTTAGCTGTGTGCCACTGCAAGGCACTATTCCTTCAGAAGATCTGTACAGGAACTTTCCCCCCCACACTTTTTGATGAACAAGTCTGAGCATAGAATCAGATGGCTCATTTTTTTAAGGAAAAAGAATAAAATTAAGTTGAAGCAAGGAAGGTTGCTGATGTAGAAAGCTTCAGTCCAAAAGAATTCAAGTTTGTCAAGCTAGATACAACAGGAGGACAACATGGTGCTGTGCATGGGAACCTGGCAAGGTTTGATTGTTCACTTGAGTCTAGAGAAACAAAGAATTACTCTCCTATTCCAATGAATTTTTTCTTTCATCTGGTATGAATTGAACCTTTAGCCAGAGAGAGCAAGCCAAGAACTTCACCATTCCCATTTATAGGGTTGTAAAAACACACTCTGAAATCATAGAGAGAGAGGAGATCACAGTTCTGCCCTTTCTCTGTGGTCAGCAGAGTGCCTATAAATTCTACATGTGGTTTCGGTGTGTATTAGTTGCTCTGTTAAGAAGAGATTTACACAGCAGCAAGTTAAGCCAAAATGTTCACAATTCACAGGAGTCTATCCTGTTAATAGCATCCATCACCCCTTTTTCTAATCTGCCCAGAGTGGAGTGCTTAAGAAAAGTGCTGGTTTGGCAAAGTGGGAACCTTGTAAGTGACAGATGTGAAAGCTGACAGCCCGTTTGGACTGACTCTCTGGTCAGAAAATGGCAAAGGCCTTAGAGAGCTTCTCTCCTCCCAAGGACCAGTCAAAGCCTGGTGCAGAAGGTGTATTCCTCTGTGATGTGATTTGTTATTGTTGGAATAGGCTTCTTTTTGAAGTTTAACTTATGGAATTCTTCTGTGATTTCCATGATTGATTTTCCTTTTGTTTCTGGGAGGAACAGGTGGATAATGATTCCCGAAGTGAAAATCACCCCCATGAAGATGAGGAAGCAGAAGTGCTTGAGTCTTTCCTGCAGGGAAGAGCAAAGGGAGAAAGAGGGCAGGATGAGCATTTCTTTTCTTTTGTCCTTTTCTTGACAATTTTTTTGTAGCTGGGTCCCAGAGTGCTTTGAATTTGATAAGTTCTTTGCATTTTGACTTCTCAATACTATTTCAGTCTGAATTAAACACTTTTAAACCAGGTACATTTCAGTCTGTTAAATCAGGGCCCTTCAGTTGCAAAGTGGGCTGGGGAGAGCAGGTGCCAAGGCCAGTCTGGACTGACACAGCCTTGTCATCTCCTGCTGTTTTTCCTGCTGCCACAGCCAAGTGGAGCTTCATGGCTCTGGGGAGTGTCCCAGGGACAGTCACTCACCACAATGAAGGGGAAGGTTGTTCCAATCACAAAGACGCCCAGCCAGTTGACAACTGAGCTGATCACAAAGGCAGGAGGTCTGCAGGAGAGCTGGAAAATTTCAACCCTAATGGCAACTGTGGCACCAGCTGAAAGGAAAAAAAAAAGAGTAAGAGCTGTCAGTGTGTTTGCCTTGGACATTTGGATTGAGCATAAATATAGTATTGGCAGATGGATGCTGCTCTCATGAGCTGGCATTCAAAAGACTTCAGTATCTCGCTGGATTTTTTAAAAAGCAAATCTTTGTAGCATCTTAGAAACTGCTAAGGATCAGCTTATTAAGGTGATACATCATTCAAATGCTTTTATTGGGGAGATTCAGCAGGTGAACTGGATCTAAAGGATCCTTGAGGATTCTTCCAAGCAAACCATTCTGTGCAACTAAGAGCCTATGGGTGTGTGAGAAAGGCTGACAGCTCATGAAAGGCTGGAACAACAATTATTGTTATTATTAACAAGGATTCCCAGCATCGTCCTACCAAATCACCAATTAGTCATCTTCCTGGATTCCCTTCCTGGGAAGGCAAATCTCTTAAAAAGCAATAGGCTTGAAAAAAATAAAGGATGAAGAACAGGTAGTACATGCCACAGAAAGA
Organism: Psilopogon haemacephalus; assembly: GCA_013396835.1. NCBI lineage: Eukaryota > Metazoa > Chordata > Aves > Piciformes > Megalaimidae > Psilopogon > Psilopogon haemacephalus. The sequence goes on along the minus strand of VWZI01019112.1, from coordinate 116,909 downwards.
ATTACTCCAAAGCGGATCTTCAGCACTACTGCCTGCGGGATAAGATGTAAGAGCAAAGAATACGGAATTTAAATGAACTCTTGGTTTAGTTTTCTTTCTTTTTGTAGTTAAAAAATATTTACCCATCTGCTTTTGCTCCCTATGCTGTATTTTTTCAGTGAGTACCTTTTGCTTTCTTCCTTTTCTCTCATTAGCAAAACTTAAACCTGATGGCATTGAAGTTTCTGGCCAATCACAGAATCATAGAATGGTTTAGGTTGGAAGGACATCAAAGCTCATCCAGTTCCAACCCCCCTGTGCCATAGGCAGGGACACTTCCCACTAGAACAGGTCGCTCAAGGCCTCATCCACCCTGGCCTTGAACTCCTCCAGGGAGGGAACAGCCACAACCTCCCTGGGCAACCTGTGCCGGTGTCACACCACCCTCACTGCAAACAACTTTCTCCTAACATCCACTTTCAATCTCCCCTCTGCCAGTTTAAACCCATTCCTCCTCGTCCTGTCATTACAAGACCTTGTCAATAGTCCCTCCCCAGCCTTCCTGTAGGTCCCCTTCAGATACTGGAAGGCTACTATTAGGTCTCCTGGAAGCCTTCTCTTCTGCAGGCTGCAGAGCCCCAACTCTCTCAGCCTGTCCTGAAAGCAGAGCTGCTGCAGCCCTCTGAGCATCTTTGTGGCCCTCCTCTGGACTGGCTCCATCAGTTCCATGGCTGGACCCATATTTAAATAGCTGCAACGTTTGAATAGCCACAACATGAAGTTAGATGAATTTACCTATGCTAAATATTATTCAATATTATGCAGTATTTTCCTAGCTGTATTAATAAACTCATATGAGTCAATGCCTTTTTTTTTTTTTTAAAATGAAGTACTCACCTGGCCCAACTGCAAAGACAACTGCAAACAAGATGATTAGGCAAAGGCTGCAGTATGGCATCCAGAAATACCAGTCCTGGGAAACAAACAAATGAACAAACAAAAAAACCAAACAACTTCTGAGTGAAATCTGATGCTAACCATAGGTGAGAAATGCTGCTTCCTTTTCCAATGCTGCCACCTCGAGAGAAGCTAGGCAGTGTGGAGGGGCTGGCAGAGAAATGTGAGCAATGGGAGTGCATTTCCTGGTAGACAGAGCAGTGAGCTTTTTGCTAGGTGAGCACGGAAGCAGGTTTGCTAGTGCAGAGCAGCTGTCAAGCTTGGAAGCCTTCAATTAAAGGGAGTCTGAACAGCATTTTTGCACCCTGTCCTGCTTTCTTCTTGGTCCCATGTGCTTCCCCCCCAATCCTTAGAGATATGGGATGGCCAAATAACATATTTTTTCACTTTCATTAGATGATGGGTTCAATAACTGGTACCGAAAAGGAACTTTCCTACATCTTAGTCAAGAAGATAGCAGACTTGATGCTTGAGGAAAGAGTTCTTCCATTTTTCGCTTGAGATCCTTCGTGAGTGAAACAAAAATGGAAGTTTGCTGCCACCTTGCTTCCAGGCCGGTACATAGTAGTGTCTATGGAGCTGCTCTTGGATGCATCACTTTCTTCTGAAGAAGCTGCTGCTGTGGCATTTACAGAGTTGAGCTCTGTACTGTGAGGAAAAAATAAAAAGGTGCATCCCCAGCACCTTCTGTGGCAAAGTTACATTTCTGTTTAACCAATGCAAAGGGTCTGAGGGCTATTCTCCTAGGACTGTCTTTTGATCTCTGATGGCCAGCATTTGCTGCTTGCAGTCTGATGACATCAGGAATCAGTGGTAGTCTCCCAGTGTTTTGAGTTCCTTGCTGAGCTCATGGGATTGTGTGGAAAGGAAGGCAGGAGCACAAGAGGGTTAATCCTATGTATAGGTGAGCTTGATCTTTAGGATATGAATATCCCAGAGGGTAACTCAGAAGTTATTTGGGCACCTCCAAGCCTCGCTCTCCTCTCAGCAACACGGTCCTGGCTGTGAGCAAAGGTTATGAATAGAAGAGAGAGAGAAACCTGCCATGCATTTCCTTACCTGTAGGGAGAGAGTCACGGTGATGGCAGCAAGCAGTGAGCCCATGATCAAATAGCCTCCTCTTAGGAGCACCTTCCTGCCAAGTCGCTCGATGATGGAGCTCTGAAGGACAGAAATCCCACTGGAATCAGTGCCAGGGGAGCAAACACTGACCCATTCCCATAGCAGTGAGACTTACACAGACCACAGCAGCTACAAGTTCAGAGAGACCAATGGCGAGGGTCATATAGGAGATCATTCTTTCCTCAAAGCCAGCAGCCTGGAGGACTTCAAAAGTATAAAAATAAATCTGAAACAAAACCCATAGAACAGTAAGAGGAGAAAAGAACTGATCCTTACCCATTCCTATGAGTCACTGCCCTGGAGAGGAGCCGCTAACCAAGAAGCTTGCTCTGCAGCTTTGGAGTAAGCTGTGCTCTTTTTGGTAGCACTCACTTTCTTGGCAGACAAAAACATTGTAAAATGTTAATCAGTTACTTTGATAACAATGAAAATGCTGGGATAGAAGAACTTCCTGCTGCTGCACTGTAATTAGGTTGGCAGAGTCCTGATTTGGGTGATTTCAGATACAGCCAGGTGTGTCATCTGTTCTGGAGTCCATCTCCAAACATCATAGAATGATAGAATCATAGAATGGTTTAGGTTGGAAGGGATCTCAGAGCTCATCCAGTTCCATCCTCCCTGTGCCATAGGCAGGGACACCTCCCGCTAGAACAGGTTCCTCAAGGCTTTATCCAACCTGGCCTCGAACACCTCCAGGAAGGGAGCAGCCACAGTACTCCAGGTGGGGTCTCACAAGAGCAGAGTAAAGGATAAATTCTTCTTTCTCAGGAAAGAAGAGCAGAGGTTATGGAGTCATGAGAGGGCAAAGCAAACATCTTCTCAAGTATCTCTGTGAAGATACACTGAGATGATAGATTCCAGCCTAAACTGGATTCCAAAAGTGTCTTAATTCCTGAAGGAGGTAACTCCAGCAAGGACCTCTTAGGAGCAGTGCAAAAGGATGTTGCACAAAAGAGCATGGCCAAGCTTTGCTGACTCCTGCTTCTGCTGTAGGAGGGCTGGTAACCAGCAAGTTGTGGTTACCTGAGAAGCCTGAGAACAATGGAGGGAGCTCCTGGGAGCAGTGATGTTTCCTTTAAGGTCACCAGTAAGTGTTTGGAGGCTTTAAGGAGGAAGTGCACTCAACTGCATTGATGCCACATAGCTGAATTGTGGCGGTCAGAATAACTATCATGTACAGCTGCCAACGGGTAGCTGGTTCTCTCATTAGTTCCAGGACACTCAAGATCTTGGTGTTTTTCATTGTTGCCTTCTCTTTCATGATGTCATCAATGTCTGCTTGGTGATGGCCTTCTCCCCAGAGCTGCCTTATGGCTGTGGAAGAGAAGGAGAGTGAGACCTGCCATGTTAGTTCACCTCTGTTGCTTGTTGCCTAAGCAGTTTGTTGAGTAGGTGCTGCAAGTGCCTGGCAGCACAGCATGAATGGGCTGTGGCTGTGGGTTGAGGCAGAGATGGCCTCTAGGCTGTTCCAGAGCCCTGGCCCTCTCCTGCACAGAGGGACCTGTTCTGACAGAGGGACCTAGTGAGGTGCATGATGATTCCCTCCCAGTCCACTGATCCACTTTTCTCCCTTCTCCTCTTGGGTAAGAAGGGTAAGAGCAGAGCTTGGGTAAGAGCAGAGCAGAGCTGAGGGGTGCCCTGTGGAGCCCTGACCTGCAAACTGCCATCTGTCTTCTCTCACTCAGCACCAGACTGACTGCTCAGGTGGTGCCACCTGAATGCAAAAGCTTTTGTAGTACGGAACTGTAATGAGAAGCAGTTTCATGTTCTCTGTGAGGACTACAACAAAAATATACTCAGAAGGTATTCAGAGTCATCTTAGAAAGGAGCAAGAATAAATTTTGTCCTGCTTATCATTTTCCATATAAGGAGAGCCAACATCACAAACCAATTGAAAGCCAAGTGAGGAACAGGAACCTGGAGCCCTCGGTTACCTTTTTTGCAGGCTTCCTGGTCTCCTTTATGCATGAGGAGATATGGTGGGGACTCAGGGAAGAAGGGCAGAGTGACTATTTGGACCAGTGCTGGAAGTCCAGAGGATGCCATCAGCATGGGCCAGAGGGTCTGACTGCCCAGCAGCTCCCTGATGGGGATAAAATATGTGTACAGGAAAGAAAGTTCATTGCATTGGTTTTGAGGAGAGAAAGTAAAATAAGGGAAAGCAAAGAGGAAGAATCAAAAGGGAGAGGGGCTCCAGAACTTAAATGAGCTCAGTTATACCTTTGTCCTGAAATTTGCCCTACGGCTTTTCCCAGCGCCCAGAAGAAAGAGCAGGTAGAGTTTGCAAATCCACGCAGCTTCCTGGGGGAGATTTCCCCAGCGTATTGGTGATGGAGAGGGGCACCAAGACCTTGGGGTGAGAATTGTAAGAGAGAAGAAAGATGCCATTCATAACCAGCAGAAGTACAACTGCATGAAAATAACTAAGCCTCATGTACCAAACTTTTTCTCATACCTCACCCACGACTGAGATTTATTTTCATCACTAGACTTTCTAACGCCTTCAGCCAAAGTAGCTGGCTCCTGTCTTTCTTTTTTTCTTCACAGTGCAATCCCCTTTGGGGTGTAGGTGCACTATTTTCTTAGTGGAAGGTTCTTATTAACTTTGAATAAAGATGTAAGATCTGGGGAGAGCCTTCTGACCTGTGGGAGAAATCTTTTACCTGCACTTATTCCACACATGAAGCGTCCAATTAGAATCATCTCGAAGGACTGAGCTGCTTTGCTGAAGCCCATGATGGATGCTCCCACTATCATGAGCAGGTTGTTGCACAGGAGACATTTCTTTCTGAAAACACAAGGAAGGAAAGAGATTTCCTGGAAATCAGAAGGGAATGGCACTTGAGCTTCTGGCATGGAGGATTATCTTGGATGAAACTGTCTTGCTGGCTTTGCGAAATTTTACATCTGTGGTTGTCATAGTTTTTTGTGTAAGAGCTCAACAGACTTAGATTATTTTACTTTACTCTTTTAAGGAAAAGGGCAGTAAAATAATTATGCTCTTACTGAATTGGAGAGGAATACAGAAAAGCTGTATTTAAAGATGTGCAGGAAAAGATACAGCATATATGAATCCTTAACAGCTAATACAAATACAGGGTACATGAGAATTCCTCCAAAACCTTCTCCCCAACCAAGCTACACCAGCAAAACCCTGGTGCTCATTTTCTCCCCTCCCCCAAACCACCACAGTAATCCAGGGCTAAATCAGCCCTTCCACACAGATGGCATGGCACTCCAGGATCACAGTCTTGGACCTGGGAGTCTGGGAACAATTCTGGGTGTTGTAGTAAAGGAAAATCCTAAAGGTTTTCTGCACTTGCAAAAAGCATTGTGAAGCACCCACACAGCATGTCAGAGCATCTCAGTGCTGCAGTGAGGGTGGTGAGGCACTGGAACGCATTGCCCAGGGAGGTTGTGGCTGCTCCCTCCCTGGAGGTGTTCAAGGCCAAGTTGGATGAGGCCTTGAGCGACCTGTTCTAGTGGGAAGTGTCCCTGCCTATGGCACAGGGTGTTGGAACTGGCTGATCCTTGAGGTCCCTTCCAACCTAAGCCATTCTATGATTCTATGATTTTGAGTAGCACCTCAGCCTTCATCTGGGGACTGCCTTTCCTCCCAGCCTGAGTAACTACATCTGGTGTGAGAGGCTGGCAGCACAGCTGATTAGCCTGTGTTACAAGACAAGGGCAAGCAGCAGCCAAAGCTGTTGCCACCAAGGGTAACCTGGCTGTATTACAGTCATGACAAAGCCTGAAAGTCTGTCTCACATTGAAAACCTCAACTGCAGTTTCCTTAAGCTAAGATTCAGCTGACAAACTGTTTTTAATCAGACATACTTGCCATACTTGACAGTCAGGTATCTGCTTCCTGCAGAACCCAAGAGCCCTCCTATGCCAAAGATGGAGACAGTCATAGACCAGAGGAAGAGGAGGTTGTCCTGGTGGGCGGGGTGTCCATATTGCTCCAGCCAGGTTTCATTAATGAAAGCCTTAACATGCTGAGATGGAAAAAAAGAGTTTAGCAGTAACAGTGACTCCAGTGCAGCTGTTTTGTTATATTAGGACATAATTTTGTTTCTTCAGCTTAACTCGCCATCTTGGATATACTCTAAGCATGCATTAGCTAACAGACACAGTGTGAGTGAATATGAGGCACTCATTTTGCCATTAAAATGGGGTTTTTCTTTGGCTTTTTGCCCCTGAAATCTGGGGAACTGAGGCACAGACTTGTGTTGAAGGACAGTGTCAATGGAGCCCGCTGAAGCAGGCACAGGAGCTGTAGGTTTAGAGGGGAGGCAAGATGCCACCCCAGCCAGTGTGGCATCTGAGAACAAGTTGCAGGCCTCTCTTTTCTTCTGTTTTCCACACTTCAATGAGTTTGTGCTTTCCATGACAGCATAGCAAGGGACAGAATCATGAGAGGAGGGCCCTGTGGTTGACCCCTTGCTGCCTGCTGCAAGGGAGCATCCTCAGGCAGCTATGTAGGCTCAGTGCCACCCTTAAGCTTTTGTGCCATGTGCTCTTTGCCTACCTGAGACATGTAGGTGATGGTAGAAATCTGAAATCCATTCTGGAACGTTCCCCCAATCCCCAGGATAGCGACCATTTGAAAGAGCCCTCGGTACTGCACCTGCAGAGAAAGGACAGAGGCTTCTTAGCTTTGTAGCTGCACCAGGCTGCCCTTGGAAGGCATCTTCCATTTGCTCAAGAGGTTTGCAGATGGGCATGCTGCCTCTGCCTGCTCTGCTGCAAAGGGTGCATCCTCCTGTGATCTCCCTGCATCCAGCCTTATCCTATGGAAACCTTTACATTTCCTTCCTCTCACTGATAATTAATCCAGAGTAGTGAGCTGGAGGTCATTCAGGGCTAATACTTGTGAGGGTGGATTTGAGGAGTGAGATCTTACTTTCTTCTCTGCTACCTGGACAGTGGCCAGGCTAACTGCAGCTCAGACCTGTGCCCTCAGTAGTGACCCAGACCTTCCCTATCTTATCTGAGAAAGCAGCTGTTGTGCTAGCTACCTTTCAGGCTCTGGAGTAGTGTACAGTGATCCTTCCATCCAAATTTTGTGGTAAAGCTTCCTGAAACCTCACAAAAAAATTGAACTTCTAATGATAAAGAAAAGAACACTGAAATGGGGAGGAAAAGGAAGACCACTAGTGCTTATAGCATGTTTTTTCACTGTGGTTTCTGTCAGTGTGGCAGCTTTTGGAAATCCTTGGGTTTTTTTCATAGCTGGACAAGAGAGAGCAGCAAGGAAAAGTATTGGGAGAGAATTTCCATTCTGCATTGGTTCTGCTGAGCTGTGCTGTAGGAGGTTGGTGTCTTCTTTAACTCTTATTGCCCCTCCTGCCCATTTCAAGCATTGCTCCTCTTAACCTCTTGGTAGCTTTGGGAACAGAACGGGTCAGTTACAGAGCTAGTCAGCTACAGAGCTGGTCATTTTCAGAGTTGGTCAGCTACAGAGCTGGTCATTTTCAGAGGTAGTCAGCTACAGAGCTGGTCATTTTCAGAGTTGGTCAGTTACAGAGGTAGTCAGCTACAGAGCTGGTCATTTTCAGAGTTGGTCAGTTACAGAGCTGGTCAGTTACAGAGCTAGTCAGCTACAGAGCTGGTCATTTTCAGAGGTAGTCAGCTACAGAGCTGGTCATTTTCAGAGTTGGTCATTTTCAGAGTTGGCCAGTTACGGAGCTGGTCAGCTACAGAGGTAGTCACACATCTGAAAATATACAACCAGTCCAGTGGTTATGTTTGCACTGCAGCAGCCTTTGCACCAGGGCATAGTGAATAAGCTCTGATGAATGAAAACTTGCCAGCCTTTCAGAGGAGCTCTGCCGTGTTCCTCTTGCCCGGACCACAGGTTAAGTGAACCCAGCAGCAGCTGCAAGCTCTTCCTTAAAGAGACATTGCCCTAGTTAGAGCTGTCTCACTGATGTGTGAAGGGTCAAGACACAACCATAGGCAGGATATAAGAGTTGCAGGCTCCCACAAACGTATCTCTCAAGATGCCACAGCTTCCAACACTTGGTCCTGCTCTGTGCCTTTCAAAACCTCTGCCTGCCATCTCTTACACTAAGTACTTAGCGCTACATTTAAGAAAGCTCCTTTTTCAGCAGGTGAGCAAAACAAATGATGCTTGAGGATAAGCAAATGTCTTCCAGTACATGAAGACATTTCAGAAATGTTAATATATTGATAAAAAATGTGGATGGCAAAGCACCTGAAGTGCAAACATCTGCAGAACCGCTTCTGAGTTGCTTTTGGTGAGTAGGAGACTTGCTGGTTTGGCTGAGATAAGGATTTGTTTTTCTCTCCAGCAGTAGCAGTGTACAGAAATGTCACAGGTTAGGATAGCCCAGAGAGTACTCACCAGGTCTGCTAGGAAGCCGGGCATCTCTGGCTGGGGGCTGCCTGTCCACTCTGTGGTGTGTCTTTGTCATCACAGGCTGCTGTGTCTCTGTCTCCTGCCTGCTGGTACTGCAGTGGGCATTTGGCTTCAGGGAGCAGAGTTAAATTTTTACTCTTTCATCTTTGCTCACTCACATTTACTTCAACTGGCCAAAGTTAACACTGCTGGATTAAATATTTCAGGAAATAATTGCATCTTGTCCAGTCCCCAGGGGAAAAAAATTCAAAACAGAGGAAGTTTTGCACCTTAGGGGCATCTAGGGATTTGGAAAAGGAAAGGAGAACAGGCTTAAAGGATGTCAGAGGCTGGAATGGACCCAAAGAGATCATCAAATCCAGCCTCCCTGCCAGAGCAGGACCATACAATATAGCTCAGATCACACAGGAACACATCCAGACAGGGCTTGAAAGGTTCCAGAGAAGGAGACTCCACAACTTCTCTGGGTAGCCTACGCCAGTGCTCTGGGACCCTTACAGTAAAGAAGTTGTCCCTTGTGTTGAGCCGCAACTTCCTGTGCTGCAGCTTCCATCCTCTGCTCCTTGTTCTATCCCAGGGAGCAGTGAGCAGAGCCTGTTCCCCACCTCCTGACACCCAGCCCTCAAATATTGATAAACACTGATTAAATCCCCTCTCAGTCTTCTCTTCTCCTCACTAAGCAGCCCCAGGTCCCTCAGCCTCTCCTCATCAAGCAGTGCTCCAGTTCCCTCAGCATCCTTGTAACCCTCTGCTGGACCATCTTCAGCAGATCCCTGCCCAGAATCTGCACAGAGCAGCTGGTACAAAGTTTAGTGACTGTTATTCATTATTAGGTGAAGTGTGCTCTCTTTGGGATTCATTGGCATAGTAAACAACATTTATTACATGAAAATAGGAACTTGGTTCTTTCTTCCAGGTTTGATATGAGACATTGAGTTCATTATAATCCCAAACTGCCAATCATTGCCCTTGGTCCTATCACTGCAGGCCTTTGCAAACAGTCCCTCTGCAGCCTTCTTGTAACTCTCTTCAGGTACTGGGAGGCCTCTATTAGGTGTTCCTGGAGCCTTCTCCAGGCTGGACAATGCCAGCTCCCTCAGCCTGTCCTCATAGCAGAGATGTTCCAGCCCCCTGATCATCTCTGTGGCCTTCGTTTGGACCCTGTCCATCAGGTCCATGTCCATATTGTCTTATGATGACCTGTCAACTATTGACTGCTCTCAGGTTTCTAAGCTGATAGAACTTGTGCCTGTGAAGTAATAATACTCAGATATGTTCCAGTACCAGAGAACAAAACAGTTTGCTGTGTTTCCTTTTGCAGTCTGCAAGCATCAAGGTTGCTTATGACCTTACTTGATATATGGGACCTGTGCTGAAACAAGTCAGGCTTGGTGGCACCTAAATTTCTGACTTCTTCTTCAGGGTGTTAGTCACAGCAGTGACACTGAAGCAGTAGTACAAAGATGAGTAAGCTAAACCAAAAAGGCTTAGCTCACTTGTTTGCTCCCTGCCTTTGTGTAAAACAGAGGAGGGATGAATAGTCACAAGATTTTGAGACGTTGCTTGCAGACGGGTGAGAAAGAGAGGCCTTGGCATGGAGTTAAAAGCACACACAAACATTAATGTTGGCAGGTTAATCGTGGACTGCCTGGTTTATCAGTAACCACCAGAGATGCAGCAATAGGAAGCTCTCACAAAGCAGGAACCCTTGTGCATTTTCCTTTGCTCTATTTATGCTTTTTTAGACAAAGTGTCCATTTGCCTTTTTATATTGGGTGTAAAGGACCCAGCCAACCAGCAGCCCAGGGATGGGCTTCCATATGAGTCAGCAGACCTGTGGAAAGGTGACTCTTGCTGTTCCACTTCAAGCCCACAGGGCAGGGAAGGGGAAGCAGTTTTCAGGCCTTCTCCTCCTCCCCATTCAAACCCACAGAAGGGGAGAAGGAAGGAATTTGGGATGCTCCAGGACAACCATATATTGAAAACTCTATTATTTCATGGTCTCTGGACCCCAGGCAGCCTCTGAGCACCACATCTCCAAGCAGCCCTTCTCTATTTGTGAACAGCAGGTCGAGCAGGGCTGCACCCCTGGTAGGCTCATGTAACAGCTGGGATAAGATAGATGTGTTATGCCTGAGAATGTTTCCCATGCACCCATCCTGAGAAGTATCCATAGTTACTAATATCTTCCTGCTACAGAGATGTCCTAGGACAGGGCCATTGTCCCTCAGCATGGAGAGCAGGGCTGGATATAAGACAGGAGTGCTTGGATTAATGACAAGCTAGCTGGGCATTACTTTGAGGACTGCATTTTATTGAGAAAAGTCCGTGTTAAGGTTTAGCTTTCAGCTGACTTTTGAGACAGGGCTTTTTGGCACTGGAAGTTGCCTATGGTGGCCTGTCAGAGCTTGGTGCAGAAAGTCTTTTCTTCAGCAGCTTTCTCCTCCACAGCTTGAGGAGGTTTCTTCCGAAACCGGCGTCTGGTGAATTCTTCTGTGATTTCAGAGGTTGATTTTCCTTTTGTTTCTGGGAGGAACAGATAGATGGCAATCGCTGAAACTATCAGTACAGCAATGAAGATGAGGAAGCAAAAAGGGCCAAGAAGCATCTGGAGATAAAAATAGAATGAGATAAGTGGCTTCCCTTGCACCCACAGATTCCTGTACGGTGGGGATTTATCCCTGGGAAATGAGGAGTAAGTTGGTTTTAGTGAAGGGATATTGATTTGTCTTTTCAGACTGTTTTCTGAAGCCTGGGGAAGTGTTTAACAGAAATGGCCTCCATATACCAGTAAGGGAACCACAGCTTTGATCATCTCCAGCTCTGCCATATATCAGAGCAGCTGACAGCCACTGGCATATAGAGCTGGCATTTCATCCTATTCCCTATCCAGACCAGCCTAGAAATCCAGTTTAAACTGGTAAAAGCAAAGAGCAGATTCAAATTAAATTACATACGACAGCAAAGGGGAAAACCATCCCAGTGAAAGTGAGGCCCAGCCAGATGACCATTCCACCAATGACAAAAGCAGAGGACCTCGTTGAGAGGGTGAAGATTTCATTCATGACAGATGCAACAGCTCCAGCTGAGGAGAAAAACATTAAAAGGCAATAGACATATTGTTGTAGTTAACTGTTTGCCTCCAACTCAGTAAATCCCCATCACTGGTCAAACACAGCCTTGTGGAGAGAGATGGACACCCTGAAGTGCAGTTGCAATCTATCTAAGATGTACAAAACAGAGCTGGATGGCCCATTTCTGCCCACTGCCCATAGCAGACCTCTGGGTTCTGCTGCCATGGGAATTCTGGTAGCTTTTCAAGACATTCATGGCCCTCATACACAGCCCTTACAATAATAGAGGGTGCCATCTGAAATTGGAGACTGCAGCAAGTACAAGCAAGGTTTAGTCAGGGATCTTTCAGAGTAAGTATTGGTCTTAAGTGAGTCTTAATAGAGAGCTGTAAAATTGGTTCTGGTGTTACCTAGATGTAGGTGATTCAGGTGACATTAAGAGAGGATGAGAAAGGACAGAGCATTGCTGAGAGCCAGACTGTGCCAGCAGGGATCAGTCCTTAACAGAGTAGGGTCTTACAGGTGAGCTGAGAAGAGCCTGGTGCTTTAGAGAAGGCTGCCTATGCCCTTAGGCAAAGGCAGAATCTGTGTGCACTGAGCAGCATTCACACCCTCCCAAACAAGGCTTACTAAGTTGATTAACAAGTGGGGTTTGGGGCTTGAGTCTGTAATGCAGTGAGAGGAAACGGGATCTTGATTCATCAGACTGAATCGTTTCATATCATTTATTAAACCAGTTGTTTCTTGGGTCATTAATTTGTCCAAAATTGTGACTTCCCCAGTTTCAGTCCAGACTAAGCTGTCAATTTTCAAAGATATATCTACTTCTGCTTCCATGTATTCCTGCCCTGTGCTTATCCATGGGGTCCAAAGTTTCCTGTTGTAGCTTTTGTTGTCATACTCACATGGTCCTATTCCATAGGCGATGATAAATAAAAAGATGAGGATAACACTGCAGTAATGCAGCCAGAGGAACCGATCCTAGGTGAAAGTGAAAGGAGGGAGAGGAGAAAACAAAAATGAATTCTATAGCTGTAGCATGCTTGATCCAAACACTTGTGACAAAGTCTGTGATGCTCAGCTCTGTAACAGGTGCTCATGGAGCTACTTAGCTTTCTGTAATGAATGTAATGGAAGGCTAAAGGTGCCTGAACCTACCTACAGAGGTGAGCTGAACTGCACCCTGGTCTGCGAGACAAGCAAGGAATCACAGAATCCTAGAATGGCTGGAAGGGACCTCAGAGATCATCTACTCCAAAACCCCTGTCATGGGCAGGGACACCTCTCAACTAGACTCAGCTGCTCAAAGCCTCATCCATCCTGGCCTTCAACACTCCTAGGGAGGAGGCATCCACAGCCTCCCTAGGCAGCCTGTTCTAGAGTCTCACCAATGTTGTACTGAAGAACTTCCTAAGCTCCAGTCTAACCCTGCTCTGCCTCAGCTTCAAACCATTCCCTCTTTTCTTGTCTCTTAGACACCCCTAGGAAAAGTCCCTCTGCAGCCTTCCTGTAGGATCCCTTCAGGTATTGGAAGGCAGCTCTAAGGTCCCCTGAGCTGATTACAGCTTGGGGAAAATTGTTACTGGCTCACTCTTTTTCTGAGTGAATTAGACAACCTTGGAGAAGTGTTTAAATCACTGTGGACCAGAAGACATTTGCCAGTCTGAAAGAAGCAAAAGCTTATGGGCTGACAGCAATGGCACAGCTTAAGCCTCAACTCTGAGTTCCTCACTACTTTCCATCATCCCACATGGAAGTATCTGGAGAGCAGCAGCTGGGTCACTTCTATCAAGGGTGAAAATTGATGGTTGTTGGGAGGACCAGCACACACTGCTTCAGCTGCGGGAGGCATGGGATAGCAAATGGGAAAGGTGACAGCAATGATGCTTATCTGAAGATTTAGAAGACAGCAGAACAAGACACAGGGGAGCTTTGGGGAGGTCAGGCAGGCAGAGAGCTGGAGGAAAGCTGAGCCAGGCTGATGGTTTTACAAAATATTTTCCAGTGACTGTTTGAAAGCCTGATTACAAAAAGGTGAACTACAAGGCAGGACAAAGAAAGCCTTTACACAGAGGCTGAATTTATATTCAGAAGATATTCTGACCTGCTATTTTGGGGCATGAAAGTTAAGGCTTGGCTATCTGCTGTCCTGCAGAAGGAGTTCTGCTGCAGATCTACTCCCAGAGAGTGATTTGCTTACACTCAGTAGAAGGCTTGTTTCAAGCAGCACCAGGATCAGAGCCATCAGGGAATAACCACCCCACAGCAGCAGCCGGCGTCCAAAACGGTCAATGATGGAGCTCTAAGGGTGTAAAAAAAAAGAGAAAATGCTGTCACTGGAGGCATGGCAAACCCAGCTGGCAGCCTTCCAACAAACCAAGCATCTTTCTTTTTTTTTTTTTTTTTCGTTTAGAAAACACAAATCTGATTGGTAGCAACTTGATTGTTTATTGAATTCCTTCCAGCCTCTCTAATGCTATGAATTGCCAGCACTGCTCAACTTTGCAGTTACTGCCATCAATGGAAGGGTGCTACAACTCCTTTCAAACATACACAAACACATGGCAAGAAGTACACTTATTTGTGTTTGAATGATGTTTGTCTCTGCCTGTTTGAACGAGAGAGAGATTTCTGTAATTGTGGAAAATGAAGATGGGAAGATAGATGTAAAAGGTGGGACAAAACTTGGAGTGGATGGCAACAACCCACTTCACAGATTTATGCAGTACCACACCATAATTCTTCAGGTCATAAGGAGGAGATCAATTTTCTTTAAGGAAGGCTGGACTCAGGTCAGGTGTACTTTAACTCCTCAAGCCCCAGAAAGGTCTGACTTACACAGAAGATGACAGAGGTGAGCTCAGAGACTGCAACTCCTAGAGATACATATGGGATTATGCTTTCCTGCAGGTTGGCTGTCCGAAAAATTTCTGAGGTGTAAAAGGTGATCTGGGGAATTAAAAAAAAAAATAAAATCAGAATGAAGCATAGTCAGTAGATGTGACATGGACTTGACCAGCAACGCTTAGTTTTGTCATCCCAGCAAAAGCAGCAGAGTGATACTGGGGCTTAGCAGAGGTGACAAATCTGATTGAGATAGGAGAAATCAAAAGGGTAATGGAGATAAAGAAAGGATTTGAATGGCCAGGAAAATAAAAAAGGAAAAGAAAGGAAGGAAGAAAGGAAGGAAGGAAGGAAGGAAGGAAGGAAGGAAGGCAGGCAGGCAGGAAGGCAGGCAGCAGTTGAACAAGCTGCAGAAGAGTGCACAGGCTTAAGACTAGAGACAGACCTACTGGCAGGTGATTAAAATGACATCCAGGAAAGTGGTGATGAGCTGTAGAGGCCTCAGCCACCTTCATGTGTAAACAACTGAGAGGAAATTACTTAATTGTTAAATCTCTTATCAAAAGGAATGCACATTGCATGGTTATAGCTAACGTCTGCTACTGCAGAAGCCAAAGGAAGTGGAGCTGAAAGTCTAGCTGGGTGTATCTCTGAGTGGTAGCAAGGTTTAGGGTCTTTATGATCTTTCCTTCTACAGAGCCTTTGGAAATCCCACAAGGGAAATGAACATAACTGCTCCTGCAGGAACTCAGGCTGAGTTTTCTCTTGTGTTCCTACCTGGGAAAATCTATTAAAAATATGAAGAATATTAGTAATGACACCACAGATGTGCCAGTGGGCTCTGTGTGAGGAGGAGCAATGCAGATCCAGAGGAAAGCAGCAAGTTGGAATCGTGGTGCTTTGTTTCCTTAATAGCAGATTGAAGCATGGAAATAAGTTGTACTCAACTGCACTCAGGCCACAGAGCTGCAGACTCAGCAAAAGCAGGAGCATGGTGCTCAGCTGTGGATACACAGAGGATTCTCTCAGCACCTCCAGGACATTCATGATTTTGGTGCCTTTTGTTGTAGCCTTTTCCTTCATCAAGTCATCAAATTCTGCCTGATAATTCCCTTCTCCCCAGAGCTGCTTCATGGCTACAGAAGAGACAGAATGAAGTACACTCCTCCATCATCTGATCCACGCAGAGCTCTGTATTCTTCAGCTCCTAATGACAATGAAACATTTGCAGTTCTGTCCATGCTTTGATTCACCAGTCACTGAGCAAAGAGCTGGAAACATGCTGAGGCTTCCCTGGGAGATGGCTTTCAACTTGATCTAATATTTTAATCTTAACTATTTCTGATGGCTTTGCTTAGTCTGTTGGGCTTTAATCATGGAATTATCAAGAGCTCTGTGGTTGGCTGATACATTGCCTCTGTTAGCTTCACTTTCCCAGGAGTTAAGGTTTACTAAGTCAAGCATTTAAAGGTTTCTTTTACCTTTCAAGCAACCAGCCTTGTCTCCTCTTTGCAGCAAGAGATAGGGAGGGGACTCAGGAAAGAAAGGCAAAAAGAACAGTTGGATTGATGCCATCACTCCGGAGAAGGACAACAGCATGTGCCACGTGTCTTCAGTTCCTAAAAGATCCCTATGGAGGCACAGTAGAGTGGGTTTATAGTCCAGTACAAATGCCATTTACCACTGGTTTGATGTTTTCTAGATCCTAAACTAGCTGAAGAGGCACAATACCCATACAAGCCCTTGAAAACATCAGCTCAAACAGGAGATGTTTCGGCTAGGGAAAGGCAAGTAGACCAATGCTTTATTTCTACAGCAAGGCTGGTGGCATTTGAGTATTTTCTGATAGATCAGCAGAGTTTGAGTATTCCCACAGCAGCCTTCGGAACCAATACTGCAGTTCTGCATGAGGTTGTCAAGAAATCAGCAGAGATTTCAGATCTAAGCAGTTTGCTGACTGTGTTTACATTTAACCTTTAGCTTCTGCAGAGAGACTTCACCTCCAGAGATGGACTCATCCTTTCTCAATAGAAGAACCTTTGTCTCCCCGGTGGAAACCCCCCACTGTTATGGGTAGAGGGATCCTTTTAGTGTCTGTCTGCATCTAGGACTGGAAGAACAACAACTTCCCTGCTGTGCAGAAGACAAATACACAGCAAATAGGGTGAGAAGGGGTAGCACAAATACCGTAAGCCAAGAACCCTCGCTACTGCTTTTCCAAGTGCAAGGAACACAGAGGAGGTCACATTCACAAATCCACGCAGCTTCTTGGGTGAGATCTCTCCAGCATACTGAACGTGGGCATTCATGTTTACCCCTAGGATGAAAAAGACAGGAGAGAGCTGAAGCTACAGAAAGCAAGAGACAGGAGCTCTTTTCGTTTCACCTTCAGCTTAAAGGTAGCTCTCTCCTCTCTCTTTTGAACCCTTTAATGTGTCTTCCACAGCAATAGGGTAAAAGGTACCTTTTACTTTTAAAAAAAAAGTCTTTTACTTTAAAAAAGGTACCTTTACTTTTTACAAAGTGCCTTTTACTTTTTAAAAAGTGCCTTTTCCTTTAAAAAAACACCTTTTACTTTTAAAGAAGTACCTTTTACTTTTTAAAAAGTTTTTTTTACTACTTTTAAGAAGTACCTTTTACTTTTTTATAAGGGCCTTTTACTTAAAAAAATCCCCAAACTTTTACCATTAAAAAAAATACCTTTTCCTCTAAGCAAGATGTTTAGCTAACCCTTCAGATGCCTCTCTCAGCAAGACCCCTAAAAGGCAAAGCACAGCTCATCTTACCTCGTCTCAGTCTGTTCCTTGTTCCAGTGGGGTTTCTGTGCATGCCCTGGGCACTCCCAGCAGGAGGATTTCTGTGTCCACCCCAAGGAAGTCCCACTAATATGGAGTAGTGTGGAGTCCTACCAGCACTGAAGCCCTCCAGGAAGCGCCCGGTCAGGATCATCTCCAAAGCCCTGGCTCTCCTGCTGAAGCCGATGTTCAGCGCGGCTATTATCAGGACCACGTCATTGAACAGCAGACATTTCTTCCTGCAACAGCAAGCAGCACAGGGCTATGATCCCTGCTTTCCCTTTTTCATCGTTAACTGATCCTGCCTGTTTTCTGGATTTTGCAGACCAAGCTGTGGCCACGTTTTAATTTCTATCCCTTGGTTATAGGACAAATACAAATATGTGCAGGGTGAGTGCCAGGAGGCTGGAGCCAGGCTCTGCTGGGTGATGCCCAATGACAGCACAAGGGGCAATGGGTGGAAGCTGAGGTATAGGAAGTTTCATTTAAACATGAGGAGGAATTTTTTCACTGTGAAGGTGACAGAACACTGGAACAGGCTGCCCAAGGGGGTTGTGAAGTCTTCCTCTCTGGAGATATCCAAAACCCGCCTGGATGTGTTCCTGTGTGAGCTGCTCTAGGTGATCCTGCTCTGGCAGGGGAGTTGGACTGAATGAGACAGGCTAAAAGAGTTGGGGCTCTGCAGTCTGGAGAAGAGAAGGCCTCCAGGAGACCTTGTAGTAGCCTTCCAGTATCTAAAGGAGGCCTACAGGAAGGCTGGGGAGGGACTATTGACAAGGTCTTGTAATGACAGGATGAGGAGGAATGGGTTTAAAGTGGCAGAGGGGAGATTGAAAATTGGTGTTAGGAGGAAGTTCTTTCCAGTGAGGGTGGTGAGACACTGGCATAGGTTGCCCAGGGAGGTTGTGGCTGTTCCCTCCCTGGAGGTATTCAAGGCCAGGCTGGATGAGGCCTTGAGCGACCTGTTCTAGTGGGAGGTGTCCCTGCCTACGGTACAGTGGGGTTGGAACTGGCTGAGCTTTGAGGTCCCTTCCAACCTAAACCATTCTACGATTCTATAATAAAAAAGTTTTGCCTACAGGCCACCTGCTCCCTTCTGCACTGCTGCTGTGTTGTTGGGCTCCCAAGGACAGTGCTGACACAGAACTTTCAGATACTTGTTTCTTAGCAAATTTTCAGCAAAAATAAAGGAATTGTATGGCACCAAAACCTGGGCCAAAGGCATCAGAAACAGTTGCATATTCTTGTCTCCCTTGGTGTGCCTTGGTGTAGCTACACAAGCCAAGTAAATTCTGCACCAGAAAGGGCTCGTGAGAATTCTGGTAACCTGTTGTGTTAGGTGAGCAATATTTCATTGCAGCCCTGATTAGCAAGCTGTTGGGAAATGCACTTACTTGCCATATTTTGCAGTCAGGTAGCCACTACACAGACAGCCCAGCATGCCCCCCAGGCAGTACACAGACACCAGGAGGGACCACAGCAGGGTCAGCGTCTCCTGGTGCAGCATGGAGCCGTAGCGCTCCAGCCATGTTTCATTGATGAACTTCTGGATGTGCTGAGACAGACAAAAAAGATTTTTCTTCCACTCAGGCATTGATCAGAAGAGTTCTTAAGATTGTTTCCAATTTCAGACAGATCAGATCAATAGTTGCTACCAAAGGCATGGCTATGGGACACTTGTTTGCAAACCAGGGTTGATGTTTGCTCTCATGCAGCCTCCAAGTGTAAGAGAAGCTTTCAAAGGTGCATCACACTCTTGAGTCTGGTGAATCCTGTCTCTTTGAAAGCAAACTATTGGGACTTTGTATTGGTTCTACTGAAGTGCAAATGTTCCTGACCTTGAATATCTCCAGGGATGGGGATTCAGCTACCTTCCTTGGCACCCTGTTGGGGTGGTGGAATACAGGAACATGTTGCCTAAGGAGGTAGTTGGGGTCAGGCTCTGAGCAACCTGATCTGGTGGAGCTCACTGCAGGGGGCTTGGACTAGATGACTGTTGGAGGTCCCTTCTAACCCAAACCGTTCTCTGATCCTATTCCTGCAGGTAGTAGGTATGAAGAGGAAAGGGCTGAGCTGAAGGCCGAGACTCAGTCAGTTGTTTTTTATACTTTTTTTTTGGTGAGAGGCAGATGTCAGGCTGAAGGTGCCACTCTCTTTTCAGTGATGCCCAGTGATAGGACAAGGAACAATGGGTACAAGCTAGAACACAGGAGGTTCCAGCTCAACACAAGGAGACACTTCCTTACTGAGGCAACAGAGCACTGGAACAGGCTGCCCAGGGAGGCTGAGGAGTCTCCTCCTCGGGAGACTTTCAAACCCCACCTGGATGTGTTCCTGTGTGACCTGCTCTAGCTGATCCTGCTTTGGCAGCGGGGGTTTGACTTGATCTCTGGAGATCCCTTCCAACTCCTGCCATTCAGTGGTTCTGTGATTCAGTGAGGGTGTTCCCCATGTATTGTTTCCACTTCTGTGGGAAGCTGTCTTTGGAGCACAGCTCGAAACAATCCTGCAAACTCAGGTTGTGCTCTGCTTACCGGAGAAGCATAATTCATCACAGACATCTGAAAACCAGCTACGTGGGTCCCACCAATTCCCAGCACCACGACCATTAGCAACAGCTTCTGGTACTGAACCTGCCAAAGATGATGAAACACATCCTCAGTTCCTGACACCAGAGTGGCTTTCAGACCACGAGTCAATTTAGCAGACCTTGTATCTTCACATTTCTGTGATTAAGAGGCCTTGAAAATGCAAAAAACACATCTCTATCTGGAGATGCAATGGGGTCAGTTTTATTGCTGCAGCAGCATTGCCCCAAGCATGTGCTTGCTCTCTTTGATTCCCTGTGCTGTAATCTTTAAAGACCAAGCTGCTGTTAATGACTGTGCTGAGAAGACAAGAAGTTGGCTACTCACCAGGTCTGAGAGGAGACCAGCCATTTCTCCTGGAGCCCCTGCTTGCTCTCAGAGCCCTTCTCAACTCTGTCAGATGAGAGAGATGCTTTTTACACTCAGATTAGAAGAACTGGGGATTATAGCACAGAAGTTAAATTCTAACTATGTGTCTTTTAGTGAATTGTGTCCTCCTCCAACACTGGCCAAGGCCTCATCTTGGTTTAATTATTCTAAGACCCAGATAGGCCAAACTGATAACATCGTTGGTAAATGTTTGTCCTTTTTGTATTGGGAGAGCTCCCCCTTACTCGTCCTGTTAAACCAGCAGCTGTGTGAGGAGTCAGATGGTGCTGCAGCTCGCTTTCAGGCCAGCAGCTCCTCTCTTCAGCTCTCTGAGGAGCAGCTTAGGCAGTGTGGTTCCTCCTCTCCAGCCTGCTACAAAGATAAGCCACTTAGTGTTGCAGCTGAGTTTTAATGCCTTGTCTTGCATGTTGTAAGATTTTCAGTTGCCTGAAGGGTTTTGAACAGTTTCCCAGTTACAGGACATGAAGGAGATTGGCACACAGGGTCCTGCTGGCATCCACCTCCCTATAGAGCACCATTCAGAATCACAGAATGGTTTAGGTTGGAAGGAACTTCAAAGCTCAGCCAGTTCTGACCCCACTGTGCCACAGGCAGGGACACCTCCCACTAGAACAGGTCGCTCAAGGCCTCATCCAACCTGGCCTTGAACACCTCCAGGGAGGGAGCAGCCACAACCTCCCTGGGCAACCTATGCCAGCATCTCACCACCCTCACTGTAAAGGACTTCCTCCTAACATCCAGTTTCAATCTCCCCAAGTTTAAACCTATTCCTTCTCATCCTGTCATTATAAGACCTCACTCCTGCCTCTCTGTAACAATTGCGATGACCTCCCACGTGCCAGAGCAGCATGCTCATTCTGTTCTGCCTTGAGGTTTGGTTTTAGGAAATGCTTTTCATCTCAAAGAAAACTGATTTTGAATCAGCTACAGACCTAACTGTTTACAAAGAGTGTGAGTGAATTCTTTCTTCCTTCAAGTTTCTGGGTATCACATGTAACATTTTGGAGTGCCCTGAACATAACATAACATAACATAACATAACATAACATAACATAACATAACATAACATAACATAACATAACATAACATAACATAACCATGTTAGAGTCATAACATGCTACAAAGGGTGAACTGTCTGTGGTTGATGCCAAAAAGGGAGGCAAGAAGATGAGATTATGGTGCTAAAGACAAGAGAAGCTTTGCTTAGGAGCTGAGTGGAAGCTCTGACATTCCCCCTACAGTTTGCTCTCCAAATTACAGTGACTGGCAGCAGCCCCACGCTGTCCCCTGGGCCATGTGCCCTGCAGCACAGGATGAGTTTCCTGAGTCATGCCTTGACCTTTCTCCTGCTGGCTGTCCCATTATTGCTCTCTCCAAGCAAGCCCTCTGCCTGACTGCCTTCTTGCACAGCAGTACAGTGCAATAATTCCAGGGGAATTCTTCTTTCCACCCATTTAATTTTCACCATTCCTGAAATCTTGATCACTTACACATCAGCTGTGGTTGTGTATCTGATTCCTTCCCCTCTCAGCACAGACTTTTCAAATGTTAGCACTTCCTCTTCTAAAGCATCATCCCAGAATCAAACTCTTTCTTCAATTGAGGGCAGGGTGAGTCCTTCCACCTGGGGCTTTCCACCTGAGATTTGAACACCACAAGAAACATGCTTATCCCAGAGTCAGCACTTAGCTTGCCCCAACCCCTTGGCTTGGAGAGGTTTTCAGAGGTGCTGTGTGTTGCACGTGTGTGATCCTGGAATTCCAGACTGACACACTACAGAGTCACAAGTCACTGCTAGTTTATGGCAGTGTTAATGATTTACCACACTTTCCCTTGTGCAGACAGAGGTTTCTGGTGAGAGGCAAGAAGGGAAGAAGTCAAGCACGATGGGCAAGACCACACTGTAAGGAGATGAGTTTTTAGTGTCTTTTGAGACTCTAAAAGTACACAGATTGCATCAGGTTGGAAGGGACCCTCAAAGGGCATCTTGCCCACCCCGCTTCAGGCAGCAGGGACACCTCTAACTACAGCAGGCTGCCCAGGGCCACATCAAGTCCAATATTGAATGTCTCCAGGGACAGGACCTCAACCACATCCGCAGGCAGCCTGTGCCAGTGTCTCACCACCCTCACTCTACAGAACTTCCTTCTAATGTCCAACCCAAATCTCTCCTGCTCCAGATTCAAACCATTGCTTCACATCCTATCCCCACAGGCCTTTCTGAACAGTCCCTCCCCAGCCTTCCTGGAGGTCCCCTTCAGATATTGAAATGCAGCTCTAAGGTCCCCCTGGAGACTTCTCTTCCCCAGGCTGAACAAGTGTTGTTAGAAGATGGTGTGAAGCTAAAACAGCAGAGGCTATGAAAGAAATTATCACTCAATATTTGGTTCCTTTTGCAAAATTTATTGTGCAGCATCTGCAACAGTCAGTAGCAAAGATCTCATTTCCAGAACAAGACAGACACAGCATCCCATTACCCCAAGAATACACTCCCAGAAGATGGGCTAACCTCTATCCCTGGCTCTTCCACCAATGAAAACCCAATCCAGGCACAGCTTTCCTAGTCATTGCTCTTTTAATTCCCATATCAGTAAACTGCAAAGCATGAAGAAGAGCAAGAGCACAACACATCAGGTAGCAATGAATACAAACAGTGAAGCTATTTCTACCAGGCTTTGCAATAAAAATGGGGAGCATTCAGAGACCTGGAGAGAGAAGCAAACTGGCAGACATTCACATTGGCTTCTCCAGGGGAGGAACCACTCCTGGTTTTTGTGTCCCAATTACTCTTGGGAACTCAAGGCCACTGCCAGCCACTCTTCCTTCTCTGCTGGGTAACTGCAGGCTGAGAACATGCAATGTGATCTTTGCTGCTGAAGAAGGAGCACTTGCCCCTCTCTGTGGATGAGCCCACTCACAACTTCCTGCAGCTCTGCTTTCTTCATCCAAGCCTTCTTTCAGTGCTGACATATCCCTGCTCATCCCAACGGAAGAACCTCCAAAATCTAGACAGTGTACCTGATGACCAAGCAAGAAGTTTGGCTTGAGGTGACAGGATGCTTGGACGCTTCTCTAGCATAGTGTCTTCTTTACACCAGGACCTCTTAACTCCTTGGTAGCTTTTAATTTCTGATGCAGCAAGCAAACAAACAAGTAAAAAGGATGAAGGCTGTGCTGCAGAACTGTCACAGAAGTGTGGTCATAAGCTCCTCAAGCAAGTCCTAGTTGCCCCTGTACCATGTGCTTGCTCTCAAGTCTGTCTGTGAGAGGAGGAGGAGGATACATTGCATCCCAGTTCTGTCTGCTGAAAGGCAAGGTACTCCTCTTGCACTGGGTTAAAGAGCTGCACATCTCATCTGGACTGAAAGTCCTCCTTTGGGAAAGCTCAGCAGCACTGATGTGTTAACAGGAACAGAGAACTTCCACGTGAAAGCTCTGTCTTCTTTCTTTCCATTTCACAAGCCTGCCGAACACCTGAACCTTCCACACTCACTTCCCCAGCTAACCGTGGAGGCCTGGTTTTGCAGAGGAAATCAGCAGCTCCTGTGTTTGCAGTTCACACAGCTGCTAACTTGCAGGGACTCTCAGGTATCTTATTNTTTTTTTTTTTTTTTTTCTGCAGAGGATTTGCTTCAGCTCATAGTTCAGCAGCTGGAGGACACCACCGGGTTTATCTTGCACCCTGCACTGCAGATGATTATTTTAACAATACACTTTTGTGCTGTTTGTGGAGTAACAGATTCTCTCTTGCTTGGTGAGGCTTCTGGGCACTACGGTAGTAAAAGATCAGGATATGGAGTAGAGAGTTTGTTCTTAAAGCCTGGTAACAACCATCACTGAGCAGTTACTCTGCGGTGGGGCTGTTTGCCTCTTCCTGCTGCGGTAGTTCAGGCAGTTGAACTCCTCCATGACCTGCAGCATGGTCTTTCCTTTGGTCTCTGGCAGTATCAGGAAGACAAAGACAGCCATGGACAGGCAGTATATCAGGAAAATTATGAAAGAGAAACTGCCAAGACCTTCCTATAGGAAAAGAAAGAGACAAAAATATCTTCATATAAACGGATTCTTTCTTTTTTTCTCTCATGATAGGAAGTTCCTGGGTTTGTGGTTACTAAAACGCTTGGTCAGGGACTCAGCTGTTTGCTGCCAGCTGGGGAATGTACTGTGGTGAGGTGAGCTGACTCTCCTGCTCTCCTGTTTTAAGGAAGCAGGCTGTGTGCTCAGCAGACGCTGGAAGTCTTTGCTTGACAATTCAGAGAAAGGCTGAGCTTCAGTTACTCTTTCTTTCTGTGCTGTGTGACCTGAGCTAGATTGTATGGACCTGCTGTGGCAGGCGTTTGAATCTGATGATCTCTTTGGGTCCCTTCGAACCCCTGATATCCTGTGAGTCTGCTCTATCCTTCTCAGTGCTAGGCTGCGGAAGGGATGTGGAGAGTTAGCTCTGCTCCTCCTCACACAGTGCAAAACTGCAAGGGCTTTACTTTCCTGTCACTTACTAGTGCTGGGTCTGATCTCTGGGACTGCTCATTTCCCACATTAACCCCCAAGGAGGTGCACATACAGGACAGGGAGGGGAAATAAGGGAGCCCCTCATGACATCCAAATCACATCTGACAATGTTGGTGCCTCTGTCACCGCTTCTATGTTTCCACTGTCACACTCCAGCTGAGTGTGGGGCAAAGAGGCCATCAGAACCGCAGTTGGTTTAGGCTCTGTCCTTTGCATGAAGAATTGGTAAAGAGAACCACACTCTGGGCTCAAGAAGAGTCTAACCCCCCCTGAACTGAAACCAAACACCCTACTTTGCTTACCACCACAAAAGGGAATGCAAATCCAAGGATGAAGAGCAGGAGCCAGCTTACAATGCCATTAAAAACATAAGCAGCTGGTCTGTATGACTGAATAAATATTTCTGTGATCAAGGGGCATAGTACTCCAGCTGAAAAAAAAATGTGAGAGAAGAAAGGAAGTTCAGGAATCTTGCAAGGTGCTTCTGGAACTCACACTTCAGATCACCACACACATTAATGATTGCAACTGACCTGCAGGTGTTTGAGGTGCTGCTTGGCTCTTCAGGAAGAAGGCATGTGGGAATGCAATAGGAAATTAAGTTTTCCCTCCTATCACAGTATGGAGGGGAACATCTGCCCTGCACTGAGTCAGGAGCAAGGGGATTCATGCTAGTTCTGGACTGGTTATGCCTAGGACCTCTTCTAAAGACTGTGGTGAGGAAGGAATGAATATATGAAGCCATTCTAGTAGAAAATACCAACCTGGCCCAACACCAAAGGACATGATGAAAATAAAGATGAGTGCAACAGAGCAGTATGGCACCCAGGAAAAGGAATCCTGTGGTAGGAAGTGAAAAGCAAACCGAATCAGAAATTAAAACACCATTTATCCAGCTCCATTAGAAACATTCAGCACTGCTAAGCATGTCAGTGCTTAAGCACAATGTCTGTTTACTGCCAGAAATTTCACAAGGAGGTGATAGTCTTGGCAGCGAGCATAGTTGTGTACAGCCATGGACATGGCTCGGAACAGATCTCTGTTAGTATGATGCTTAGCCCCCAAAATACTTCTACTCCCACTAAGAAACTGATTTGGAGGGGAAGAAAATAGTCTCGGTATCTGCCATGTGATAAGAGCTGAAGACAGCACACAGCTCTAACACCTGAGTGGGGTCTTACCTGCAGGGAAAGCGTGGCTGTGAGGAGCCCTAAAGCCAAGGCCATAACTGTGTAGGTCCTCCACAGCAGGGTCTTCCTCCCTGCACGCTCAATCAGGAAGCCCTGCAATGGGGAGGACATGCTGTCAGCTCTGAAGGACTGGTGAGATGCACCAGTCAGGGATCTCTGGGGCTTTGCCCCCAGGCAGAGCATCTCACAGAATCATAGAATAAGCCAAGGTTGGAAGGGACCACAAAGGATCATCTAGTTCCAATGCCCCTACCACAGGCAGAGACACCCTACCCTATAGCAGGCTGGACAGAGCCTCATCCAGCCTGGTCCCAACCACCTCCCTGGGCAATCCATTCCAGGGTCTCCCTACTCTCATGCTGAAGAACTTCCTCCTCATGTCCAGTCTGAATCTCTCCACCTCTATCTTTGCTCTGGAGTCAGGGACTGGGATGTGGTACCTCCTCTGGAGAGGGAGTAAAGGCATCTGGGGGGACAGAGCAGGACCAGGACCTGCAGGGAGCAGGGGAAGGTGGGCAGGTGCAGGGCAGCCTGGAGCGTTGTCTGGGCGCAGAGGGCTTGGTATAACACTTTGCAGGCAAAGGAGAGCCAGGGAAGATAGCAAAGTGGAAATGCTTGCACTGGTAATGGCCATGAGTCCTGCAGCATGAGTTCTACTGACATGTGGGCACAGGGACTGTCATCTGCCCTTCCTGCAGCAGGGAACTGGGAACTAGGGCAGGCTCAGGCTGGGTGGTGATTTTGAGGGAACGACTCTCCTGTCCTCCTGGAAACTGGATATAAATGCTCGTGTGTGGGGGGTGTGTGGAGATGGTTTTGTGTGACCCCTTGCTAAGCAGTATGGTTGATTTGTTGGAGCAGTTTGATTCCCAAAGCTCCATTTCCAGCAGTTCTAAAGACTGATCAGAACCACTCATTACAGCAGAATGAAATTCAGCTAAGGAGCCACTTACACAGACAACTGTGGTGAGGATCTCGGTGATCCCAAGTCCCAGGGACACATAGTGGGTTTGATCAGGGGGGATTCCAGCCTCGATGAAGACATTGTACGCATAAAAGTAAACCTGGACAGAAGAGAAATGCATGAAGGCTGTACCCACATGGACACATTTCCACTGCCTTCTCTCTTTTTTTGGTAGAAAATAATTAATTTGGTCTAAAGAGAAAAAAAATCTTGATTTCAGTAACTGCTCCTTGATGTTTTCACGAGGCTTCTTTGTGCAGAACAACTTTTGCTTGCAGCTCTGTTCTGAACTCAGTAACAAATCCAGTCCTTTTCTTCTCTTTTTGCTTGCTTTTAGCACTGCCTTTGCCTTATGTTACGGGTTAGAACTCTGACACCTTTCACATGTTTTAGCGAACCATGTCCTTTGGATGAGGAGCACACAGAAATGTAGACAGTACATACTAAGCAAATTATTTAAATGGTCTTTTTTCTACATCATCTTTGAGCCTTTGCAGTCATTTTGATAGTCACTTTGTTTGTTTGTTTGTTTTTTCCTCTGGACATAAGCATTCCTAAAAGAAATTCCACTGTTCGTATTTCAAATATCTTCAGGGTATAGTTACTGTTGGACTAGTGGGGGTAGAAAGGAGTCTTAGGAATGCTGAAGTCTTCCTGAGTTTGCAAAACTCATCTGAATTTGGAAGCTTTTATTCTTTTACTAAAAGCTCATTTTATATAATAACTATTTCAATACTCACTACTACCTGCTGAGACAGAGAGATTTGCAGAGCAAAAGTGGCTTTCAGTAGGAGCATAGAATCAGTCAGGGTTGGAAGGGACCACAAGGAGCATACAGTTCCAACCCCCTGCCATGCCCAGGGACACCCTACCCTAGAGCAGGCTGCCCACAGCCTCAGCCAGCCTGGCTGTAAACATCTCCAGGGATCTGGCCCCAAACACCTCCCTGGGCAACCCATTCCAGGCTCTCACCACTCTCATGCTCAGCAACTTCCTCCTCACATCCAATCTGAATCTCCCCACCTCCAGCTTTGCTCCATTCCCCTGCTCCCTCCAGCCAGGGTTGCAGCCAGCATGGTATTGCTGCTCCCTTGTGCCAAGCATCTGTTAGCAACCCAGAAAGCAGAGAGAAGGAGCACACCAACCATGTTTGTGCCAATCAGATGCATGCAGGAGGAGACAAGGAAGAGAGTGATGAACTGCCAGCGCACAGATCTGTCCCGGATCAGGTCACAAACACCCTTAACCTTGTCCCCACAGATGGCTTCTTGCTCTGCCACCATGTCATCTATTTCGGCCTTGTGGTCACCGTCACCCCAAAGCTGCTTCACAGCTGGAAGGAGAGGAAAAGAGATGCTGACTCCTTGTCCAGGCTCACCAGCCCAGATGTGAGTGCAGAGGATTATTTCCTGCCTTGCAGTGCCTTATTTGAGCCTTGGGCTCTTTGCTTGTGTGAGCTTCCTAGAGACCTGCGTTGGAATTCAACACAGACCCAGTTCACTGCTATCCATTTGATGAATATTTATGGGCATATTCTATACCCATAAATCTTTGACCTCACCTTTGGCCAGCAGCTGCTTAAAGAGTTTCAATGTAAATCACACTTTAAATCCCTACCAATCCCTCCCTGAATACTCTCCTGCTAAAGGTGCAGTTCTAGGGCACACACCACAACACTGACAAGGAAACACCTCTTGGGTGGAGAAATGACTCTCCATCCACAGAGCTCTCTCTTTGGTACCTAAATTCCTCCATGGCTCTTTCTCTGCTGGTGTCAGCAGTTGCTGTTAGGGTTACTGAAGAACTGAGATGTTACAGATAGGGCAATGGCAGTGCAGAGTATCCCTTTCTTAGCACCAGAAGGTGCCATATCCACACCCTGACGGTTCAGGGCAGAATCTGTGGTGATGGACATGGAGGCTCTGTGTGCTCACATCCTTGGGAGGATCCTGGTGGAGGGCAGGTGAAATGCTAGTGCCAAGAGAGCACCAATATGAAAGCAGAAGATGCTATCTTTCATTAAACCCAAAGATGGGTTTAGAGCTGATCTTTTCCCCAACTCCAGCTCTTTTCCAGGCTCGAGTGGAGCTTTCCTGTTTTCCGCTGCTCCGTGGTCCATCTGCTTACCTCTGATGCATGCCTCCTTGTCCTTTTTGTCAATGAGCAGGTAGCGAGGAGAGTCTGGGAAGAAGGGGAGGGTGAGAAGCTGAATGAGGGCAGGAATTGCGTTGGTTGCCATGAGAACAGGCCAGAGATCATCTACTCCGAGAACCTCCCTGAAACAAAACCAGAGCTGAGCAAGCACACTGCTGACCACGGAAGCACACACAGGCAAGGGCTGGTCCCTCGGCCCTGCTGCCTGTGTCCTGGCAGCTCTCACCCAGGAATCTCCAGCATTTCTCAGCCCAGAAAGTCTCAAGGGAAGCAGAGGAGAGCTGAAGGGAGAGCAGAGCTGTGTGCCTGTAGCACACGAGTTATCTTTGCCACCTGTTGCTCAGTGGGGAGCACAGCAAAGATGACTGAATCCTCTGTGGCACAAGCGCTGAAGAAAGAACCTGTGGTGGCTGATCCCTCTGATTCTGACCCTAAGGGTCCTCAAGTTACAATTCAGACAGAACCCAGGGGAAATCAGCCTGGCACTGACTGTCCCAAATAGCAGCTGTTGGGTTTCCTGCAGTGAACCATCTTTGGCACAGGACAGGCAGAAGGAACCCTTGCAGAAGGAGCCTGTGCTGGAGGAAATGAGTCCACACAGCTTTCAGGCTCTGTGTGTGTGCTTGAGCAGAGGATGTGCTCCTTCTAAAAGAGTGAAAAGGCAAAGGCCATTTCTTACCAAAGATGGATTTCTTTCAAACCCACTGAAATCTGTTAAAGTCTTTTATTCTCTGTGTTTTGAGCTCTCTTTGCTAGGAAGCAGTCCCATTCTCTGCGACTAAATAGCTTCTGTGATTTCCATTTCCCCTTTCTTTAAGACCAGAATTTGAGCCAAGCTAATTCAGCCTGGCTGCCTAGGGTACCCTGAAAGGAATTGCAGATTTGCCCACCCAGAGGCTTACACCTGACATCTCCTTATATTTTAACAACAAAAGGCATGAAATGTGTCTCAGAGCCTCTTACCTGAGCCCCAGAGCAAAGCCTGCAAACTTGCCGAGGGCGATGGCAGTGGAAGCTGTGATGGCAGTGAGCCCACGGAGCTTCCGCGGGGCACATTCCCCAGCATACATCAGGTGGATGTTGAGACCTAAACCTGCAGTGACAGGTGACTGGTAGGGCAATGCAGACATTGTGGGCACAGCATCTTGGGTTAGGTTCTAAGACAACGTTTTCAGCCGTGCCTCTGCCTGACAGGAAGCATATCCCTGGCACCGTGGTCTTGTGTCTGTGCTGAGGGTCTCTCTGAGCAGGTCACTGGGGAGTCCTCATCAGCAGACTGCCCTGCTCTTGCAGAGTTGGATGACAGGACAAGGGGCAATGGGTGTAAGCTGAGGCCTAGGAAGTTTCATTTAAACATGAGGAGGATTTTTTTTTCCCTGTGAGTGTGACGGAACACTGGAACAGGCTGCCCAGGGGGGTTGTGGAGTCTCCCTCTCTGGAGATATTCCAAACCTGCCTGGACGTGTTCCTGTGTGATCTACTCTAGGTGATAATAGAATCATAGAATCAGTCAGGGTTGGAAGGGACCACAAGGATCAGCCAGCTCCAAGCCCCCTGCCATGCCCAGGGACACCCTACCCTAGAGCAGGCTGCCCACAGCCTCTGCCAGCCTGGCTGCAAACACCTCCAGGGATGTAGCCCCAACCACCTCCCTGGGCAACACATTCCAGGCTCTCACCACTCTCATGCTCAACAACTTCCTCCTCACACCCAGTCTGAAGAAGGCTTCTCCACCATCAGCTGTGGTCCATAGCCCTGGCCTGGTGAGGCCTTGTGGCCCTCAGTCACTACTCACACACTGTTTAACACCACAGACAGGAATGCTAATTTACCTCCACACACTCCAGAAAACAATCTTCCAGCAATGAGCATCTCAAAGGATCCACACAGGCGGCTGAGCCCCATCAGAGCTGCGCTCAGCAGAGCAGGGATATTGGCAAAGAGCATGGCCTTCTTCCTGGAATCCATTGAAACTTGTGAGCATAAACACTGTCCATGTGTCAGTCACAGCCTAACAGGAGTGCCATGAATTGCACTATGCTACAAAGGCTCTCTGCCAGCTTCTGAGATCAGCTACAGTGAAGGAAAGGGGAATGAGGAAACTTTGCCGCTGCCTGATAAACCAGCTGAAGCTTTTGATGCCTCTAGTGGAGCAAATATCTACACTGAAGAACAAGATTCATGAGTGGTTGTTTGGGAAATCCACTTTAGAATGCATGCAGTCCTTGAGTTATTTCTCTGGGCTGGGCTCACTGTGGAATTTATCTAGGAGAGGGCAGGATTTTCTGCGTGGTCACTGCCAGATTTTGCCATTCTGTTTCTGTACTGAACTGCTCTGGGCAGAGCTGCTCACAGTGCCACTTTGCAAGCAGCCTTTCTTCCAGGACACAGTCACTTATTTTTTGCTGCTGGGGGTGTAAAGGCAAATGGAATGATTGTTCCTACCTTCCAAATCTAACGGACAAATATCCAGCAGACAAGGACCCTAGAAGTCCACCGATGCTGTAGATGGACACCACAAAGGACCACATCAGAGTGATCATGTCTTCACTGGGGGAGGAGCCATACCTCTGCAGCCAGGTCTCACGGATGAAGTTTTGGATGTACTTTAAAAAACCCAGCAGAAACCAAGGGACTCAATATTCACACCTCTTTGACACCTCTGACCTCCCTTACAGGCCATTCTGATACATTTCTACCCACACCTTGGTTGAAATCTTAGCCCCGGTGAAATCAAAGGGAATTCTGCCACTAACATCCCTGGAGTTAATGTTTTAGCAACCAGATGCAACGAATAAGTCAATTAATAAACACACCAGTACCCAGAGAGTGCTGTTGAGAGAGTGGCAGGTTGCTCTTCTGTTAATGTGCTAAACACTGATTGTTTTACCACCTTCTTCCCCACCATTCCTCCACCCCTGTCTCTTGTCCTTTCTGACACCTTGGGTGAAATCCAAGTTTGACTTCAGCTGATTTCAGTGAGCTCAAGACTTGTTCCTTGATGTGGCACATAGTGGGGTCTGTCTGACCTACTGTTCGTAACTCCTATGGCATTCTCATGCTTGATGAGGAGTCCCAATGTGGTATGAGCTCAATGTCCTTGGCACATTTAGGATGCCAAATACCTTCCCTAACTTTCCAGCTGCAGATATTAGTGCTCACTTCAGCTCTAGAGCTCCAGTTCTTCCCTGTCCTATTTCACCTCCCAGTCACTCAGACCTAGTTTCTGTGGCCAAGCCTCAAGGCACTCCCTGAGCACTGGAAAGAGGAGCATGTCCTGTGAGCAATCCAACTCAGTAAGGCTTTGGCTGACTTTATAGATCCCACTCATCTTCCCCTTGCCAGTTCTTTCACACCACACAGATGTCAGGACCCAGTGAAACACAAGAGCAATAGCAGCTACCCTTAGAACCAAGAGACCACACTAAGTCTGGTTTTGAAAGCATAAATTGTCAAGTTAGTGATTGCATCTGGAGGCAGGAATGCCTGAGGACACTGAAATCCCCATCAGCAGCTCAGGTGCTTGAGCTGGCCACGCTTACCTCAGCAGGAGAATTGATAATGGAGATCTGCAATCCATACTGGGAAGCTCCACCGATGCCCAGGACAACAACCAGGAGGAAGAGGTTGTAGTTCATTTTCTGGCAGGAGTCAAAAAGAGCAAACAAAGCTGGTACAGCTACTCAGACATGCCCCCAGCTCTCCTGCTCTCCCTCCAGCACCTCTAACAGCTTGGGCAATGCCATGCACCTGCCTCTGAGACCAAGAAGCCAGTGCAGGGTGCAATAGCTACTAAAGCACAGGACAGTGAGAAATTCAAGGAGAGACAAAGCTCATAGCTGTTTCCAGAATCCAGTTACACACTTCAGTGCTTCTGCCCTCAGCTCTGGCAGTCTCCATCTGCGCTATCACAGGGTAAGCAGTTGTGGGAGCACAGTGTAATGTGCAGCTATTATCTGCACGATTTCCATCTGTTTGTCCTTCCTCCTCCTCCTTCCCCACTTGTCAGCTCACCCAGGTGAATATTTTGCTCAGTGACTTTGCTGACGTTTGGCAATTGAAGGGCATCCCTATTTTCCCTTTCTTTGCCTTCCCCCCTAAAGAACACCTCCCAAAGCAGTACTGTGGTACTTGCGTACCCCATCCCTCCCACTCCCACCTCTCTCTGTTACTGAGTGTCCCAGCACTATTCTGCCCAGCAAGGGTGGCACAATGCTGCACTTTTATCTCTAGAACAGGTTGTGTTCAAAGGCAGTGCCGAACAGGGACTACCAGCTGATTTCTGCTCAGATAAATGCCATTGTTTGAAAGAGCAACAAATGTAGCCATGCTGCAGCCTTGCTGCCTTCAAAGGAGTCAGATTTGGTGTTTGGCACACTTCGTATGTTAAATGACAAGAGTTTGCTGTTTGTCAGCTCGCTAGGAAGCAATCAGGTTCAGGGTCCCCACTGCTAGACATCTCTGCTATCCTTTTGTGCCACAGAGGATGCCACACAGCAGCGTGCAGATCCCCATCACAAGAGATCAGGAAGCTCTGTTCTGAGTGCAAATCTGAGTGCACCTGCAGAAAATCCCTTACTCTGATTCCCACTCTGCACTCCAACACCACTGCTTGCTTTTTCCCCTGCAGCTCATGGCTGACTTTTCCAGCCTCATAGATTTTGAATTCAGGAAGATTTTAAAAACTTTAAACTTAATATTAATCTAAAATAACTTTTAAAAACATTTCTGTTTTTTGTTGTTTTGGTTTTATTTCTGTTGGTTTTGTGGGGGTTCTTTTTGTTTTGTTGGGGGAGTTTGTGGGGGGCTTTTTTTTTGTTTGGTTTTTTTTGTTTGTGCTGTTTTGCTTTTGTTTGGGGTTTTTTGTTTGGTTTGGTTTCATTTGGTTTTTGTTTTGTATTGTTTTGGTTTTGTTTTTTGTTCCGTCTGGTTTGGTTTGGTTTGGGTTTGGTTTGTTTTGTTTGTGTCTGTTCCTATGCTTCCTTGCCTGGAAAGAATTGTTTTTCATCCCTTGGTGTTTATATCTTCCAGGTAGTTTGTTATTCAGAATTCTTTTATTGTGGAGAACTTCTTCAACCTGCCAGCCCTCCTCCACCTATCAAACCATGTAGCTTTTCATTTGTTGCTGTGTTCTGCCCCCTCTCTGGAAGTGTTTGAGGCTAGTTTGGACGCTTTCCACTAGACCTGGTCTGGCAGAAGGTGTCCCTGCCTATGGCAGGGGGTTGGAACTGGGAGGTCTTTCAGTTCCCTTCCAAGCTAAACCATTCTACGAATCTGTGAATCTTCCCCTCTTATGTATTGGGCATTAAACACAAATGTGCCCTTGAATCCAGCTTGCTTTGCTTTTAAAAACTAATTTCTTGCAAGACATTTGCTGTCTTTCAGATAGGACCTCGTAGTACTATTTTAACCACATCTGATTCAGATTGATTTTCATTTCTGCACTTAATTTATGCAACAGGTCTTCGAGAACAGCATAAAGGGAAAAAATGTGCT
Source organism: Psilopogon haemacephalus (assembly GCA_013396835.1). NCBI lineage: Eukaryota > Metazoa > Chordata > Aves > Piciformes > Megalaimidae > Psilopogon > Psilopogon haemacephalus. The sequence continues at coordinate 82,462 of VWZI01019112.1, read as the reverse complement.
GCAAAAATTCTGTTGGGAGGGGGAACACACACCAACGTGCATGCAAAGGTGGTCAGCAACACTTGCAGGCTTCCCTGATGCTGTCTTTGGTTACTGTGGGTAAAGTCACTCTATATATATAGAACAAGAGGAGCCTGAGACAATGTTCCAACACATCACTTCATTCTTCCTCAGTGCTTACACTCCCTTGGGTTTGTGATCAAGTCCTTGCTGTTGGTTTGTCATTATTGACTTGGTTACTGCTGAAACAGTGAATCCTTTTGGTGAGTTGTGCATTCCTGCCAGGTCACTAAGGGAGACAAACTCCCACAGCAGCTGACAGAGTGAGGGCTGCAGGAGTAAATTTTACCTTAGCAGGAGACAGTTTTAACCTTAGCAGAAAACAATTTCAAAGGCTCTGATGGAAGCCAAAGTCCAAGGGGACTGGTGCAAACTAGAGTGGACTGGCTTGGACAGCCCCAATCATAGGCTAAGTAATCACTTATCACATCCTGCTCCTCTGAATGTCAACAAAGAGTACAACAAAGCCCTCTGAAGCTTGAGCTGACCCAGCCTAGGGACTCTCACTACAAGAAGGACATTAGGGTCCTGGAGCAGGTCCAGAGAAAGGCAACAAAGCTGGTGAAGGGTCTGGAGAAATAATCCTATGAGGAGCGGTTGAGGGAACTTGAGTTGTTTAGTCTTGACAAGAGAAGGCTGAGGGGAGGCCTCATTGCTCTTTACACCTCCCTGAAAGGAGGTTGGAGCGAACTGGGGACTTGGTCTCCTCTCCCTGGTAGCAATTGATAAGGCAAAAGGAAATGGCCTTAGATGGCACCAGGGGAGGCTTAGGTTGGATATTAGAAGGATTCCCAAACACTGGCTCAGGCTCCCCAGGGAGGTGGTTAAATCCTCATCCTTGGAGGTGTTTGAAAGATGCAGAGGTGTGGTGCTGAGGGCCAGGGTTTGGCACCAGCCTTGGCTAGCTGGCTAGTGGTTGGACTGGGTGATCTTAAAGGTCTTTGCCAACTGAACTGATTCTCAGATTCTGTGATCTGATTTCTAAACATGAGTACGAACTACAAGTCTCTGAGGAGCACCTTCCAAGGCTTATTTTTGCCTAACACTTGGTATGGTAAGAAAAGCTGACCTGAACAAGTGTCATCCACTTTTCTCAGTTGAAGGTGTTTCACTAACAATTAACCAACTTGTGAAATGCTTCAATTACAATGTAACCAATTAGGCCAATTAAAATATAACCACTGTTCATCGTTGCTTAATCAGTCTTTAAAGCCACCTGATTTCAGGCCAGCATGAGAAAACCTGCTGGAATGAGTGGTTTCTGACACAACACACTCCAGAGCTGACTCAAGACTCAGGAAGCCAGGTAAAGCTGCACCAGTTCTGACCAGGCTTGTTTCACCCTGCCAGCTGCCACAGCCTCTGTCCTCTCAGGACACTGGGGAAAAGGCACAACACTGCTGACTCATGGCACAAAGGTGGCCACGGTGAGGACCTCTGGACATGGGAGGATTTCTCTCAGTTTAAAGCAATTCTCCTCTGACCTGTAGAATAGAATAGAATCAGCCAGGTTGGAAGAGACCTCCAAGATCATCCAGTCCAACCTATCACCCTGCCCTATCCAATCACTAAGTACATCCCAGCAGCCTCTTCCTCTGCCCAGGTGGTCTCTTCAAGCCACTCTCTGCTTTCTAGCTTGTATCCTCTCTACTGCCTTGTCTTCTTCGCTCCACTTCTGTCCTTCTGTGAACTTCACTAGAGGACTGACAGAACATTTTGATACCATCACGATGAAATCAGCACTTTTTGCTTTCTCTCTCTGCGTTTTACTCTTTCCACCTGCCCCTCAGCACTCTCTCCAAACGGTAGCAATTAAAAGCACCTTCCAAACTTAGCAATTAAAAGCACCTCTGCAATTCCCTGCTCCACAGACTCTTACATCCCACATATTTCCAAATCTGAGTGTCCTTCAAGAGCAGAGATCCCTGCTCTCACCCATGTCTGTACACAACTGACTTCTAAAATAGCAACCACCACAGTAAACACAAGCTTAGTTTTATTTTTCCTGTGTTGTAAACCTTAGGTAGGGAAAGGCAGTCCTGGTGCAGACTCCTCTTCTGAGAAGGAGATGTGGAAAGCACACTCTGGAACTGTTTAGAGTCTTGTCATTCAAAAAGGATGTGTTCTGCTTTTTGATGTAGTCGAACAATACACTGAAAGGAACTTTAGCTACTTGTTTGGCAAGTCTCCATGTTCTTCATTGCTGCAACCTGTAAACATCTGGATCTTTTCCAACGTGGAGACAAGAAGCAGCAGAGGACATTCTGCTGTGATCTCCGCCTCCAAAACATGCTGCTGCCATCAAAGCTCCTCACCACACTTTAACCTTAGCAGGGTGCAGCTGCAAAACCCTCCGAGGTGCAGCAGCAGTGCCTGTGAGAGCCTGAGAGCAGCACAAACTGGGCTGAGAGACAACAATCGAGCCACAAAGAAAAGCAGTCCAGAAAAATTAGTCTGCAAAACAATGCCCCAAAAGTCAGTTGTGTAGTAAGCCACTTAGCAAGTACCAGAATTTGCTTCCTAATCCATCTGTCACATGGTTTTTATAGCTGAAAATAATTAACTGCCTGCTATTGCTCAACAAGTAGGGGTCTATTGGAAATCACTTAATAACAGAAACAACAGGGAGCACCAAGACAAGGTACTGAGAACTTCATCTGCTGTCTGAAAACAGAGCTTAAGCGCATTAATTTCTGTGTCAGACAGCCCAGACTAAGGAGCAAGGGGAGAAAAGCTCCTGAGAAGGATGTTGTTGTTTGGGTGGGAGAAAGAAGACCTTTGCTACAGCACTGCATGGTATTGTTTGATGCTAGGAGAACAAGGCAGCATTCTGTCACTCTCTGACATGCATTTAAAGGTATTTCTGTGCTGTTTAGCACAAAAAGTGGATCACCAGACCTTTGTTGGGATTTGTCCCTTCAAGTATATATTTTCGAGGTGAACTCCAGAGCAATACCTTGTTCCTAACCCTACTTCTCTCCTTTGTGTCCCTGCAAGACAAGAGAGGCACAGTTGAATTGTCCCCCAGATGCCATCCTCCTTTCCTTCTGCTACAAGGTGGTGGATTTGATCTCTTCAGGGCCTTTGTAGAACCCCGCACGGGTCGGAGCTCTGAAATTCCTCTTCTTGAATTCCTCTGAGATTTCCAGGAAGGACTTTCCCTTTGTCTCAGGAAGGAAAAACCCAACGTAGAGCGCAGTACAGATGCAGACCACAAGGAAGGGGATGTAGCAGAAATGAGCTAGACTTTTCTGAGGAGGAGGAGGAAGAAAATAACAGAGTGTTGGTGACATTGGATGCCAAAGAGGTCACTAACCCTGGCACCTGGGGGCACTGCCTTCACCCAGGCAGTATCACTGTGCGCCCTGGTGAGGGCCTCACATGTGTGGAAGTTCTTTACAGTGAGGGTGGTGAGACACTGGCACAGGTTGCCCAGGGAGGCTGTGGCTGCTCCCTTCCTGGATGTGTTCAAGGCCAGGTTGGATGAGGCTTTGAGCGACCTGTTCTAGTGGGAGGTGTCCCTGCCTGTGGCACAGGGGGGTTGGAACTGGCTGAGCTTTGAGGTCCTTTCCAATCTAAACCATTCTATGAATCTATGATCTCTAATCCTGGGCTGTTCTCAGCTGAGGACAGAGGAGGAATATCAGTCATCCACACCCCTAATTAATCTGCTTCCAGCCTCACATCTAGAAATTACTGCAGAGAACATGGAGGAAGTTTGGGTTTAGAGGAGTTCTGACCACTTTCCTCATAAAGATACTGGCACTGCTACGTTGCTGTGTGTCTGCAGCTTGTGATATTCTAGGCCCTTTCTCTTTTCCTGGTCACAATCAGAGCCTCTTTCTCACAGAAAACACTAAAGGGCTGCAGGTGACTGCTTTGCCCTGGGAACCCACCACAATGAAGGGAAAGGCTGTTCCGACCAGAAAGAGGTTGAACCAGAGCAGAGAGCCACAGATCATGTAAGCAGCCGGCCGGGACATCTGGTCAAAAACCTCCGTGGGCAGGACTCCTGTCACACCAGCTGGAAAGAGAAACACCAAGAGAGTCAGGAACCTTGTTGACATGAGGTTATAAACACCTGACAAGAAGCAATCCCAACGGGCAGGATGTGAAAATAGCAAAACATCAGTCACCAAATTACCCTCACCAGTCAGCAATGCCAGAACAAGGAGGAACAGAGATCAACTGCAGCACCGAAGAGTTTAAGGCTAAACGTTAAGGATTGGCTAATTATTTGAACTCTAACCTGTCAGAATGAGCTGCTGGGGAATCTTTTGTAACCCACATTATTCTTGCCAGGACCCAGCTGTGAGAATATCTTATAATTAATTCAGTCCTATGGGACTGCAGGGACTGGGACAAGAAATGAGAGCCAGTCCTGCAGCAGCTTGGTTCTTTTCTTGCCTGGCTTCCTTCAAAGCTGTGTAACAGAACTCAGCCTCCCGCTGCACAAACATAGAATCATAGAATGATTTAGGTTGGAAGGGACCTCAAAGCTCAGCCAGTTCCAATCCCCCCTGTGCCATAGGCAGGGACACCTCCCACTAGAACAGGTCGCTCAAGGCCTCATCTGACATGGCCTCGAACACCTCCAGGGGGGGAGCAGCCACAACCTCCCTGGGAAACCTGTGCCAGTGTCTCACCACCCTCACTGCTAACAACTTCTTCCTAACATCCCATTTAAATCTCCCCTCTGCCAGTTTAAACCCATTACTCCACACAGCCTGGGTAGTGCTCCCACAACCACACAGACTAATGGATTCTACCAAGAAAATGCATGTTATCAGCTAGCCAATCGATGTGGAAATTGTTCTCCCAGCTATCTCTGAGAAAACGATCAGAGGATGTAACCATCAGCCTCTAGGCTTAAAGAGAAGCATTAGAAATGCTGGTCTACAGCCCTAAAGGATTGGGCAGCAAACCACAACCTTGTCTAAGACAAGAATCACCTCCAAGTGCCATCAGGAGATGGAGAAATGACAAAAGGAATGACACAGACTGTCCCTGCACAACGCTGGCTTACCAGGGGCATGCAAGACCCCTGTGAAAGAGCCGGGAACTGCTGGCTGAAATTGCCTTAGTGCTTTGAGTGTGCTGTGCTTAAAGAGGCCCTGAGAGTTCCCATAACCCAGAAGTTTCAGTGTAAGCTCTGAGGGAACTGACCTGGTCCGATTCCAAAGCTGAGGATATAGGCGAAAATGCAGGCCATGCTGAGATAAGGCATCCAGCTAATCTGAGTCTACAGCCACAGAGACCAACAGAAAAGCAGTGAGGGCACTTAACACTTACTTGCTGCCACCAAACATCCCACTCGTAGAAAAGGCAAAGCCCAGCTCCATTGCACTAAAAGACCCGAGGGAAGTTTGTTACCTGCTGGCTCAGAGCGACCATGAAGACGATTGCCCACACTGCCATGAGGATGTATCCCCCCAGCAGCAGTGGCCTCCGACCAGCGTAGTCTATGATCATGTTCTGCATGGAGCAACACAGTGAAATTGAGCAGGTATTTAACCTGTGCTGACATTTCCCACCTGCTTCCTCTTCCCGTTCCAAAATTACCCGCCCAGCTTGCTCTACAACTACTTTAAGGATGTTATCCACTTCTTAGCAAAAGAAGGAAAGAGTCTGCTGGCAGGAGACAGGTACAAAGGGTGTCCAGGAGAGGGGAGGATGTCCCAGCTGCAGCCTAAACCCTGCCACTCTCCATAGCGACCCCAAAGCAAGAGGGTTGTGGGGTTTGGAGATTTCAGAGAGCAGTGATGGTGCAGTGTCTGACAAAACAGCTCCTCATTAACCTGTCTGGACATGAGTGATGAGAGCCTGCCTGGCTGCTGGGCACAAAGGGCTTCCCTGGCATGGAAAGCAAAGTAACCCCCAAATTTGTAACTAAGAACCTCCCAGTGCCCACAGAGTGCATTAAGAGTCTCACACAAGTGACAGATGTGATCAGTTCACAGCTCCCTGTGCCGATGACAACATAGGGGATTTTGTCCTGTGGAATTCCAGCCTCCTTGAACACATAAGCTGCATAAAAGTACATCTGAGGAGAGAAGAGAGGAGAAAGCAGTGAGGGAAAACATCTGAAAATGCAGCCCATTAGTATGCCTGAAGGACCACATAGGGAAGGATTCCTGTGCTGCCATACAGGCTGCCTTGGCAGCATCCCTCTGACCCTTGCCAGAACGAGAGGCATAGGCTGGGAGCCCAGCAGCTGAGGTTTGAAGATGTCCCCAGGCAGAGCAGACCACTACTGACCCCTCTGCTGCAGCAGGAGTGCTAAAGCCAGGAGCCTGCACCCACACCTTGCCACCCAGCACCACTGCTGAGTGCTGTGCTGCCAGGCTGCTTACCGAGTCGTTCCCACACAGCTGCATGGCACTGCTCAGCACAACGATGCTCATCAGCTGCCACCTCAGGGAGCGGTTTTGGAAGAGCTCCCAAGGGTTCTTTGCCCTCTGGCCTTTAACAGCAGCCTGCTCAGCCAGCATCTCTTCCAGCTCCGCGCTCAGGTCACTGTTGCCTCTCAGCTTCTGTAGTGCTGCAAGGACAAAGAAGCCTCTTAGCCCCTGAGCTTTACCTTCAGTTTGCCTTCTCTGCAGGCTGAAGGACTGAGCAGCAACTGGTGGAAACTGTAGGGCAGAGTCTGGGGTGGTGGTGGTGCCTTCACAGAGATGGTGTAGCTCCTTGAAGGGTTTGGAGAAAAGGAGTGAAAATCCCTCACCAGTGTTTGACAAGAGGATGTTCCCCACCAGTGCCATGTAGGCAGCCATGCTTCTGACTCAGGGCTGAAGTGGCTTCCCTGGGAAATGAAGGCAGTTAAGATGTTCTTGGTAGGCAGCACATTTTTTTTTTCCCAGAAGCTAATTCCAACCACTCTGTATACAGGGATTTGTATGCCTCAAATCTAAGCAAATCTCTTAATATGAATTGGCTTCAGATGTGGTCATGAGCTCTTCGACCAGCAGCTACTTCACTTCATAGTTACAAAACATATTTGCTGTTGAGGACACAAGCTCCACCTTTTAACTTTCATTCTTTCAATGGCCAAGACAGATCCAAAAGATTTGAGGTTCTAAAATGCTCTTTAGTATGGAAGGAGGAGGTGATCATATCTGGAATTCGACATGGGGGCACCATTCTCAAAACTCTGGGGCACAGAAGCAGGATGCAAAACGAGCATAGACTCATCTGCATCCAGGTACACACCCAACCACCAGCAGCTAAAGCAATTACAAACACTGATGGTACCACATATTCTGTACAGACCAGCTATGGTCCTCTGCTTCAGAAACACACTGCCCATGGAAGCAGTGCCATGGCCCTTCAAGCTTTGGTGACTCTGCCAGCCCTAGCTGACCATCAAAGAGAGTTTTTGTCTTGGAAAGTCTACATTTCAATCTGGATACACTGGACTGAATGTTAGAAATATGCAGTTGACCTCCCCATGGTTTACCTGCCCAGCCAGGCAGACCCCAGATGCTCAGTGAGAGGCTACCCTAAACTCACCAGAGATGCAGGACTCCTCATCTCCACGGTCAATCAAGAGATATCTGGGACTTTCAGGGAACCAAGGCAGAGCTGTGAGCTGGATCAGGGCAGGCACCACATTGCTAGCCAAAAGGAATGGCCAGCTCTCCTCTCCTCCCAGGAGCTCCCTAGAGAAACAAAATAAAACCAATAATATTGCCACAGCACATTTTATGACCTGGCAAGAGCCCAGCAGCCTCTGCTGCACGTGGGCACTGGAAGAGAAAGAAGAGAGGTGGTAAAGAAAAAGAAAGACAAAATACAAGAGGGGGGAAAAAAAGGAAGAAATACTAAATAAGTATAAACTGGGCTACTTGCTCTACGTTACCTGAGTCCAACAACCTGCCCCAGCACCAAGCCCAGGGCTGTAAACGATGCAGAAGTCAAGGCCACAGCTCCTCTGAGCTTCTTCGGGGCACTTTCTGCCAGATACATTGGCTGAATGCTCATGCTGACACCTGGGCAAGGCAGACAAATGCTGAGCTCAGCTTGGAGACAGAGCAGATGAGGACAAATGCAGTCACAGAATCACAGATTCACAGAATGTTAGGGCTTGGACAGGACTTCTAGAGATCAGGTCCAATCCTGCTGCCAAGGCAGAACCACCCAGGGCAGGTCACACAGGAATACAGCCAGGTGGGTTTTGAATGCCTCCAGAGAAGAAGACTCCTCTTGAGGTGGGCAGCTGGACTCTTCTGTTGCAGAACATGTAATGGCTCATCTAACAGACCCTCAATTTCACTCTTAGTCACTGTATTATCTCCTGAACAATGCCAGGCTGGATGAGGCCTTAAGCATCCCAGCCTAGCTGAGATGGTCCCTAGCTAGATGATCCCTGCCCATGGTGGGGAGGTTGGGACAGATGAGCTCTGAGGTCCCCTCCAACCTGAGCTATTCTGTGATTCTATGAATTGTTACTTCACCTGGGTGAACTTCTAGAAAAGCTTCAGTGTTGGTGCTCATGCTGGTGGGTGACAACAATCTGACAGGCAGATGGGGATGGATTTTCAGCTCATTTTTAATCTAAGCTCCCTCACATGTATTACACAAAACTCCTGCCTGTGTCTGCTTTACAAACAGTCCCCAGACAGTGGCACCTGTGTGGACACCTTCCTGATTCATGTACACACCTGTGGGTCAGATCAGAGGATTCGCTGCTTTAATGTCTTGGATCAGCCCTATTTTAATCTCTTCACTTTTTAACTGATCCTTGCTGCCATGCCTGCCCTGTTTTGTTCCTCCTGTTGCCATACCTGCATTCACTCCAGTAAAAAATCTGCTGAGCATAATCATTTCAAAGGACTTTGCCATCCGGCTGAATCCAGACAAGACTGCAGCTACGATCACAAAGACATTGTTCAGCAGCAGGGACATCTTCCTTCGGAGAGAAAACAGACAGTCCTGAGGGTCAGCTTCAGTCACCAGGGAAAACATTTCAGCTGGCAGATCCAGGCTGCCTGGCAGCCCAAGGTGGGCTGCTCAGCTCGACCACAGAGCACCCTGGCTACTCAAAGCCCTCTGTGAGGGGTCTGTGTGCAGAGGGCAGATCAGCAGTTTGGGGGTCTCATTATGAAACCAGGAACCAGCACTGACAATCTGCACAACTGATGCAGAGTCTACAGAGAAGACTGAGAGGGGATCTAATAAATGTTTACAAATCTCTGAGGGCTGAGGGTCAGGAAGTGGGGGGACAGGCTCTGCTCACTTGCTCCCTGGGATAGGACAAGGTGCAATGGATGGAAGCTGCAGCACAGGAAGTTCTACCCCAACACAAGAGGGAACTTCTTTACTGTAAGGGTCCCAGAGCACTGGCACAGGCTGCCCAAGAGGGGTTGTGGAATCTCCTTCTCTGGAGCCTTTCAAGGCCTGTCTGGATGTGTTCCTGTGTGCCCTGAGCTAGACTGTCTGATCCTGCTCTGGCAGGGAGGTTGGACTCGATGACCTCTTTGGGTCCCTTCCAGCCCCTGACATCCTGTGAGCCTGTGAATCAGAGTCATCTCCAACTACCAGCACCACCACAGGGTGTCCCTGCAGTGCTGCCTTTAGACACTGAAGGCATCTGGAGCTCCTTGCCCAGATCTGTGCCTCTCCACTCACAGTTTCCTTTTCAAGTGAAGTTGCTTCAGAAGGTCATGTGTGTTTGGGGCTGAAAGAGCCACTTTCATGCCATAGTATGAGCCTTACAAAGNCTCTTTGGGTCCCTTCCAGCCCCTGACATCCTGTGAGCCTGTGAATCAGAGTCATCTCCAACTACCAGCACCACCACAGGGTGTCCCTGCAGTGCTGCCTTTAGACACTGAAGGCGTCTGGAGCTCCTTGCCCAGATCTGTGCCTCTCCACTCACAGTTTCCTTTTCAAGTGAAGTTGCTTCAGAAGGTCATGTGTGTTTGGGGCTGTCATGTGCACTTTCATGCCATAGTATGAGCCTTACAAAGCTTGTGTCAGAAAGTTTTTGTGTGTCCCAGCAGGAATTGCTGCTGCTGGTGGGGTATGGGTTTGTTCCAAAGCAGAACAAGCTGACATCTCTACCCTTTCATCAGATAAGGAAGCCAAATCCTTCCCAGATCTTCACAGCAAGTGGGCCATGGCAGACAGAGCTCCTCACCCTAGGCCTGATGCCTGCTGCATCATAAAAGAAGAAGCCACCAAAGTGATAGCACATAGAGGTTCAGGAGGCAAAATCTAATGTCCTATTAGATTCTGTTAGTAAAACTAAGTGCCTGGGGGTAGAGCTGTGCATGAAAGCTAGGTGAGGAAAAGTATTTTCCAGAAACTCAAGCACAGGGTAAAAGCAGCTGTAAAGATTGAACCTCCTGAAATATTTCAGCCCAAAAAAGTGGACACACAGCCTGTGAGGCATGAGGACCTGCCATACAGCAACTGCTCCTTGTGAACCCCCTCTGGTTTTCCAGTGTCCTTTCTACCAATTGAGCCTTACAAAGTGGAAGAAAAATCCCTGTCCTGTCCTGTCCTGTCATTATTTCCTATTTTAAAGGATGGCAGAAAACTGGGGACAAAAGTCATTGGGTAGTTGGTTACTGTGCCACATCCTGCAAATCCAGCACCTCTTACCTCCCCAGCATGATGGCCATGGGACCAGCAACAACAGCCCCAGTGAGTCCTCCCAGAGGGTATGCAGAGACAGTGAAAGACCACAGCAGCAGGATCATGTTGCTCTCCAGGGGAGAGCCTGTGCGCTCCAGCCACGTTTCATTCATGAACATCTGGATGTACTGCAAGGCAAGGACACAGTGCTGTAGGAGCATGGCACAGAGGTGAAGGACACAGTGCTGCAGGAGCATGGCACAGAGGTGAAGGCCACAGTGCTGCAGGACCACAACACAGAGGTGAAGGACACAGTGCTGCAGGAGCATGGCACAGAGGTGAAGGCCACAGTGCTGCAGGACCATGGCACAGAGGTGAAGGACACAGTGCTGCAGGAGCATGGCACAGAGGTGAAGGGCACAGTGCTGCAGGACCACAACACAGAGGTGAAGGACACAGTGCTGCAGGAGCATGGCACAGAGGTGAAGGCCACAGTGCTGCAGGACCATGGCACAGAGGTGAAGGACACAGTGCTGTAGGAGCATGGCACAGAGGTGAAGGACACAGTGCTGCAGGAGCATGGCACAGAGGTGAAGGCCACAGTGCTACAGGAACACAACACAGAGGTGAAGGCCACAGTGCTGCAGCAGCATGGCACAGAGGTGAAGGCCACAGTGCTACAGGAGCATGGCACAGAGGTGAAGGACACAGTGCTACAGGAACACAACACAGAGGTGAAGGCCACAGTGCTGCACTGTTTATGGGCAGAGTGAGGACACCAAGGAAGTGTCCATCTCAGGAGGAGCCTCTCAGCCTGGCAGTACTTACTGAAGTTGGAGCGTTGATGATGGAGATGTTGTAGCCATATTGGAAAGTGCCTCCAATGCCAGCAGCACATATTGTCAGGATCAGGATCTTGCTCTGAAGCTTAAGCAGATGGATAGAAAAATGTGTGGCTCCTTTGTACAGAATAAAATGGCTCAGCAGGCATTTGGGGCCATTCACACTTTGAGAGCTGTGAGGTGAAGATTGCAACAGGCCACAGAAGTAAAATGAGAAGTGCCAATGTCTGAAAAATTCCTTCAGATTGGTAAACTCTCTCTCTGTCTCCAGCAGAACAGTGCTAAATGGCATTTATCCTACCTACAGATTTTGGCTTAAACCAGAGGCTCTTTCCTGTGCTGCTTCACACGTGCAGAGCAGACAACATCTCTCTGCTGAACTTCCTCATTACACAGTTGTGCCTACATGTCCTTGTGTTCAGCAGTCTATACTGGTGCAATCGACCAGAATACTTCCTGCATCTTCAGTATTATGATGCAGGTGAAATATGTGGCAGACACTGGGTCCCCTACCACATTCTGGCCTCCCTGAGGTCGTTTCTGCATCACTACTGCCCCTACTTATATTGCTACCACTGCTGCTGTGCCTCCCAAAGCTGGGGCAGGTGAATGGGGCTGCTTCATGCAGCATCCTGGGGTCGAGGTGCTGCTATGAAAGGTAGGACTCTTGACTTTATGAAGGTTGTAGAATAGGCTATCCAGGCTGGCAACTGGGAGCAAACTGGCAGGTTTTTGAGCTTAGAAAATGCAGCTTGTTTCCCTTCACAGTAGGATGCCCTCGATGTTGACCCTGGAATGGGTTGCCCAGGGAGGTCGTTGGAGCTGCATCCCTGGAGGTGTTTGCAGCCAGGCTGGCAGAGGTTGTGGGCAGCCTGCTCTAGGGTAGGGTGTCCCTGGGCATGGCAGCGGGGGTTGGAACTGGCTGATCCTTGTGGTCCCTCCCAACCCTGTTTGATTCTATGATTCTAGTATAAGTAGGTGTCCTGCAACGGGATGGCCCTTGGGGCTAATTGTGGAGAGCCAGGGATGCTGTATAGAAAATGCCTAAGCAGTTTGATTGCTCTTTCCTCCTCTGCCATGCTTATAAGACTCAGGTCATTCTTGTCACTATTGCCTGCACATTTTCTTCTGTGACTCTGCCTTCAAACTGACCTACAGGTTCCACAGAGGAGCACGGCCAAGTGTCAGCAGCACTATGCCCCCTTGGTCACCTCAGCACCAATGAACATCCCTTCCTTGCTGCAGCCACAACTCCCCATTGCTTGGTGTCTCTCTGTGCCACCCCTTCCTGGTCATTCACACTTACTTTGTGCCTGTGTCTTTGCTTTCCCCATCTGCCTGTCAGATCCTGTCTGGCAAGCTGTGCTCTGACTGTCCTCAGACTGGGAGCACCCTTCCATGTCTCAAGACCATTCTGAGATTGCTGAGAGCCCCTGGCCTCTAGCCTGGCACCTCCTGCACAATCCTTCAATTGGTCCAGGGCCAGGATGGCCTTTGCCAGCCCCCTGCTTGCAAAGCCCTGCCAGTGGGACAGCTCTGCGGGTGACGTGCAGAGCCCGTGCTCAGGCTTGGCTGCTCTCCAGTTAGTAAAGGGCACCTCAGGCTAGACTGTGTTTTGCCACATGGATGTGACCCTAGTGACCCTGAGAAAAACTTAGATAACCCAAGGCTGGGGAGCTCCTTCTGCTCTACCTGGTCATTTTCTCCCTACAAAGCCACCTACCAAAGAAAAGGAAACTTTTGTCCTGTCTTGCAATGGCTCTAAAACCTCCATTTCAAATAATCTTAGATTTTTCCTTTCCTCAAAGCCTTTATTGTAAAGAGCTTCCACATCAACCTGAGAAAGGACCTTCTGCCAGGACACAAATGAAGCCAGTCTGTTCCAACTCTGCAGCAAGAAGAGGCTGAGCTCTCTCCTGTCCCAGTAGGAAGCAAATTAATTTTGCTTATGCTTCCCTTGGCTACACCACTCCTTGTTACTGAGCCCTGCGCCAGGACTGTGCACCTGCTGTCTCTGCTCTTCCCAGCTACTCTGCTTCTCCAAGGGAAACAGATTTCTTCTCCCTACAACAGCACATTTCTTTTTCAATTACACTTCCTAGTAACTCCTGCTCATTTCCCAACTTTCATCTTAGAGTACATCCCCTATCAGGTCCTGCATCAGAGCTCTTTCATGGCCATGAGCTAAAGGAAACTGCTTTGGTTCCCCCTTCGGGAGCCACTGGACAGTTCTGTGCTCAGAGCAGAGCTGTGCTTCCAGGTGCCCTTCCCACACCTTCCTTAACTCCTGGCTTCTGCATGACTGTCCCAGCCACTGTGATGGCACAGCCAGGAGAGCCACCAGTCTGTCAGCTTTATCCCAAGGGCTGTGATGAGCTGGAGAACTCCTTCTACAAGAACCTGATAGTACTTACACAGCCTCAAGGAAACACAAATTTTAAAACATCAGCAGTCAACAATAATAGTAAAATAGATGATTTTTACCAGTCTCTGCAGCTTGTTCATCCCCTGTGGTAGGTTTCCCTCTGTCTGCCAAAGCCTCTGCTACTCTCAGCAGTGCTCTAAAGGATTATTTAAATCTCCAGCATAGGACTGTGTATTTAGTCACCCATTACATTAGGGTAAGACACTTGACTTGGCAGGTGTTTTGCCAGCTCATTTACATGCTCAAAATAGGGCTGCACCTTCACTGGCAAGGCAGTTCCACTAATTTTGTTCAAAGTACCTGACAGTTTGGGGAGATGATTCTGCAAGAGCCAGAGCTGTCTAAACCCTCCTGAAGGCCAGTGTGGTTAAATTCCCTCTCCAGGAGCACTGCAGAAGCACCCAGTGCTGAGGTGGGCATGGCAGGGCAGGCTGCTAGGGAAAGAGTGAGCACCTGCTCAAATGTTCTCAGCTCATTGTGAGGTACCATCCTGCTGTTCTTGAAGCCTTGCTCTCCCCACAGCCTCAGAGAAGAGCCCTTCTGAGGACAACGGGACTGATTACACCAAGGACCCTCAGTGGTTTTGTGCTTGGGAGCCATTAATGAAAGAATCAACTGAGCTTCAGCACAGCTGTTGACAGAGGCATGGTGGAGAAGCCTTCTTCAGACTGGGTGTGAGGAGGAAGTTCTTCACCAGGAGTGTGGTGAGAGTCTGGAATGGGTTGCCCAGGGAGGTGGTTGGGGCCAGATCCCTGGAGGCTGGCAGAGGCTGTGGGCAGCCTGCTCTAGGGTAGGATGTCCCTGGGCATGGCAGGGGGGTTGGAACTGCCTGATCCTTATGGTCCCTTCCAACCCTGACTGATTCTATGATTCTGTAAGATTCTTGTGGAGGATTTATATCACACCCTGTGACTACAAAATAGAAACTCAGTTATTTTTTAATATCTTGGTTAAAAATTAAGTAAGTCTAAGCAGTAGAAGCCCCTCCTCTACCCCCCAAGAAGCTCCAGCTAAATTCTAATGAGTGGAAAAGCTTTTCCCCCCTGCTGTAACAGGGGTTCTGCAGCGACCTTTCATCTGTCTTTTGGCTTATCTTTCACTAGTGTGGGAGTTCTATCTTCTTTCCTTGCTATCTACCCATCAGTTAATTAGAGCAGAGCAGCTGACAGGCCTGGGGGAAGGAATCTGGCTCCTGTGGTGGCTGCTTATTGCTCCAGAAGTGGTTCCCTTTTGCCTGTGAGCTCCGGAAGACAGCAAGGCAGAAGCAACAGCAGTGACAGGTTGCTTCTCTGTGCACAAGAGAAAGGCAACCCCTGGAGTGAGAGCTGCTGCGATCCTCACGGATCCTTGAGGCGGGGGTGGCGGAGAGCAGGCACATGGCACTGCCAGTAGGCACTTCGCACTGCCAGCAGGCACATGGCACTGCCAGCAGGCACTTCGCACTGCCAGCACTAACACCAACAGGCTCCAGCCAAAACATCTCCGGCAGGGGAAATCAGGGGGGTCCAACAGACTGCAGTCCGTGAGGCCCCTGCCTGACAGATTTCAAACTATTCAAAAGAGGAAGCTTTTATCTTCCCAAATGCTTCTTTGTCCCTGCTCAGCTGTTACTACACCTGAACGGAAACACAAAGCAGTTCCACGTGGCAGGCGAGCTCCGCGACACGCCTGTGAGCCCCCAAGCGCTGCTGCGCCAGCCGCAGCCACTAGGTGGCAGAAGCACAACGCTCCCTCTATCCTCCTATTCCTCCTGGGCTCTGATGCCAACGTCCCAGCAGTTTGCTGCCTGGGGCAGGGGACAAATGCACAACAGCCCCTAAGGGATGGTTTAGGCAGCGTGGACCAAGAAGAGGAACTCATTCCAAAAGGACAGCTCTGCTTTCTTCCTGCTGTCTGTTCTGAATGAGGCCAGGTTTGGGAAGATCTCTTCCAGGGAGGAAATCGTATTCTGCACTAGGCAAGAGCTTTCTTTTTCCTAGCATCTTAGAAGCTGCAGCTACCTAGTGCAGGTCTTTGTCCCCTCAGGCAATGGCACACAGAAGTTGCAGCCTGTGGCTGCTACCAGGTGATGTGTCCCTGGTTGCTCCAAGCACTGAGATGTGTCATGGGAGCCTTTGAGGGAGATTGGAGTTACTCCATTTCTAGTAACAGCAATTATGCTGCAAGAGGAGAAAATAGGCCCCATTTTTGTCTGTGAAACTTGGATCTAGAGGATGAATTCTGCCTACAAACACTATCAATTGCAGGAGATATTTGGAGCTGCTCCCTGGCTGGTTGTTGGCTATCACCCAGGCTCAGGCCTGGCTATTTCTGGAAACTCTTCTCTCTTTCCTGTAAAGATCATCACATGACAGATGAAATACCTCTGTCTGCTTGTCCTGACTCTTGTGGGTCTCACTCAGAATACAAAAGACAACACCTACAGACAAGCAGCTTTTCCAGGAAGCACCCAGCAGGGCTGCTGCTTTCTGGTGGGAGCACTGTTCACGGAGCTTAGCTGTTAACATGGATTTTCTTGGTAGGAAATGAGAGCCCTACTGCCACAGCAGGATTCCCAGTTCCAGCAGCTCACTAGTGTCCCTTAGGAAAAGCTGACAGTTCACCTAAGTTCAAGATACTCCAGGAAATGGGCTTCATTGCAGAAGTTTCACAGGGCAGGAGCCCAACACTGCCTGACTGCTGCCACCCTGAGCTGCTGGGATGCTTTCCGGTGCAGAGGGGACACATTGGAGCTGAGTCCCCTTAGGACACGAGGGCTGAGGCAACCAAGGGAACTACCTGCTTTTCCTTGCCAGCTAGGATTTTTGGATGTCAGGAAGATGGCTCTATGTTCTGTGTGTTGGACCAGCAGCCTGCATCTTCACCCTCAGGATAAACAAGAGACCTTCTCTGGGAGAACTGAGAAAATCCAAAATACTAAAAATAAATTCCCTTTTCTCAGCCCACTGTGAGCTGCAGCTCCTGCTGTGGCTGCTGAACTGTTATTGCCTTTCCTTCCTTCCTTCCTTATATCAGACAACGATGCAGGCACTTAGTTGAAACTGGGTAACCTGAAGGCCAGGGAGAACACACTGCTTGGCTGAACATAATCCCTGTTCCTGGGGCAAGAGAAGAGCTTTCAGAGCCTGCCAAGTGGCAGCAAACGTCACTGAATGCTCCCATGATCATCTGTGGCAGCAGCCAAGTGTCAGGCTCATCCTCGTCTCTTATTTAACACTCAGCTCAGAGTTTTGTTAGAACTGTCCTCTGGCTTACTGAGAGCCACCTGGACTAG
This sequence comes from Psilopogon haemacephalus, assembly GCA_013396835.1. NCBI lineage: Eukaryota > Metazoa > Chordata > Aves > Piciformes > Megalaimidae > Psilopogon > Psilopogon haemacephalus. The sequence goes on along the minus strand of VWZI01019112.1, from coordinate 65,286 downwards.
GACACACAGGATTTTAGAATTGTTTCAGGTGGAAGCGACCTTGAAGATCATCAAGTCAACCTAAATGTCCTGTGAAAGCAGCCCTCTTCCTCCCCCTGCCCCCTACACACTTTGGGTTAAAGAAGCTTTTCTGTTACACCCTGAACATACATTTTAAGGTTAACTTCTCTTGCTTTCATCTCAGCCTCTAAAAAAAAAAAAACCAAAAAAACCAACTATTTCCCAGCTCTTCAACCAAACACTTCAAGCAGAATCTGATCGTTTTCCTCTGAACTGAAACCCTTTAGTCACAGTGACAGAAAAGTTGCTGGCACAAGATTAAAAAAAAAAAGAAGAAGGAGCTAGAAAACACTGATCCACCACTAAGAGATGTAGTCCTGCTCTGGTGAGAGCCAAACAAGAAGATGCCACTCCTGACTCCTTGCAGGGATCTTCTTCAGCAGCTGGCAGTCCTGTTGTGAGCTGAACACAGACCTCTTCTTACAAGAAACAAGCACTGGTTTTCAATTCTCCTGGTATTTTGGCCACGGTGCTTAAAAAAAACCGCATGTTACAAACTAAAGGCCCTTGAAGGCTATCCCCTGCTGACAGCTGTGGTAGGTGACCTGTGGTGTAGAGGACAGATCACAAAGCAGAAGAATTTAACAAGAATGATAAGCACTGGGCTGGGGAGGAAGCAACAGTGCAAAGAGACAGAGGTTTTCCTGCCTGATGTTTTGGAAGAGATGCTTTATTTGGATGCGTGGTCAGGCTCTGCTCAGAGGGATTTAGGTGAGATCTTTCTCATGAGAGGCCAGATGCAAAGCTGTACTCTTCAAGTAAAAAGCATAGGAAATAAAATGAACAAACATAAACTTGGCGGTTTCAACAACCCCTGTGCAAACCACATGTCCTTGGAGGGCTGAGCTCTAAGTGCTAGCTGTAGTTTCTCTCTAACAAACAAATAAATCCCCCCCAACCCCATCCAGTTCTGTATGACTCACTTTCTCCTGACTTCAGCTACCACACTCTAGGGTTAGCTGGTCTAGGACATGAAAACCTTCAATGAATGAGAAAGAATTTTTATATGGCCATTAAGCATTGAAAAGGAAACATTTCAAGGGCCTCAGGCAGTTGTGATTGCACAACTTAGCTATGCACATGGAGTCTTGTTTCCACAAGTGGAGCAGAAACTCGTAGTGACTGCTCTGTGGTGGATCTGGAGCTCTTGGCACCTGTTGCCCAGGCCACCAAGCACTGAGAGCTGAAATAACCTTCCAGGAAGGTTCCTCTGGCTGTTGTAGCTCACTCATAGAGGAGCTCAGTGCTGCTCTGAATCTGTTCCCGGTGCCAATCCACCAGATGTGCAGCAACCTGCTCTCCACAGGGACTAGCAGGGCTCTCAGGCACGGCATGCCCTGGCCAGAGCTATAGGGTGGGTGCAGAGGACTTGCAGAGTCTCATATCCTGGAGGGGAAGTCTCTCAGAGTGGGCAGAATATCTTTGTCTTCAGATGCAGAGAAGAACTGGGGCTCTGCTGTGGGAGTGTGCAGCATTACTCCAGCCAAGGGGCCAGGGCATAAATTCTCTCCATTGTGTGCCCTACGGCTCAGCTGGAGATGTCTGTCACCAGACCAGGTACCACTTGGCACAGCAGGGCACGTTGCAGAAGGTCATCAGCTGAATTTACAAAATGCCAGTGGTGTGGAAGAGCTGAGAGCAGACAGCACAGGCTGGACTCTCATGGAGTGGGTGGCTGGGGGCTGGTTTCCTGCCCCAGCTGCTGCTGACAGGGTGAGCACCCTGGCAAGGGCGCCAAGGCTCGTTAAGGTCTGTGCTGACACGGCACAGAGCTCCTTTCATCCTGCGACCCCAGAGAGTGCTGTGCTGGGCAAAGTGGGAGCCGCTGCCTTTAAAAAGCATCTGCACGGTCTTGAAACAATTAGCGAGGGCAGTTAGATCTTGAACTCATTACCCAGCCCAAAACAATTACTGTAAAAACAAGCTCCAGATGGGCTCAGAAGGAGTTGGTTTAGTCTTTGCTAAATTAGGATGGATTCACGTCTTGGAGCTCCTCTGGCATTTATGGACAGGAAACATGAACTACACACCACAATTTACTACAAACAAAAGAGATGAACACTGCAACAGCCCATTTATCTCTGCTCATGTGCCTCCTTGAGGTTTATCTGCTGTGTACTCATGGGGAGAGTTAATAGCTTTTTTTTTTTTTTTTCCCTTTTGTTTTCTACCTCTTTGTTATTTTGGTTCTCAGAAACTGAGACAGGAAGCTGTCACATTTCTGCTGCAGGCTTAAGCTTACCTGCAGCCCCAGGCAAGTGCTTGTGTGTTCATTAGAATCACCCCAGAAAACAAAACTAGAGGTAATGGGAGGGTCCAGCAGTGGTTGTCGCTGTCTATGTGCAAAACTATTCCCTTTCAACAATTTTAATATCAAATTAATTCCACTGAAAGCCTGTAACAAGGCAGCCAAGCTTATTGGCACTGCTGCAGTTCCTTGCTCGGCTGCAGCTCAGACCTGGGGCAGCTCCTCCTTCCCCCCAGAGCAGCCAGGTTGGAGGCAGTACCTAAGGCACTCAGGAACATATCCCCTAGTCCCACGACACCCACCTGAGCCTCTTGTGTTCTCCCCTCTCCCCTTCCTCCATACGTTGCTTTAACTTCTCGTCCCCTCATCTTCCAGCTGGGTTTTTTTCTTTGCCAGAGGGCAGTCAGAGTTGGAGGTGGTGGAAAATACAAAGGCTCCTTCCCCGGCCGGTGATTTAATTTCCCATTAACTGCAGGTTTAAAGGGAAATCTCAGGGCTCATTAAGGCTCTGCTGATAGCGCAACCTTCTCCTGCAGAAACACAACCCCGGGCCCGTTCATTCGCGCGAAAGCAGGGATGTAAGGGTCGACCCGACCCCTGAGCCCGGCAGGTGCACCTGTAAAGCATGAGCACCAGGGCAGAAGATGCCAACTCCATGCAGCCTTCTATCAGTCATTCCTCCAGAGTGCTTTGTAATACAGGGTGATGCGGGGACCGGACACCTCTTTCCCACTGGGGCTGCATGCAAACACACGTCAGGGCATCCTCACTGCCCAGGGAATGCCTGAGCCGGTGGCGGATTCCTGGCTCCTGTTAGCGACCTTGTGCTACCCGCTGTGACCTCGCACAGGCTCAGGCTCTAAGCTTGGCTCTCGGCTCCGAGCGGGACAAGGCAAAGCCCTTGGCGCTGCAGTGAAGGCTTTGGACCGGTGAAGGCATGCCCCTCCCACCGCGGGAGCCCCGCCGTGCCCCTGCTCTGCGGCCCTCAGCAGCATGCTTCACTGCCTCACTCCCTCAACTCCCTCAAGCGAGTGCCCTCGGAGCTCCCTCGGCCGGTGTCTCCCACACGCAGGCAGGTTACAGACGCCGACAGACGGAGGGTCAGGGTCAGATCGCAGCACAGCCCGCACCGACCCTCCCTGGCTCCGCCGCTTCCCTCTGATTGGCCCTGACCTACCTCAGCCGCTCGTCAGAGGCGCTGCGGGCTGCCATTGGCTGCGGAGGCTCGCCCCGCCCCCGAGGGGCGGTACCTCAGGGCTCTCCCCTTGCGGGTCCGTTCCGGGTTGGCGGCGGGCGGAGGGCCGAGGGCATGAGGCGCTCTGCTATTGGCCAGCTCCCGCCTCCTGTCGCCTCGGGATTGGTCGGGCGCGGCGGGCGGGGGCGCGGCGCGGCGGCGGCGCATGGGGGCGTTAAAGGGGCGGCGGCGGCGCGGCGGGGAGCGGCCGCTGTGCGCCATGGCCTACCA